>CM075860.1:74463704-74913704 GCA_037975125.1 Latrodectus hesperus | reverse complement strand
CAAAATATTAATAAAATATAAAGGATTTTAAATAGTGTTCATGTGTGTGTTCCTTATATTCCTAAACTTAAACTATAAATAAATAAATTAAAACATCATTTTTCAAAGCAGAAATATTTCAAATTTTAAGATATTTGTATATGATATGGTTTTGTTAGAGTAAAACTTTAATTAATAATTAAATGAATAAAAGCTTACAATCAATGCAATTTAAAATCATAGAACAATTAGTACTTTTTATATTAATATTAATAAATTTCATCGAGGTATATTTAGCATTTATAAATTGCATATGACTTCCAAAAGACAATATTTCTGGCAAAATGTAAATACTTTTATTGAGAAAATAAAAACATTGAAATAAATATAGACAGAATTTTTGTGTGAATTCTATTCGAATGAATTCATGAGCTCGTGTACAGAGTTCAATTTTATCTTGGAATTAAGTATTAAATAAATGAGAAAGTTCATGCAATATATGTCAAATATGTACCTTTCTTAAGAAATAACAACTTTTTTCACTGAATAAATTGTTATTTTTGACTACATGAAAGCCAAGAATATGAAGTCAGAAAATCCTTTCCATAAAATAACATATCCTTCTATTCATAAAAATGTATTTATATAAAATTCTAAAACAGCATTATTTATTTAAAGTGAAAACAATATTTATGATCCATACAAACATTTTTCAGTTGAATATTTTTCATTTATTGGTAGGAACTATATTTATTGAGCATTCTAAAAACTTAATTTTTTAGAAATATGTATTATAAATTATTATTCTAAGTGAAAATTCTAAATTAGAAACATGTGTATTAATTCTTATCGAGAAATTAACGCGCTTCTATGATATAGTTAATTACAAATTTTTCATGAACGTTTAAAAGGTATATAGAGAATTTTACTCAAAATTTCAAAAAATCAAATAAAATTATGTCATTAAAATTTAACACAGTAAAATTGATGTCAAAATTTTAAGATAATATACATGAATAAAATTTAAAGCTTAATCACCTAATATATAATTATAATGAAAAAATGAATGGCATAAAATTGATAGCTTGATCTAGATATTTTTCTACTCCAAACTAAAAGTATTGTATTATTAATAAAATATGCAAAATTGATAATATTTTTTCTGAAATCAGCATTTTTTATTCATATTGTTATTCAAAGTCATGTAGATGTAAATATATATATATGTGTGTGTGTGTGTGTGTGTGTGTGTGTGTGTGTGTGTGTGTGTGTGTGTGTGTGTGTGTGTGTGTGTGTGTGTGTGTGTGTGTGTGTGTGTGTGTGTGTGTGTGTGTGTGTGTGTGTGTGTGTGTGTGTGCGTGTGCGTGTGCGTGTGTGTGTGTGTGTGTGTGTGTGTGTGTGTGTGTGTGTGTGTGTGTGTGTGTGTGTGTGTGTGTGTGTGCGTGTGTGTGTGTGTGTGTGCGTGCATGTATGATGTATGTGTGTGTTCGTATTTGGTATTAATTTAAAATAAACAAATATACAGAACAAAAATGTAATATTAAAATATATTATTTCTCTTCCAGCTGCACTATGTAGTGTTAAAATTTAAATATTATTTTACAACTTGGAAACACTGCACAACTATTGACATAATTATGTATATTTAATTAATCAAGATATGCAAAACAATTTAAGATATGCAAAGGGTGGATATCTAATATGGATAACTTAGTAGTCAAGCAGTTGTGTCAAAAGAAAAAGTTTAGTAAAATTTCCGATGAACCGGCTGTGAAATGTATAATCAAAATATTCTGAAAGGTCTATAAGTTTGTTAAATGGCGCTAAAAATTAATTAAATGTCTGTATGTTTCCAAAATATACGAAGCAATTCGATCTACTAATAGATTTTGCATGAGCATGCATAAATGACTTTCGTAAGTCTAAACTTTAGGTCTGCGAAATTGTCTTACACAAAATACATGACGTCGTGAATGAGAATAAAAACTATTACACACAATATGTATGTTCACTTACTTTTTTTTTACTGCAATATTGAAGTTTTTAGTAAGTTTACTTTGATATGACTAGAACTAACAATTCTTAATCTTAAATTATACATTCAGTAGATTTATCTCATTTATTCAGTATTAAAATTTTATTTAAGTATTAAAGAAAATTCATTTCTTTTTAAATATAAATATTTTCATGCTCTATATCAAATGATTCATTTGATTTAAAGATTCTTTGTGTGAAATTGAATGTAAAATGTATTTACTATCTTAAAATACTTAAATAGCTAGTATTAAAATATAAAATTAAAGATAGCTTCATAAGGTATTTATTTGTAACGAATGCTTTTCCCAAGACAAATTTCTACAAAATTAATTTTAAAATCACAAATTTATTAATCAATCACTGAATTTTGTATTTGTGAAAAAAAACACTTGATCCATTTGATCTCTTTTAAATAAGCTAGCGTGTGACTTATAATGAAAAAAAGAATCTGTAACCAAAATTAGGACAAACATAAATGCATTATTAATTTAATGTAATCAGAACAGGAATCTAAAGCACTAAACCTTAAAATAAGTTTACAACAGTAAGATATAGCAAACATTAGTCCTAAATTTCGATATGAGTTAAAAACAAGAGAGATAATACGTAACATACCTTAGACGAAACGCCTACGGAAATATTACTCACCATGAAGTTTTTCTGAGGCTAGTAAGATCACAGTGAGAATACCACAATGACTGTATATTACAAATACACCTTTACAAACTGTAACAGAAAAACCAGAAATCCAAGAAATGTTCTGGCAATCACAGAAGCTTTTTAAACCTCGCTAATGGTAGTCTTTCATATCACCACAAATTTATCAAGTCGGTATATAATGCTGAAGTAAAATCTAAGCTTGTATGATTAATTAAAAGATAATTAATTAATTTAATCAGAGGGAATGTCGGCCAAAGTCTCACATTACCCAGAATTTTTTTATTCAGACCAACAAACTGACTTTTTGTGTCATGTTTTGACAACCATTTTAAATTGACTTTAACATTGACAACTTAGCAATGGGAAGTTAAACATATCAAAAAAGTCATTTAAACTCTCCATATCAGTAACGTGTGCATCTGTAACTCCGGGATTGACAGCCCTTCACACATGACTCTTGAATGCCCATCTGTTTCACAAGAAAGGAACGAGTTTCATAAGGACTTGAATAACAGATGGACCCCGATTTTTGCTGTCCTAGTAAAGAAAAAGACTTTTGTATTTCTCAAAAAATTTATCCATGCTGAAATCGAACTCCTTTTTAACTTTTATTTCTTATTTTTTATTCTCTCGGCCTTTTTATTCTTTTATTTTTATTTTTATTTAATTTTCTTTCATCTTATGATTTATGCTTGATTTGTTATGTAGTACATTTGGACCCTTCGGTCCCTGTGTGGTATTCCTTGGTGCACAGGGAGATATTTTTGTTTTCACAAATAAAATAAAAACTCTCCATATAGAATTTTCTAAAATTGGTAATAGGCATCGTGCCAATTTTAGCTTATTTTTCGGATAAGATATAATTTGCTCATAAATACAAAGCTTAAAAACCAGGAACTTTCTTTTACAAGCAGAAATTAATGATCTTTGCCTTGTTGTTATCAAAACGTGCAATCAAAAATAAAAACTCAGCAAACAAAAGTTTTACAGTTAAACAAACGAAAGTTTAAAACTCAAAAAACAAAATTTCAATAGAAATTACACCCTAAATTTCATTTAACAAATAGATTGCCTTGACATGCGCGAAAGTTTATACATGTTTTTAGAGTAAAGAAGATATAAATATTTTCACCATTATTGCTGCCCAAATTGATCGTCACTCAATCACAGTTATATCTTCACAATCTCTAAAGTTCCTAATATAAGAAGTTGTTTCGAGATAAGTGGGTCGTTTTCATAAGCAGATAAAAATACTGATTAGAAAGAACATGTAGTTAGCCAAAATTCTCTAAGATGAAGAGAATAATATTGTTTTTACTTTCTTAGAATCCTTTTCATCCAAATAACTTCAATTTTAATTTACATAGTCATCTGGAAATTTCTCTGTGTGATAGACAAAACACTTCAATTGATTATTTGAAATCTATCCTTTAATTGTCTCTTCAAGTCCGAAAGCTAAAAACTTTAAAAACTTTACAACTTAGATAGTCAGATTATTACAAAATTTTCATTGCAATATTTATTAAAATAATTAGTCTTCTGTTTCAGAACTATGTTATATTTTTAAATTTTAACTTTTCCTTATTTATTAGTTATATTTTTAAAGAATAATCTATCTCTGAATTTTAATCAGGAAAATATGGAAAATTACACTATTTCTAACTTAAATGAATTCATAGATATAAACAACAAGTGTCATTTCTTTTCATAGCCAATGTTGCTTTTCACATTCTTAGTGTACAAATTAATTCATCTCGATTGAATCCTAATCATAAATTATATTTTAAAAAAATGAACTTGAAAATGTGCTCTCTTCTTTTTAATGCGCAAATTTTCAAACTTTCTATGTTTAAAAGTCGTAAAAACCAATAACATTAAAAAGAAATAAGCAAAAACTATTTCTATTCTCAATTTATTGTCTATACACAATTCGACAAATGCATTATCACCAGCCAATAATTTCATAATTTTTTTGTAGTACATTACAAGTTTTATTGCATGAAGCCTTGCAAAGAAACTATGCACTAATTGTCTATAAAAATATTATTTCCCCGAATACTCAGGGAATATATTTTTTGTTTAACAATTGAATTTTCTTCTGTAACTAAAGTTAGATTAAATAAAAATGTAAGGAATATTTCTTACATTTTTATTTAATGAATAAGCTTTTTTATTGATGATGATGATGTCGTGTCCATGGAGTACGTGCAAAAAAAATCCTAAATATTCCCAAAACTCTCGAAGACAGCGCAGGTGATCTCTACAGCTTTATCTGTAAAATGAAGCACCACAGAATCATCTATGATAATGTTAAAAAGCTTGGACAGCACATTGCTGGACAGCTGAATATAGCTTTTTTATTGCTACCACTATATTAATTGATTGCTATTGAAAGCTTAAACAATTTTATGGATAAATGAAATTTCAACATTCTTTAGAAAATCAAATGTTAGCGCTTCATTGAAAATGTAAATGATGATTATTTCAAAACAACATTAAAAAAAGCTATTTGCTGAAATTAATTGCTATTGAATTCATAGTAACAATAAAATTATGTATTTCGTTAGACTCCTTTTATGTCTTTTACACTACGATGACATCAAAGCAAAATCGTTTGATATCCACTTTTGTGAAAAGTATCTCTGCAGCAAATATTTTATCTGCTATAAAGGAGTTTCTATTAAACTACTTGTTTATTGAATGCATTCATGCTTCCTTTTAAGGAATGCATGGTCAGATTTGACTTTGTGAAATTTCTATTCATAAGATGATTTATGTGATTGAGATTATCTTAAGGATGTATTTTACAATTTGCAGAGAATTTATTCTTTAAATGGGAAATTGTAGAGAGTATTAGTTATGTCTGGTTTCTAAACACGCTATTTGATGATTTAAATTTCAGAGATGTAAATCGAGGAAAAATTCACGAATGCAAACAAAGTCAAGTTTGAAAAAATATCATTATATGTCTTTCTGAAAATACCACTAACAGTTAATTTACCGCTGATATCGCATCATACCCTTTAGCTATTTCAGTAAATGTACTTGCAATGCCATTCAGTATAGGCGTGACTTGTTCAAACTATTATTTTATTATACTACGATCACAAGATATTAATGCTATAATATTTTCAAATAAAATCAGAAGACAACGATAATAAATGCTCAAATAGCTGATGCTTTTTGAACTCAAATAGTTAAATCGTTGTTAAATTGACCATTTTCATATGAGTCACTCTTATGAAAAGTTTTTAAACTATTTCCAAAACATCCACTGAAGACCATAATATTTTCATGAACAATGTACACTTAAAAGACATTTATGACTATTATTTTACCTTTTACTTTTTCAAGAAGCCTTTGAAGTATGTTTAGTGTTTGTAAGTATGTGGCAGTAACATTCATTTAAAAAAATTAAGCTGTGTGATTTGTAAATTTCATTATGTTTTGCCCTCAATGATAATTTATTCGGCCAAGAATATATATATATATATATATATATATATATATATATATATATATATATATATATATATATATATATATATATATATATATATATATATATATATATTGATCTTATTTTTGGTAAATTGAATGTTCCTGAATAAAATCAATTAAGAAATTAGAGGTTATAGTTCTGCTTATAAAAACTCACTTTTTTCTTTTTTAATTTGTATAAAATGAAATTTGTCAAAATTATAAAGAACAAACATACATCAGGTATTAAAAATTAATACTATATAATGTGTTAGTTTGAATTTATATATATAAAAAAATAATTCATGTTTAACATGTATCAGTAAGCATTTATTCATCATATATTTCTCAAACATTTGCAAAATTATATGCTTCTATTAAAATATGGAAAGCAGAAAAAAATTATTTTTGCTATCGAAAAAGTTTATTTTTATCTTCATAAAAAAATCTAGATTCTAAAATGTGATCTACATTCTTCGTAGTCTTTTTATGTTGATCAATTTATTTAATAAATTTGCATTGATTTCATGATTAAATAAATTTGTGCCTTAATTCATTAGATTTTATATTTGTAGTTTGCCTAATATAAATTTGATAAAAAGTATGGCACCTAAAACATTTAAAAAACAAAAGATTAACAACAACAATGGAATATGCTCATTATTCAATATTTATTTTAAAATTTTATTATTAAACATTAGATAAATATTTTATGAATTAATTAAAACATTTACAAACTGTACTATTTTTGTTCCTAATCACCGGATAATTTTTATTAAGTATTTTAAAGTATTACATTCCAAATTTTCAAATTTATAAAAAAAAAACTGGAACTTAATTTAAACATATGTTTTACGTCAAAATGCTTAAAGTTTTTAAGTTTTAATAATATCTTATGTATAATTCTTACTTTATGTAATAATACTTTCAAATTTTACTGTAATAATACCTACATCATCACACTGTAACCATGATTATGTACATCATGAGGGACATTGCTTTGAATAATAAAATTTAAAGCACTAAATCGGTGAAAAAATTTCCATCAAAAATTAAATTCTTGACACAAAAAGACTTGCTTAATTTAGAATAACATTCATTTCACTCAGAAAACATTTATATTTAAAGGAGTAGAAAGAATATAGTATTTATATTTATATTTGCTCACAATATGCCGGTACTTGTCCAATTTAAAATTTCTCTGACAAAACCCAGCATAGTATAAAAATAAATTGTCATTAGCTTATATTTCAACATTTATTAACGGCAAAATATACGAAATTTAAGCATTCAGTGTTGTTTTATTTGAATGCGTATCAATCCTTTTTAATGCTTTAATCTTGTTGACTACTGGATGCTACGAAAATAAAACCTACACATTACTAAAAAGGGATTGCAGATCTCTTCTACTTCATTTTATTGATAAGTCTCTTTGACGCCAAATCTCTTGTGAAATACTTTTTTTCCGTTTTTCATGCAAGAAAGATAAATCTCTGCATTTCTTGAATAGTTTGTTTTTCACGCATTTGATGAATGATATTTTCAAATCTCAAAATCTGCTGTATATTTGCATGATAAAAAAAACATAATATTTTGCTCTTTAGAAATGATATTAAAATGGATAAATGTGTCTTTAAAGAAGTTTTCGAACCAAATAAAAACTATTATACTAGGATAAGCTTTTCATTCAATAAAATGAAAATTCCTTTATATCGTACAAATAATGGAAGTATAAAATTCGGTTCGAAATGAAATTCTATAATCAGGAACTTATAAGACCAATAAAATAGCAAATTACAAAATAATAGAAATACCATAAGAAAAATTTAAATCGAACTAACGAATCATTGAACTTAAAAAACATTGTGATTTCAAATAAAAATTCAAGAAAACATTCGGAAAGAAAAATAGAACTATTCAAGATCTTTTCTAAAATAAATAACTGAAAAATAGATAAAGAAGTTTGTGACACACGTGTTATCTAAAATAAACTAGCATTTCATTACTTGAAAATAAATATTCTGAAATTGAAGTTATTTAAATTGGTGAGATAAAATACTTTAGTATAAATTGCGTGATTCATTAAAACTGTGGCTTGGCAAATATCTAAAATTTAAAACTTAGGAAAAAGAATTGGAAAACTTAGCTTAGAATCATCATCATCATTCATGGCGCGCCAGCCCATGAATGATGGGCCAAGGCCTTCTGTACAAGTTTCTTCCAGCCACCTCTACTGGCAGCCAAACTCCTCCAATTTTTTGTTCCTAGGACCCTACAGTCTTCTTCGACTGCATCCACCCATCTCAGCTTTGGTCTTCCTCTTCTTACGCTGATGGGTTTTGCAAAAAAAATTTCCCTTAGTTAGCTGTTAGAATGGAAGAGAATATGATTAGAATAGCAATAAATAAGATTTATAGAATATGAAATTTTTGGATTTGATTTTGTTAATAAGAAACTTTCATATGTTAACTAAAATAAGGTAGCCTACTTGTTATACATCAAAACTGACGAATCTATACCTGCATTTAGCAACTAATCGTAGTAAGTAAGAGATGTAATCTAACAAAAAGCAGAAATATTTGTCAACAGGAATATAATTAGCATGCCTAAGTATACAAAATAAGTTCAAAAATATGACTTTTTAGGTAACAAATCCCACTGTATATATCTATTAAATTCAAGAATTTATTTTAAAACCTTTTGTTTTAGGATTAAGTTCCAAACATTGACAAATCTGAAAGTTGCGTTTCTGCTCCTTGCATATACATATATCAGATTAGATGCTCGTAGTTTTATCAAATTCAATCCTTTGAGGCACGTAAATCTTGCCCATTATTTATGAAAGTTCTTCTCAACAGGATATTTCACTGTGAATATTTAAATGCCTCCCAACAACCTTAATTTATTAAATCACCTGTTTCGTTATTTTAAATGTTACTAGACAAACTACGGAAAAAAAAAGAAATCTTAAATATATCATAATTAGATATAAAATTATTTTATACTGACATTACTTGTCAGTGATTCTTCATGACGTTAAAGTATACCTAAAATTGCACTAGCTGTTGACATGTAAGTCCATATAGTCAACACATTCGTAAAAGATAAAGGTGCAGTTCAAGAATGGTTTTAGCGTAATGGTATAGCACACAGCCATTCACTTATAAATTTTCCTCTAGTAAAATAATATAACACTTGATGCACTTTACAATGATTAATCTACCCCAAAATATACACAGGCTTTAGAAATGTAACTTTAATTTCTCTAAAGGCAATAATTAAAAAAAATCATTTACACAATTTGAATAAATCAGTAGAAATTTTTTAAGCCTTTAAAAATTTATGTTTACTTATAGTTTTTGAACATAATTTAAGTTGTTAAATATTGAAAAAATTGCTTGTGTTATTATATTGAAGTTAATCAAAAAAGACTCAGTTCTCAATAAAAAAAATCGTAAAGAAAGACAAAAATCAGCAAATTGAGTATCTCAAACTCTTTACAACAAGATAATATCTTGATTTTGAATCAGTTTATGAATGGTTATATATTTTGAATATGTTAAATTCTATCATTTAAGGAAATTCAAATCAAGCATGCGCTTACAAAAATATGGTATCTTATAAAAAATATTGGTTTTATATTCTGCACAATTGAAAAATTAAATGTAAAATATTTAACATTCAAAAAACATAATGTTTTAGAAATTTTTCTTAAATATTTATATAATGTTCCGAAAACTCTACGAGAAATATTTCATAAGTTCTTAATTCTAGTACTTCTCACCTTTAAATGCACTTTTCTCTTCAAAAATGTTCCCCTATTTAAATCACTTCTAACTCCTATCGATCGTTTAAAATATTGAAAGCGTCGACCTAATTTTAAAGTCAAAATTTTACTGTTTGATTCTGATGTCGATAGAGATTTAAGGGTCTGAATATTTTACTCAAGAGAAATGAAAGTATTTTAGTCCGGAGTATATACTTGAAAAGCTCCATTAAATGATCTAAGGAAGAATTAGGAATAGATTGAAAAATTTTCAACAGAAATGAAGATTTTAAAACTTTTACGTAGTACAGAATCTGAATATTCTCTAAAAGGAAGTTTGATAAATGGAAATGCATAAATTTATGCATTGTACTATACCTTTCTCCTTAAAAAAATATGCTATATCAGCAAACAACTAAAACATTCATCTTTGTGATAAAGTTTGGAGTTTTGAAGTCTTTGTTAATTGATGTTTTTTAAAAGGTTTATAATAGAGAGATCTATATTATACTGTTTATATAAAAATATTGTTTTTTATATAAACAGTATTAATACATAATAAGTAACATAATAAGTTCTTGATATCATTTTGTTCTATACTTCTAGATATCATTATATATCTCCTGGTCCCAAATCTAATTTATAAATACTGTTTATTTTTACATCAACCACCTTAAGTAGATCTCTGATTGCGTTTAGAAGAAAATTTTATAAATCAGCTCTGGAGTAATAAAATATAATTTAAAATCTGAAGTGTGTGAATCGTCTAAATTCTTAGCCAAAAGTAATGATATAAAAAATGAAACCTTTTAGTTCAAGGATCAACAAAATAAAATTGTTTTAAATTGTTTAAATTTGGAATTGTATAGCAATTACACCTATTATCATTAAGAAAGAGATGTTGATAGAATATTATTTTATTTCATGCAATAAGAAAATGCATACAAGAATCAGTTTTTGGAAAGAATATGTATTGTTGGTATTCGGCGCATATCTGGGTAAAGAATGTAAAGTTGGCGGATATCTGTGTTAAAATGTAAAGATTTACTTTTAGTTTTACAGTTTAGGTGATTATTTTACTGTAATATTATATTATTTAGATAATTTTTCGTTGTTATTAAAAATAGTAAATCGATACTATTTTTAATTATTTATTATTATTTTTGTTAATTTTAAATTTACTTTTATAAGGAATTTCATTTATTTCCATTTATAAATGCATGTTGCTGAGAAAATTATCTATACAAATTAGAAAATTCAAATCAAATATATTTATAGTATATATATATATGTATATATGTATATATATATATATATATATATATATACAGTCAAACAGTTATTATCTTAAAGACTGGTTTCTGCAGATTTTTAGATTTTTGATAATAAATACACGTTGCGGTATGAATTATCTCAGCTTAATTAAATTTCAAGCAAAGAAAATAAAGTTTAAGGTGCTACATATGCTACAGTATATGAGAAAGATGATCAATTGGAAATTTAACTAGAATCATTTATTTGCATTTACCGCTGGCTTAAATTAAACCAGCATTAAGACGATTATAAGCATATTATTAATATATAGAAGGTTTAATACAAGAGAAAATGATTTATTATATATGTCCCGTAAAATAAATTTTAAGAAAAAATAAATAGCATTAATATTTGTAGGTTGCCTTCATATGTTATTCTATTTGACATTATAATAAGTATTCGTGTGTGATTTTATCCTCTTGAAAAACAGATTTATCATGATAATTCAAGCTAAACAAATATAAGCAATATTCCTTATTACTTTTTGTTTCCATGTTTTCTCCAGTCATCCAAGTACGAAATAAAAATTTTGGTTATTTTTCAAAACCCAGATGCAAGTGTTGACACTTTCATTGGCACAAAAATTGAAAGGCATTTAAACAGCTTTACTCTACGTTCACAAATCGAAGCAGAAATTAGATATCAGCTCAATCATATATTGCAGCTATTAATCTTACATATGCTTAAGCAGGTTTTTACATTTAAGTTAAAGATAGTTGTTTCTGTGTATTGCAAATAAGAGGATAATTTCAACACCAGTAGAGATTTTGGGCTAATCATCGTAAATGATGAATTTAGCCAAGTACCAGAAAACTCTTGACAGTTAGTTTATCTGAGTTTTTGGCAGAAGGAGTCTGATGAAAATTTGCACCATCTACCAGTTATAAGATAAATTATAGCAATGTAATGTTTCTCGGAATTCATACATCTTTATTCCTGTCCCTGTTAGAAATTTATCCGCATATTTTAATCTTTTTATTAGCTCTTGAAGTTAAATAGGTTTTACACACAGTCACAAATGCACGGCCAAAAATCTCCTAATCTATCACTACATGCTAATTATTTGAAATGTGTGTGTTTTTCAGAACTTATTCTCTCACTCAGAAGGTTAAATCTTGGTTATACATATATTTATTTGTGTGTGTACTTAAACAAATATAAAATGTCACTTATTTTCTTCATAAGTTTAATCTCAGTTTTTTAATTGATAAAAAATTTAGATATTTCATTATTAATTAATTTAAATTATATTTATTTACCCAAAATATCAAAATTCTCATTAAAATTATTTTCTATTTAAAACAATGTTTACTTCATTTAATGATTTTACCTGCGCACACTTTTTTCTTCACTAAATAAATCTGGTATAAAAAATGTCTATATTATGGTAATACATATTATAAGCTATATTTGCATACTTTAAATTCTTTTTGCATTTCAACAAAATAAATCTATCTTTCGAAAAAATGCTGTCTCACATATTTTTCATTATTTGAATAACTTTTTTGATAAAACTTTACTACAGATTAACAAAAGTAATTGAGAAAAACAATGGATTCCAGCTGATGCCAAAAGCTCAGTGAAGGATATCTGTAAATTTAGAAGACAGAACATATGGAATCCAGTTTGTAAATATAATTTTTGATTGAGAGCACAAAAGGCTAATTCATGATAGATAAAATTATAAATTTATGGTAAAGTTAGGGCAAATATTATGTTCATGGAAGAAAGTGATTGAATATTGAACAGCTCGCGCAAGATATATAAAGAAATATATATCACTGAATATACTTTATGTAGAGAGATAAAGTGGCATTAATGGTATCGAAAATCGGTACATATTATAACAACAAGAATTCACGAAATGAAAGTCTTCATAATGCACACAGGAAAATGGGATCATTTTAGTAAAAGTAGATACAAAATGCTCATTATTAGAACCTAGAATGAATAGATACATATCTAAAATAATGATATGTTGTCAAATATCATATGTTTGCTGTTTCTCATATGTTGACATTATTGTACTTAATAATCGTATTACATTGTGTTTCTTCTTTCACATTTTACTTTAATATATATATATATATATATATATATATATATATATATATATATATATATATATATATATATATATATATATATATATATATATATATATATATATATAAAACTAATTTTATCACTATTTAATATATATATTTATCACTAAATTTATCACTAAGCCATCTTTTCCTTTGAATTAACTAAATTCAGCTTTGTTTAGCATTTAGCTTGTTTAAATTTGTTTATCATTCTTTAGACAATTTTTGCACACAAAAAAACAATCCTACGTTCAATTTAGAATAAAATTTTGAGCCTTTAAAATCATCATTTCTATGTTATATTATTTTTCGCTTCTCCGGATGTAGTAAAGTGTATAAATAACCTTTATTAAAATTAATTTTTTTATAAAATATACTTAAAAACGGATTTTTTAACAGATTAAAAATTTGAAAATATTATACATTTACAGAAATCCCTGAATTAAACTTTTTATCCTAATTACTAAACAAAAAAGAACTGCTAAAGTCACAATATAGTGGTTACGTCAATTTAGTGGTAATAGAACCTTTTTTGAAAATATTATTTAATTAACCAGACATTTTTGATTAAAAACTGTAAGTTATTTAAATTTATAACTATACTTCATTTATAATTATTAACTTATAAGTTATTAAAGATAGTAAAAAGTAGGTAAAAACAATATATTAATTGATGAAAAATATTTAAGGAAAAAAATAGTAGTTGTGAACTAATTCTCTTGATAGTAGTGAATTAATTCAATAAAAACATGTATGGGAAACATTTTCATTTCCTTTATCTGAGTGCATGAAGACAATAAATTCAATATTTCGATTTCCATTGCAGAATTTAATTTGAATTTAAAAATCAAAACAAATACGATTTGAGAAGACAAAAAGTACTATTTTCAGCTTTCAATTCACTAGACATTGTGAAGAGTAAAGAGATTTGTATCGACTTATATTGAAATTCTCTTTCCTACTTTATTTTTTTGACATAAAAGAATTCGTCGTATAACAAGTAGAAATCATGTAAGATATTCACAAACTTCACAAAATAGGGAATTGTGGAACTCTCAAAATTGATTGTGACATCTTTCATTTTATTCGTTATTTTATTTTTATTTGTGCTTCAATCCTCCTTGTCTAAAGTCTACTTTCACAGTTTGCTTCAAAGTTTCTATAAAATCACATTTAAACTTTGATGCAAATCAAGTTATCTTATTTTGGTATTCGTTTCTTGACAAGAGTATTAGCCATTTATTTAACTGTATCATTTGATTTATATACTATTCCTTTTTATATTAGGCAATTCATATTTTAGTCACTTTAAGTGAAAACCGTACATGTTCATAAAAATAGATGAAATATTTATAAAATTAAAAAAATAATATTAAAAATTTTCGTTTTCTTTTAAAAGAAATCAATGAAAATTAAAGTAAGATGTGAAATTATTAACTCACAGTTATTACTATCAAAAAGTATTTTTGATTTATTTAAAAACTTTTAACAATTTAAAAGTTTTCCCTTATGCACTACACTATATTTTCTGTGTAACTCATCCTTCTGGAAAATTTTAATTTAATACGTAATGATTAATATAATACAATGCAGTGCAATATCTTAAACAATACGATAGTCAATATACTTAATGGTAATGCTTTTAACTTTTATTTCCATCAGCCCTTTAAATTTAGTATTTTAATAGTTACTTATTCGATAACACGCAACAAAATGTCCAAAAAGCAAAGCAAAAGAAAACATTTCAATATCAATCAGGTTTTTACCTCTTGAAAAAGCTTTCATATATAGTAGGCATATAATTGATGTTATGCCTACTATAAATGAAATGATATATGATTAGATAGATTAATCTCATACAGCTGATGCGAAATTCTGAAATATTACTAAACACAGACCCTAACAGGTGTACAGACAGAAACCACTTTCAATACACTCTCAATTGCATAACACTGTCACAAATAACAGCGGAAGCGAGCCCCGACTGTACTTCAAGGTTAATAAATTTATAATGTTAACCACTCACCAAGCACTGTCTGATACATACACACATAACAGTGTAAGCGAGACATAACAGTGCAAGCCACACCACTGGAAGGTCTTTGGACGTCATAAATTAACCGGGACTTATTTGCAACCTACAGAGTTCCAGAAACCCAGTGATAAAGGCTATGATCAACCATCCTATCACTGTGTCCAACAAATGAAGCTTCACTTTGTTAATCTTACGGGAAAGGATGTGATACTAAAGAGCTGGTTGGGCTTTAACATCACATTGGACTTTTTACTTCGAAGGGCACTGTCATAATACCAAATGATGCTGAGTCCTCTTTAACTTATTTAACAAAATTAATCAAAACTTAGAAAAAAGTTGGTGAATTATAAAATAAATTAAAAATGTGAAACTGCTATGACATGAAATAATTTCTATACTGCATCGGATTTATAATTACATTGTAATAATATTTTTAATTTTGACAACAAATAAGGTTCATTTATGTTGAAAAATAATTTGATATAATCAATCCAGTGGCAAATAATTAAACATGATTACATAATCTATTGGAAATCAAATTCCAGTAGAATATATAATCATGTTAATTCTGCTATAAATATGAGCAAAAAATTTCGGAATTTAGTAAAGATTTTCGGTACAATAAGATATTTAGCTGAAAATAAAAGTTTCATCAAATTTAAAATTAGAATAAGTACACTAATCATACAATGCAATCTGTATTATATTTAAGGAACATCATTTTTCCTTTTATGGTTATTCAATAAATTGAGTTAAAATGATTATGAATTACTGTTTTTGTCTGTTTTACATGTAGCAGTATATTGGTAAAAACTCTTTAATACCTGTAATTTGTTTCAATTTTCATCATAAAATGACTGGATATGAAAGTCTCTTAAGTTTCATTTAAATTATTCATTTTTTTTCCTTCTATGTACTACATCTTTCGAAATTAATAATTAAATCAATTAATAGTATTCTTTAATATCAGAAATTACAAGATTTTTATTCTGTCATTTTTATATAGACGGAAAGAATTAATGCAAATTATCTATTCTTAAGGGCGTTCTTTAGGTTTACATAGCTCCTTACGTGGAGAAATTACACACATTGTAACCATTGTATTACGACAATAGTTACTTATTGAATTTTATGTCTCTCCAGCACTTCCTAGCTTATTACTTTTAATCTATGCTTTATGACAATAATATTCGACATGAAACTTTTCTATAATCACTGCTAACTTGTTCATTTGCATTAATTTTAGTATGTAAGATTAATTGTCTAAAAATTTCACTTTCTCTTGTAAAAATGAATGAAGTTTTTTTACAATGCTTAAAAATGCTAGACTCTTAAAAGGAAATATATTCTCTTAAATGTAATTCATTATTAATTTTAGTCAAATTCCATAAGAACAAAAGAATAAACACAAATTTCGGTAGAAATCATTTCACAAATAGATAGAAGTGCCTCAATATAAACATCATATCGAACTGGTGATGTACATTCATTTATAATGCCATGTATATTTTTTATAGTTAAGTAATGAACTTATATATATATATAATTATTTTTATGACACTTTGTTTTATGCAATCAAGCTAGATTTTGATAAAAAATTAAGAGTGTATTTGATCTATGAAATTGGTTAAGTGGCTACAATAGCCTGATTGAGAAAACTCCTTTTTCATGATCGAGAGGTGACGTGTTCGGTACCATGTGAAGATTCGTTATATTCACTGATGGTGTCATAAAATAAGTCTTGAAGGTAAGTTTTTCTTACTGATGTGATGTTTTTATAGAGGTGGGTGCTAACTCTGATGTTATTGTTTCATCAGCATATTTTACCGTACCTAACCCTGAGTAGGACACTCCAATTTAGATAGAAGCAGTTGGGTTTAATCTTCTTAATTTTGAATCAGAGACCAAGTAGAAGACCCCCTATAGTTTAACTGCCACTTCCAGAGATATCATTTGCCTTGAAGGAAACTGTGATTACGACCTATTTAATATGTAACAGCCATCGGTAATGAACACAATTGATCTTCGGTTCAATTGGGATTTAAACTTATTATCTTCCGATAATGTGATCAATCTTTATCCAACAATGCTTTATCCAATCTGCCAGCTCTGTTGTTGTTGGACCAGCATGCTTCCATTTACCAAGTCCTGAGTTGGGCTCTACAGTTAGATAGAAGCAGACGAGGGAAGACTTCGTGATTTTAAAACAAGTACCAAGCAGAAGATCCCCAATACTTGGCTTTCCCCCAGGGGTATCATTTCACTTGGAGGATAGAGCGACCACACCCAGCTTTAACGGGCCTCAGCCACCATTAGCGAACATGAAGGGTCTTTGGTTAAGACAGGATTAAAACTCACTACCTTGAGAAAATGAGAACGACGCCTAACCAACCAGCCAGCTCAGGTGTCAACTTCGTCACTTGACTGTGACTCAAAATTATGATTATGTTTAATGGAATTCCAATCAATACAAATACGTTTCTGCAAATGTGCTGCAAAAAATTGTTGAAGTTTGAATTTATACTTATTAAATCGAGCAGACTACAGGAGGATTAGCGTGCTTGATTTCAGTTCAAAAGTTCATTGGTTTGATTTTTTCTTGACGGCGTTTACATTTGTAGAGGTTTAATTTGTAGATGCATTTACAACGTTTGCAAACTATACATACTGATTTCATCAGCCCATGTGTTCAAAAAAATTACCAATAAAGGATAAATAAATAAAGCCAGTTTTGCAAATATAAAAAAAATGTCTCAAACTAAACTTCTTCGAATGATAAATTAATATCTTCCTATTCAATAATATGATGGACATAATTTGATAAATATTTTTTTAATTATTTGTATTGCGTAGTTAGTTCCTTTCAAAAATAAGAAAAAGCTATCTTAATCAACTAAAGAGAAAATTTAAACTTACAATTAAACCTTTATTCAAAACAATTCTGAATTCACAGTTAAATCAAGATGTATGGATTTTGCTTTTTAATGAGAAAGATAAAAAATCCTCCCATCCGCGTTGTTTGTCTCGGATGTGTGTGTTATCATAAGCAACTCATTAGCATTATGTGTCACTATATCTTAGAGAATTATAATTAAATTTTTCCTCAAAAATTAATAGCGTGCGTGTAATTAGCAATTAATATCAAAATGGAAACGGATTATCAAGAAAAATCGTAACTTTTTTTGACATTATTATGCATTATAAGGGCATTAAAAATAATGTTCTACAAATTTATTTCATAAATAAGCTTTTCTAAATGAAAAATATTATTTTTGTAATTTTTATTTTGCTTTTATTAAAATTAATCTGAAATGTAATTAGTTTCATTATAGGGGGTTACTGTAACAGGAAATAAATTTAAAAAATACATTGGGACAAGGAATTGAAGTTATTTATATCGAAAATCTCTGTCTCTAAATATAAAATATATACGGGATTTTTATAAATTTAAAATCCATTCCTGGAAATATTTACCAAATTTTTAATGTTTTGGGAATAAAGAGCCTAATAATTTGTCTCCGCTTATTAAAATATGTACACCAATAGTTAAATTTTGCTTCAAAATATTACTGGGCATGTAGATAATTTTGTTTACATAAATAAATTATCTACGAAGCATATTTAATGCAATTTGTTGAAAATCAGCATTATCATACATAAAATTACGCCTTTTCTTAACTTTTGTTTCCCACATGATATTTTTAAAAACTAAATACCAGTCCTTTTCTCTAGATAAAACGAGAGATTTTTAATATTTATGACATTTCAAGATATCTTGTATAAAAATATAATTCCAGTAAAGTATATAATTGTAATACTATATTGTGTGACAAATTCCTCTGATTGTTTTTGTAAATAAATTTCTTTTCAAAATGTTTATGTTTTAAAACAAAACTAATTCAAAAAACAAAACATTCACCATTTTTTGATATCTAAAAGGTATTGTTGATAAATGTGTGTAGGTGTTACAAATATAGGTATTGCAATTAAGGATATCTAAATTTTGTTTAATTTTCATCCCATTATATATATACATCAATAAAATCAATAAAAAGTTTTATACTTTTACTCTAAATGAATCAATAATCTTTGTATATAATTTTTACAAGCTGTATTTTCATTTTACTTCAAACTGAGACAAAACATACCATATGACTTACGCATAAATATTTTATATGTAAACAAAATACCAAATTATGTATGAACTATATATAAAACCAATAAAAAAACTGTAAGAAATTTATAAGAAAGAAAAAATACAAATTTCTTGCAGAAATTTATATTTTTTATTAAAAAAATAATAAGTTATATTTTAATAAAGTATTAAATAATATGAAGAACATACAAATTTGCGTCAACTACATACATAAAAATCAATGTAATTTTACTTTCCAGTGAATATTTGAGATAAATTAAATTACTAATCAAATGTAGTTTTTAGTAAAATTACTAATCAAATCAAATAAATAAATAAATAAAAAAAACTTCAACCGAAAATTCAGCTCTTGTGTATTGTTACGAAAAGTTCACTTTCTAGGCTTAATTAAATTAACATGTTATGCAAGAAAGAAAGTTGAATCCTTGGCTTCTTTTCTTTTATAAAAGAAGACAAAAAATAAACACAGTGAAATAAATGTTCTTACTAAAGTATTTTAGTAAAACATTTTCAACTACCTCTTGAAGAATTGTTAATTGCTCTAAGTAACAATAAAAAACTTAATTTATAAAAGATGTCATTACATCTAAGTACATATTCAATTTAATCTTAGAAAGTAAGGTATACGAACAAAGCAATTGGATTTGCTAATGAAAAGTCGATTAGTAAATTTTAAATATAAATCTATTTTTAGAAGGCTAATGCATGTGTCTTTTGTAATTCCATTTTAAATGATTATTTTTCAATTAGGTTTGTTTATGAGATCAAATATATTTTTGAATATAATTCTAATCTTGTATAAATATTTTTTTGAAAATGTGAAAGCTATAAATAAATTTCATCTTTCAAGTTTTGTATAACATTAATATTAATTTTTAAATAATTCAATGATTCATTAATTTGAGAGTGACCCTTAAAAATTTATACGTTTGTTGACAGTTCTTTTTTAAACAATTAATTTCATAGACATATAGAAGGGTTTATAAAGTTGATCAAATTATATTTCACTATTTCATAAATACTGCTATCATTTAATAGTTCTGTTTTTTCATTTAAATTATATTGTGATATTGACCATACATTACTAAAAAAATTCAGTATGCAATAATATTTATTTGTTACTACGAATAATGTGTTATTTAGCTCAAATGCATTGTATAAATTACTAAATATTGACTTTAAAGTTTTTTGTATTGGAAATTTTCAGTATGATCTTCTTTCAGGTAATTTTTTCATATGACTTAACACACAGAAAGAAGTAATCAACATTGGAAGGATTTTCCTGAATAACTATTAGTCTCCTTGAAAAATCATCTCCATTTCTTAGCTTTTTCACAATGCACAAATACGATAAGTTTAAAAAAATCCTGTAGATGTCTTTGATGCAGTTTCAATATGATCTCTATTGTTGATAATTCTTAGGAGGAAACAAAATTTGTAATAACCCAAATTCATTGCAGAAACATAAATTCATTTTTCAAAATTTGTTTATATTAAAAAGTATAATGAAGAACGTTTTTAAGAAAAACTCAGTAAAATAATAATCCAAATACAGCCATTGTAATAGAAAAGAGAAACCTTCACTTATAGTGCTACGTTTACATTTTTTAAAATATTATAGTTTTGTATGCAAATCATACGTTTATGGAATGTTTAATATTTAAAATAACATTATAAAAATTTCTTAAAATATTTTGACAAATAATGATCAAATTTTTGAATTTTGAAATTCAGAAAATGAGATCCACAGCATAATATAAAAATATCTAATAGTTAAATAAAAAAAATAACATCTTGTTAAAAACAATAAAATTTTAAAATCATTATTATGAAATAAAAAAAATATTTAATCATAGAAGAAATGAAATTTAAATATATGGGAAAATTATTAATTAGATATATAATGTTGCAAATCAAGAAAGATTAAAACAACTTAATATCTTAAGTTACAAATGATATCAAAATTTAATATGTTCAAAGACTTAGAAGTTTAAAATTTTTAACAAAATACCAGGTAACAAATGAAGTAATTCATAGAACAAATAAGTTTTATCATACATAACTGGATACTTTCTAGAAGACTAAAAACTTAATTTCTCTAATCAATTTTATTATTTAAGACAATAATTTTTTGTTTGAAGGATTTTCATTATTAAAATAATCCACATAGAGTAAGCAAAAAAGTACGTATTTTTCATTTTTATTTAAAAATAAATGTTGCCTTTTATGCAGTCAATTAACATAAATGTGTGTGTGAGTAGATTAAAATCATTTCGTTTAAAATAATGTAAATGAAATTCCATTTAAAAAAGTTGCTTACATGATCCTAATTAACATCATTTGACGTGATTTAATTTTAAAAATTATTCCAGAATTAGAAAAAAAAATTAGCTGGGTTTTTCTTTTTTAATTTTTTTAAAAAAAATTTAAATTCCATAAGGACGTTAATATGCATTTATAGGATACTTTAAAAAGTTGCTATATGTGCCTCATAATATTAACAGCTTAAATATCCTAAAGAGTATTATATTTATTGATTACAAATAATATTATATTTATTGATTATAAATAAAATTATTTACTATACATATACACACTAGTTTTACAAAAGTGCATGACAAAGGTAAAACGTCAATTCAATACTGTTAAAAACTGTCCAAATGATATAAATGTGGAATATAATATTTATGAAGCCTTTATGAAATCTGTACCATGGAGGAAGTGTCACTTAATTAAATTTATAATTTAACATTAACTAAATTATTAAATTCCCACTAATTTCCCGTGAACCATAACTAATTTCTAGAGCATCAATCACCAATGCTAAAAAATTGCGGATATTCAGTTGATTTGAAGATTGAACCTAGGCAACAAGACTATCCTAATATTTTTAAATCACTGAAAATATGCTTTTCTGCGAATGATCTTGATACATTTAATAAATTTCCAAGATTTCAAACAGCAATTTTTCCATCACTTGCTAAATTTCTTATCACAAATTTGAAAATTTACGATTATTAAATCCTACAAAGAAAAAAATATATTTTTGATAAATATTTTTCAGAGAAAGAAATAATTCCTGTAGAAAATAATCAAATATATAAAATCCCATTTTGCAGTTGCTAAACATTTAAATCAACTTGCAGAAAATATATATATCGGAAAAGTTTTATGTTGAAAAATAACAGTTGGCTGATAATTTTAGTATCACAAATATTGAAGAATTTTAAATTTTTGACTATTTTATCTTCTAAACTGTTAAATCGTTAAAACATTAAGTTATATGAATAACACACATAAAATATATAGATAGGCCAAGCAAATTAAATTCAATACTTTGCACACTTTTATTTTACTTATATCATTTTATAATGTGTAAAACATAAAATACATTTCAAATGGATTTAAATCATTTAAAACGTATTTGGAGCTTTTACAAAAATTCTATATTACAAAACAAATTTTTGTAAAAATAAAGCTTCAAACTTTTGTTAAAATTTTTCAGTCACCTTACTTTGAAACTGATTTTTATATGCAATAACAATATTAAGAAACAAAATTCTAAATTGAAAAAAACTGATGTCTTGATATATGATCAACTCCACTCCTAAGTCAATCTCGGACCAAAAACAAAACACAATAATCAAATCTGATATGATATTTATTGAATGAAATAAATCTGAAATTTGATTCATATGTTATGAATATATAATCTCAGTTATTAAACAAGCAAATGATTCCAACAATTTTTACTATAATAAAAATAATTTTCATCTTAATTTTCAGCAAAACTTAAATAAACTTCAACAAAATTAAATTAACATATTAAATAATGATTATAGTGATTAAAACATTTTTTATTACAGCATGAGTAATTCATGAATATTGTTTTAAATTATAATAAAATATCATATTTAGATTTTCATATGTAAATTTTATGTAAAAATTATGAATCAAAATCATCACAATAAATTTTGATAAGTTATGCGTCTATTTTTTCAGTTGTTTTAGGTAAGTTAACTTACTTTAATGCTTATTACTGAAAATATTCAATGTGTAATAATAATATTACATGAATAATACGTAATATTAAATGAAAATTACAATATTATAAAGAGTTAATTAGTATTGAACGTAAATTTATGTAATAAAACGATAATTACACTTAAAAAATGCCAATTATAAATTTCTTTAATTTACCGATCACCATAGTAACTCAAACAATTTAATTAAAATCAATTTCCATGAAAAAATAAACCATATGAATTTATTGTAAATTTTTACCCATTTTTCCCAGTATTTTCTGAAGACACTTCACATGTAATGCAAAATAACCCAATCAAAAATTAACATGGTATCAAAAATTGTTCCCTTCAAATAAAAAATTAAATCAAAGTTTATAAAATTTTGCTGAAAAAATTAATATTTTTATTTTTAAGAAAACATTATTAAAGCATCAAATCTTCATGATAGAATAAATCATATTGTAATAATCAGAAGTGAATTATGATTTTATATCAAAGTTCTAAAACATAGTACTCATATTTAAATTCTAATAAACTCTAATATAAATAAAAATAATATATAAATAAAAAGGGAGATTCAATCATGTTTATAAATAATTAAACATGAAAAATTAAACTTTTAATCTTCTAAAATTACATAAAAAATTTATTCATCAATGAAACAGTAACTATTGCATACCACTTTTTGAAATTATTATTACTGAACGAAATATTTTTACTACAGATTTCCATATTTTAAATTTCTCAATCCATACATTAATTTATAGTTATTTATAAGAAATAAAAGATAGTTTTAAATTTTTCAATACATATACCAATTACAAAAATCATGTAAAAAGATAATAGAATAGAAATACACACACACACATGCACAAGAAAAAAAAACTGTATGATCTAATAATGTTATTTGTATTTAAATTTATAAATTTCTAAAATTTAAAAATTTGAGCATTTCAAGCAAATAATAATGTAAAATAATCTAAAAAATATATAATCTGATCATAGAAATCATATAATATAAATAACTTAAAATTTCAAAAGATACTTTTAGAATAATCAAAGTAATAAAATACGGTTTATATACTCGAATTCTGCAACTCATACAGTTTTATAAATATTCATTAAAATATTCATATTAGATAAGAAAAAGTAATTTAATTTCACAATAAATAAATATAAATATTGGAAAAATATTTCAATTTTTAATGAGTAAATGAATTTTCCAGTAACATATTTTTCTCTTTAAATACGAAACATGATGAATTCAAAGGCAATTTATTGTATTGCACTTTTTCAACAAATAATATTGAGGAAAATAAAATATTAATATCTTGATCTTTGAAAAATAACAAATGACATTTATGACTTTAAGTTCGTCATCACACAGTCGTAATGTCAACCATAATTTTAGACTTTCTTTTCTTACTTCATTGTTGATACTTCGGAGTGCTATTTTACTGTCTTCTCTTTGTGTCCTTTATTGCTGATATTAGGATTTTACTGACATACATAATAAGAAAAACAAAGTCTTAAAAAGACTTTTCTATTACATTTGACCACTCGACTTTTAGTTTTGCTTCCTTAAAAACGTTTCGGGACAACACTGAAATTCAATAAAAAATGAAGTGCAATTCTGAGAAATGCTTTTTCGGAATCGAAATATTTTATATTTTTTAAATACCAAATCTCTATAAATAGAACTCTGAGGTTAATTTGCTTAATTCAACTTTATTCAACTTCACAAATAAAAGTTAATTCATAACTTGTACAATTCAAATATAGGATAATAGTTAAAAATTTAATACTAATTCTATAAATTTATAAAATAAAAATGTGCATCGAATATTTTGTTTGTATTTTGTCAAGATTTTTTTTATCATGTGAAATATTTAAAACTTGGTAATAAAGCAATTATTAAATGATAATACATTATGTGTACGTATTTTGCATAATTAATACAGTTTCATACAATTAACATTTTTTCAATAAATTACTCTAACTTCATTGAACTATCAATTTAACTTAAATAAAGTATAATAATTCTTAAATGCACATAAAACCTTAAACGTATTTTGTACTCATATTATTATAATTTAGTATTCTTTTTAATGAACCAAATACCATGATTATATTCATTTTGCTAATGATATAGTTTTTCCACTAACACGATACATTATTGCGTTAACAAAAAATATTGCGTAGTTTAAATGCAAAAAAAAGACTTTTTAATATAGTCACATAAAATTATAATTAGCAGTAAATATTTTATTAAGAAATATTTTATGTTATTTATATTTTATCAATGAAAAATTTAATATATTTTTGTATCCAATAATATTTAATATTAACGTTGTTACTGAACGAGAATTCCATTTGGTAGTAAGAAATTAGTATATTTACATAAATAAATACCTTAATTAAATAGAAATTTAATCAAAGATTGGAAAGCAGAAATTTTGATACTATTCTAAGACTTTCATCATGAATCAATGTCCTAAATTTGTTTATTTATTTATTTAAAAATATATTTATGTTACTAAGATATTAGTATAAAAATAAACCAAATATGTAATACCACAAACAAGTAGCATTATTATTTGATAAATAACATAATATATGAATTAAAACTATAATAAAATAAGTTTGTAATTATTTTAAAAATTTTTGTGAAAATAGAGTACCAGTCTTCAAAAACATATCTATTTAAGCAACTGAATATTATATAATTGGATTTATAACTTTAATCTTAGTTATTCAAAACATAAAGTGCTATCAAAGAAAAAGTATTTAAAAAGTATTTTTATACTTTGAATAAATTAAGAAATCTGCATCCTTTGAGTCAAAGTTCTTCTTTTGAATTCCTTATAACACTTGATAGCATATAATTATGCAATATACCATATTTTCATTGAACTTTTTTTATTGAAACTACAAGGAATCTTTCCTTTAGGAAAACTAAAATATTTAAATGAATTTCATCAAGGATTAATTATGCTATAAGAGACAAGTAAAATATCTAAAACGTTCCTATTTTTCTACAATCTTCTCATAGATCATGTCTTTAAAAATTCCTATTTAAGGTTTTAATCTACAAATGAAATGTTCGAAGATAAGCTGAAATTATTTATTATAGTAAATACTTGATGATTAACAACTTTATAGTTTATAAACAAAAGGAAGATAATGAAAGAACTTACAATGTCATACAACTGAAACGTTTTGCAGAAATTATTAGTGATAACATTATAAGCAAAGTATAAACGTAAATAAAGAAAATTCTTACGTTTATTCTTCGATTTTTTCAATAACTCGTACTTAAATACTTTAATATGGAATAATGAATAAATTTATATCCTAAGGAGATATAAATCTGTGTATTTATATCTTTAAACTTATCTATATACATAAATAAATAAATAAATATATATATATTATTATATATATATATATATATATATATATATATATATATATATATATATATATATATATATATATATATATATATATATATATATATATATATATATATATATATATATATATATATATATATATATATATATATATATATATATATATATATATATATATATATATATATATATTACCTACTTCTATCAAAATAAATTTTACAAAAAATTGCATTTTTCAGCTATAGGCTTCCAATAACTTCTGAGTTTAATATCCACAAAATTAAAGAAAAACGTTTTTTGTTTCTAAATTACTCTTTTTCAATATAACAGCTGGAAAACTTTCGTTAAGAAACTGTTATTGATTTCCGTTTCTATCCATTGGTTCACTGATTTACTTCAGTTATTTTGATAAATTTAACCAAACAACTAAAAGAAATCTTTTTTTAAAAAAACCTCAACTAAGAATAAAACCTGCAAAATATTATTTAAAGGTCATATTTTAATTCAAGTAAACCTTAAAAGAAATTATGTACCACAAAAAATATTTTAAAAATTTTTTTGGATTGCGTATTGCCATAAAGTAATTCTACTTTTGCAACATTATATGATACAAAAAATAATTATTTAAGGTAAAAAGAGGGAAATTTTGCTAGGTGTATTGAGTATTTGACAAAGTATCATATAAGCCAATATTAATATTTAATTAATTATATCGTCATGCTACATTATCGTCTACTCAAATCAATCTTTATAATGAATACTTATTGCAAGTTATATCAACAGTAAAGACTTAAATTTCTAACATTTTTAAGAACGACAATTTATTTCATTTAACAAAAGAAAAATTAAAGATTGTATAAGGTTTTTTAAGACTTACGCTGAATTTACATAAATATTTATGATTAATCAATTATCAATATCAGTTTTTCAATTTTATATTTCCCAAATATTCCATTTTCATGTTTTTTAGAGTTTATCTTTACTTAAAAAGAGAACTGGGTTGAAAAACAAAAGTTTCTATTATGCAGTTTGAAATCAATTATATAAACAATAATTAAAGACACCTTAACAGTTAAAAATCTTATATTATAAAGTATTTTTGAAATCTTGCATGTTTACTGTTACATTTTATTTTTAAAATATTACATGTTTATTTTGTGTGTTGTACCAGACAGTTTCAGAAAGTCTCTTCACAGATAAAGTATTTAAATTTTGCAGAAGGGTAAAAATCTAGAAAAATTCAAAGTAACCAACATTTTAAATAGAGTTTGCATTCAGTAAGTGCAAACAAATCTCTTTGTTTGACGGTTATCGAATTTAGCATCTTCCGTTCAACAAAATGCAATTCTACCATTAGGGTACGAAGAGTCCAACAAATTTCAATATTAATTTATAATTTATAAAAAAATTATAAAAATGTTAATCAGTAACTTAATTTTAAACAGCAATAATAAAGTTTTTTATAATTTTATAAATCAATTTTTTTATACTTTTACAATAAATTGTTATTGATCATTTTCTCTCATCCTGAGACTTTGAATGGTAAAATAATATTAAAAAACATAAAATGAATGATCAAATACTGAAAAAAGTGAAGCTCGCTTTAACAGTGATTACCTAAATAATGTAAAGATGTAAAAAATATAGCATAAACACCTCTAAAATATGGTTTATCTTTCGTATTTGGATAAAATATGGAAAAAATTGGACACGTAGTTTGGATATTACCAACAAATTAGATATTTTTTAAAGCCGTTATCTAATATTCTATTGTCTAAAATTTAATAAATAAATTTTGTATAAAATTTTATGTATACCTATATAAAATTATATAATAATTAATTATTATTTTATATAAATAATAATTTTATATAAAATTTTATGTAAATAAATAATATGAAAGAATATACAATATATAAAAGTTAATGTACGTAATATTTTATGTCAAAAAAGAAACTTAAAAATCTGCTTGTGTAATGTTAGTAAAATATTAATCTATGATAAATTCTACCTTTTAAAATGAGGCTTTGTAATAAATTGGCAACTAAAAGTGAATTAAATCTTAAATGGCTTTCATCGCATTAAGCGTATTCAAATATTGCATTATGCTTAAAATTAACAAATCTTTTCATAGGGGCCTTGAATCTTTTAATGTGTTAGTACTCTTCTTCATAAGAATGGGTTTGTTTCTAAGCTGTGATTTGAATGAAAAGATAGTTTAAGAAAGTTTTTAAAAGAGATGAACAAAAAGATTTAACAAAGAATGTGACTAGATATTGCTAACAGTTTACTGTAGAAACTTTGATTTAAAGTTATGTTGATGTCATTTATATGAAAGAATCTGAAAAATGGACTAAATATATGAACAATTTAAAAATTTACTTTATAAAAATAAATAAACTAGCCAATATCTGGTTAGTTGTTTTATATAATTCATGGTATTGTATTTATACGATTTTATATTATTGAAAATAAATACATTTAAATAATAATACACCTACAACATATATTTAAATACTTGTTTATTTATTAATAAAAATATATTTATAATTTAAACTTATAATGGTTATGATGAACAAAATAAAACTAATGATGTTTAAATGAATTCTAATGAATTCAAACAGATTTACTTCTAAATAATCATTTTTATTTATACATTTCAAATTCTGTATTTCTTAATAACATATTATGATAAATTACAATTTTTCCTTTTAATTTACTTAAAAAGCAGCATTATTAAAAGTAATTATAATCTTTTAATAAAAAGTATTATTAAAGGAGAATAATTTTTATAATTAGTTGAAATTTTAATCTATTAAAACGTTTTTCATTTAAAGTTCTAATTTAATTTAAAAAATATTGTTGGCACTGTTTCTCTAAAAATTAAATCATTTATGTTAAGTCAATAAGCAGTGATGTGATGACAAATGTCCTTCTTTTACAAATAAAATATGAATTTCAGTGAATGCAAATTTTATTCCTTTGGCGAGAAACATTTTTTACCAATATAAATATTTCAAATTTCTTCCTTTATATTCAAATACCAGAGAAAGCCATAGACATTGATCTTTTTTCTTGAATTGATAGGAACCAAATTGTTTTTGGATATTTTCATAGGATTTTATATCAGACTCTCACCAAAGAACTAGTATTCAGCTTTAGTCGCAAGTCAATTTAAAAATTGGAAATACAGTACAGGAAAAATAACTTGATTAAATTTCAGGAAATTTGGAGCATAAATCTTAAAATTCAGTTCTCTAAAATCTCATACGTATCAGATATAACAGCAAATCTATCTCCAAGACTTTAATTTGACTGAAAATAAACATGTGCAAGTACGGCTTCTGCACGATGCTACAATTCATCAACTGTATTAATGGGCATATGGTGACAAATTAGTCGTTTAGTAGAAATTAACCAGAAGTGTATTGGGTTTACTTTCAACAAAATCAAAGTTTTCAGTTCACATTACGAAATTTTGTTTTGCGACAAAAAAACTTTTGTTTTTAGATATAAATAGTCTTTATATGAAGCAATTTATTGTACATTATCTGCATTTGGCTAATATCAAACCATTTTACAAATGCATTCCTTATCATTCACATAAACTGATTATTAACAAACATTTTTAGTTTTATTGAAAACTAGACTTACTTCATGTAATTCATCACGTCTTGGAATTAATTATTTCAACGAATTGGATGTATGAGAAAGTTATAATATTATGAAAAGTCAGATTGCTTCAGAATTGAATTGGAACTGCTTCTGATTGAACGCGATAGTTTCTACTTGAAAAACTGAAACATTTATAATTTTTTCTTTTCATCAAAAATGTATACTTTTATAATATATTCCAAACTAGAAAAAATAAGAACTCTCACCATTTAATTTTATATGCCATATTTGTGATGGATAAACATTTGCATGATAATAAAAAATATACTTCTTCTCAAAAATTATTAGCATGATAACTAAATTTTTACTATTTAGCCCAATATATAATTAATATTTATGTAATAAAACAAATATAGTTAAGAATATGAAACAAAATAATTTGAAAATTCTAAAGAAAGCAAATATATAATTAATATTTGCTTTCTTTAGAATTTTAAAGTTATTTCATGTTTCATATTCTTAATTATATTTGTTTTACATTGTAAATAGGCGAGTAAAATGTTAAAAAGGATCAATTGTTCTTAAAATCTCAGGGAAACAAAAATGTATTTCCATTTCATTTTACATACTACATTAGTTTTGATGAATTTGTTTTAAGAATCAATTAAAAATTTTCAGTTTTAAATTTATTTTTTGTTACAATATCATGTAGTAAAATTTTTACAAAATTCAGGTAAATGTGCTATTTAGCGAGTTTATCCTTCAGTGTTTTTACTCCAACATTTCATACTACAGCAAGATCATCATTAAGTATTTTTTATGTCTTTCTCATAAAAAGTTCCACTTCACTGATATTTTAAGGACTATTCACACAAACAATACCGTAAATATAATATTTAAACTTGCAAAAAGAGCTAAAAAGTAAATATAAACAGTAGTCTTACTTTTAAAAGGTCAATGTTTAAATTTAAGTATCAAAGTGAGCGTCATATGAAATTTTAATGTATTTCTGTAAGACTTCTTTTAAAATAAAAAAATACTAATGAACATTGCAAATACAGCATTTAAGTATTTTGAATACGAGGTGATTAATCAAATAAATCAATATTGAAATAAAACTTAAAATGCTAAATGCCTATTATAAAGTAAATTATTTTTCTATGCTTCCTATCCTGGTATTAATATTATAGTATACAGGATGGTCTAAATTAATAAAGTTTTTAAAAATTTATCTACAGATTTCCATCTGTAGATAAATTTCATGTTGTTCAGAATTTTCTGGAATACTTTGTAGTATATGTATAGTATTGTCATTTTTTGGCCTACTTTTCATTTAAAAAAAACATTTATTTGAAAGCATAAAAAACATTCAATTTATAGGTGTCAGAGAGCATTTTTTAATAATTTACACATTTATGACGAGGCTTTAGTTATAATTCGTGGTTATTTAAGAATAGACAAGAATTCAATAACACTTAAACATTAAAATACATAATCAAAGTGGAATATGATGAAGAAATTTGAAAAGTTATTCGAAAGAAAAAAAATATTTCAAAATTCTTGCGTCAGAGAGCAATAACACACATTTATGACTGGTTCTATATTCTTATTTCACTGTTTTTTATCCACAAACTAATCTAATTAACTCATATTTATTGTATATAACTTTATTAAAACATTTAAAAACACACTCATTTACACTTTCAGCATCTTTTGCAGAGATTTTTTTCAATGGGTTCAATAGATTGTTAAATTGTTTTACCAAAATTGTAAGTAAGTAATAGTTACTCTAAAAAATTTCTATCTTTGAAAAGAGTGTCAAAAGTTTATGATTAATATTAACTAAATCTGGCAAAATATTGTTTAATTTAATAATCTCTCTGAGGTAAAAAATTCCTTTTTTCAGAATAAACAGAGAATGTTGCACTTCACGTGGAAGAAGACAAAACTTTCATATTACCTGTGCTATTACCCGTTGTGTAAGGGAAGAATCTGATATTCTCTATTCAACTTTTCGAAGGACCATACCGAATAAGTGCCTTGGCTATATGTACAATATTCAAATTATCTGCTGTTGTTTCCACATTTTTCTGAGACTCAACACCAGTTCTGCATTTAGTCTCTGGTTGTTTTTAAATATAATTTAAAATGGCAACATAATATCCTTTGGCAGACACTCTCATTTCGATAGTTTGATAATGCTCACAATTGCCTAATTTGCAAATCAGAAAATCCTCTACCTTACAAGTACCATTTCAGTCCAAACATTTAAAGTTTTCATTTTGAACTTATACAGAAATTAATTGATTGAGGTACAAAAATATTCTCTAGGTAATGATACAAATCATTATTACAGAACAAACACATTTGTTCGTAATCTGCAAACACGTTATTGCCTTTCATTAATAATTTTTCTGGAAAAATAAAATTTTCTTATAAATTAGATTTTGTGTTAAGAACCATGATAAAAAATATTTCATGAGAGAATGTGTCAATCGTAGACACTTTCTTTTTAATTTACAGGTCCTATTCCATGTTAATTTTGACTTTGGGGTATTTTAAATATTTCATAAGTTTTATAAATATCACTAAAAACTTTACTGATCCTAAACACAGCTTTCTAATGTTCGTTATATTTCCCACAATTGGGAATTGAAAATGCAGCTGAAAATTATTGGCCATCATGATGGCAATAAAATTCTTAAACTATCGTATATATAAATGTTTGCTTTATGTAAAAATTAAGAAAATGCATTTTATTGGAGAAAATTTGATTTCTTTTTATTCCCTTAAATATAAATTATCTTTCTTCGATGTCCCCTATACAAAATTTCATGATTTTTTGATTAATAGTTTCAGTTGTAGACAATTTCAAAATATTGCCATTTAATAAGAGTAAAAATATCATAATGTATTATGATGGTAATATATATAAATTGTGGTACCTGTTTCATCGAACTTTTCCGATTCTGAATAATTGTATTTAATAAGTGACACTGTTACTAAAAGCTGTAATTGAGTGCTGTCATCCGGACAACAGAAGAAAATAATCGGAACCTGCTACTGATATTTGTTGAGTTTGATTCTATGTATTCGATACAACCCTTGGAACGTAATTTCCTGCTATCTGGGCATGAAAAAAATGTTTCAAGTGCTGTTTAATTCCAACCCTTGTAATAGAAAGTATGCTGTTTTGATTTCAATATAGCATCTTGAATTAGAATATAGCATCTTTCTTGTAGTTTCAATTCCACTTACAGCATCTTTCATATCTTGATGAAGAAAAGTGTTTGCAGCTATGTTTATTTCCAACCTGTGAAATGGGAAGAATATAGTATTAATTCCAGCTTTTGGCACAAGAAAAATATAGCCTCCTGTATGCAGTTTAATTTCAGACATTGGAATTGAAGAAATATTGCTATATTGCGCTGCTTCTGATTTAAAAATTAATCCCAGATTGTCTTTTTTTCTCGGAAGTTACAAACTGTGTGTTTCAAAATGTCCATGAAAAATGATAAAATTTACGTGTAAATAATCATAAGTGAATTTTTGACATCGAATACTGTGATTCTATGGAATCAAATATAAGTGAGAGAAACTATATAACGATTTTAAATATTAAGGAAATCTGACAAAAGTTAAATTGTGTTTATAAAATACCCAAGAAAGTGTTTTTCTTAACTCAGTAGAGAAGTTTCGTTTTGCATGATTTAGAAGATCATTTTATATTAGTGTTTAGTGTAATAATAAAGTGTACATGATATATGTAAATTAATTATATATATTATTAGTATAATATTATGCACAATTGCAAAAATGTTTTGTTAAAATTATGCTTATATGGGGTATCCCATATCTAAATTTAGTTTTTATCAATGTCGCTATGAATGAAATTATATATATATATATATATATATATATATATATATATATATATATATATATATATATATATATATATTATATATATATATATATATATATATATATATATATATATATATATATATATATATACATATATATATATATATATATATATATATACTTCCAGAATGTTTTCTAGATTTCAGATATTTAAATTATTATCATTCTTGTTTGCAAGTTTTTTGTTCTAGGTTTTATGTTAACAGTGTCGTTGTTGTTGGCTTTTTAAAGATCTGGCATTTGTCAGATCAATTCCAATAAATTGTTTGTTGTGGTGAACTCGGTAATTTTCGAAGAATCCCGAGGAAACCCAGATTCGTTTTTCAAATAATTGAATGACAGAGATAAATTCAAAACAAAATACAATAAAACTTAATAATTTATTTTAGTAACTTAATTACAAGAGAAATTTACATTTACAATCAAAACATTCTTGATTAAACAATAGAGATTCTAAAATTACTATTTGTTTTATGACAATTACACATTAATATCATCACTGAATTTGACCAGCCTAATGAGGAACGAGAGATCAGACTCACCCCTTTTAGAAGTAACTGTTGGTCTCCTAACGTCAATGGCATTACCGGCTCAGGATCTCGCTTGGCTTGCTCCTCGCTCATGAGCTTTCCCTCTTTTCTCTCTGTCTCTGGTATCTCTCCTCAGACTCTATCGTTTCTATTCTGTTCGTCTATTTGGCGGACATCTGCAGCTCCATTCTGGAAATTCGAGGCAGGGTTCCTTCTGGAATGCGACGTTATATTTTGTATACAACTAACATCGTTTTAGCGTCTTCTTATGCTCAATGAGGACCTAGTCCTCAATTGTGGACTCCTTTTCTATGTCGGGCTTCTCTGGGGCTTCTGTGTGTCTTCTCTGTGTTTTGATGCAGTTTTTAACTCTTCATAATTTTCGGCTTAGCTCCTCCTCTTTACACCATTGGTTTTCCAAAGTTCTGTAGTTCCTCCTATACTTCTATGGGATAGGTCAGAAATCTCTCCCCCTCATTCCCGACTGGTCAGATTTACAAATAATACATATCATAAAACAATATACTTTGCCTGCAATTTCCTCCAGATCACTCATCCCTTCCGAAAGGGAAAATTTATTCTTTTATTGCACTTGTTACATTGTGCCAATTTTTATTACATCCTTTCCTTTATATTATTCCCGCTTAGTTTGAAAAGAAAAGAGGAAACTCTTAAATTTAAAGTGCAATAAAAATACACACACCTATTTTCTCAGGGTTTGGTTATGTCGTATTACACTACGACATTGTTGACAGTTAAAAGTCAATGACTAGCAGGGGATCTAAAGAAAAATCCTCCCGGGAAAGTCCGACGTAATCCAGAATCTGTTTCGGGGAGGCTGGATGGTCACCGCATTTTTTACAAGTGGGATAATTTTTTGTACCACGTTGAAACAATAAACATTTTAGATGTCCACTTGAGAATCTGGTCAAGGCGATTTGAGATTTTGGGTCACATTTTATTTCCGGAAAAGTTTCAGGAAATGTTCCAGAATACCATTGGTGTGTTGATAGAATTTGTAAGATTGAATGTAATCTAGATTTTTCATTAGAGTAATGTTTCTGATTCATTAGAGTGATGAACCAGTGGCCGCATCTTCCTCACTTCCCTCTCTGGCCCGTCAATCTGTGGTCTCATTGCCACTAATATTTACATGGTATTTAATCCATTAGAGATGTACATCATGGATTTAGGAGATCATATTCAATTTCAGCAGCAGAGATAAACTTGCTTCATCATTTGTAGAGGACCAGTCACTGAGATGTTACAGTGCATTGCGGTTGTCCGACAAAATCCATAGTTCTCCAAAATCACAGTTGCTGGAAATGATAGCAGCAAGCCTTACATTAATCGCTATCAACTCACTTCTGAAGATTGAACAAGTGTCAGGCTTACTTTGCTTTAGCACAATTTCAGACAGAGGTGCTCTTATATAGACTCCCCTTAGTCAAAAGGTATAAATAGACTCCCTTTAGTCAGCAATTAGCTACTTTTGTAATACATTTTGGTCGTTACAGGCTGCTTAAAATTTCATGTTTAAAAAATGCACCTAATATTTCTGTAAAATGATAACCAAGCTCTTACAAGAAATGAAAATCATTAGTGTTTTCATATTTAGATGATACTACCATATTTTCTAATACTTTGGAATCCCACCTTAAACATTTAGATGATATTTTCCAGCAAATTGAATGGACAAATTTAAAACCAAACATTCTAAAAGTGTTTTTGCTCAGAAATATGTCAAATTTCTAGACCATAGGGTTTTTCAAGATAATAGAATTCCATCAAAATTAAAAATTTAAGCCACAAAAAATTTTCCGTTCCGACAACCAAAACAGAAATTCAGGCTTTTCTAGGTTTTTCAGGTTATTATCTAAGGTATATTCCGCATCATTTTGTATTTTTGACAGATATTAACAGATAAATGAAAAGAAAAATCAAAGAAAGAAGGAAGTCAAAGAAGAAAAATGATTATGTGGTCTAAGGAATGAGAAAGTGCTTTTAAAGAACTGAAAAATTAACTGAGTATTAAACCACCGTTATTCACTTCCGACTAGAAGAAAAAGTTTATATTGCAAACTGGTGCATCAAATGAATGGGTGTAATATGTCTCAATTGGCTTAAGGAAAACAGCATCTTAGTAGAAAATTTACAGAAAAACAAATATTGTACTATAGAGAAAGAATGTGTGGCAATTGTTTGGGCAGTAAAAATGTTACAATGCCAATCAGACGGTCAAAAAATTAGAATCGAAGCTGATCATGACCAATTAGTACTGTTAAATTCCAATGCTATTTCAAACCCTACTTTAATGCGTTGGGCATTAAAGTAGGGTTTGAAATATTTTATAGCCTTTTAATTGTAAACTATTACATCGGAAAGAGGTTTTACATAAGAATGATGATGTTCGTAGTTAAATTAGCAAACAAAAATATTTTTAATTAGTATTTTTTATATATTTGTCTTTATTTATATTGTCTTTTTGTACCTTATTAAATTCCAAAAAAATCCTATTTTTAAAATATTTTTAAAAAATAAAAGTAACAAAACAAATATTTTATCATCAATTTTATAATTTTGTGCTTAATGTTATGATATTTCTTTGAGTATTGTTCATGTAAAAATCTTTCTGGTGTGGGAAGGAGATGTAATGAGCGAAGGCATATATATATGCAAATGTATATAGAAATACTTGATTTTGATTAACAGTCAAATCCTGTTTTTTCAATTTTGACACTCTTCCATTGTATATTGTATTCTACATTTTTTGATTGCAAATGTATATCATTCCCATGCATCATTCTTATATCACAATGCAGCAAATGAGAAATAAAATTTACTCAGAGTATAAATTATAAATATATAATAAATGTAAGAATTATGTATAACATTTATAAGAAATATTTCCTTTCTCAGATTCAAACTGATAGTTTGATCTGATTTCTTGATAATGTCTGTATCTAAATGGAAAGATGAACACTAGAAATCTATTTTTAAATTAAAGCTGTGATATTTTCAACATGAGACATGATTGCACAGCATAAGATATAGTGGATAAGACTTCTCTCATCTACTAAGATGTTGTAAAGATTTCGAAATGCAAGAAGACGTATATAAATATTACATTGTTAGTTAATAAATGTGTACAAAAGTTATAAGCTCTGTGTTACCGTAAAATACTGCTTGCTGTACCGTTACTAATAAATTATTTTGTTATAACCCATGCTCTTGTTTATAACGTGTAGAAGTTATGAAGAGCTGTACAAGTATTAAGCAGTTCATAATCCTGTTTAAACAAACTGGCCATTACAGAATTTAGAACATCCCCTGAATTTTAAATCATTGATTCAGTCGTCAATAGTAAGCTGTAAATCATTGAATTCTCGAAAGGGATTGTTTTTGAGATAAATCAATATTTTTCAGAGAATTAAGAAAGTTCACCAAGATTTTATTGTTTATTATAAAACTAATTATTGAAATTTAAGAAAGTTGTTCAGTTTAAGATTTTTTGAAATTAATAAATTGAAATATTTTATTTATGAATTGAGAGAAAACATGATTTAATTTTAAGAAAAAGTATTTGAACTTGATGAATTTTAGAAATTTTAATGTAGAAAATTAAAAAATAAAAAACAGAATTGCACTATAAAGGTTAGGATAATGAAGGCTGAAAAAATATAAAAGAAAAAATTCAAATAAAATCAAAAACTTTTCACAGCAAATAACAATTATTTTTAAAACAAATCTCTCATTCTTGAAAATTTAATTAAAGAAAACATAAGAAATGTGTGTCTATGTTAAATTGCAGTTATTTCAGTGTTTTTCATTTTTATATTAAAACATCTTTCATGTATAACAAAAGTATATTAAACCTATTTAGTTTAGAAATAGGTTTAATATATAATAAAAACTTAACAATGTCTTAATTTGATCAGTAAAACGGAAATGAAAAATCATGGCAGTTACTTTGAAAGAATTCAAAAGTACGTAGGAACAACTTTTAAAATCAATTTTGATTTAAAATACAAAACAAATCTCCAAAATTTCATCTGGATTTAAAGGAAAACAAATCGATAACCCATCTGAATGGCTTGATATTTAATCATTGACAAAAATTAGATTAGATAATAAAGCTACACACACACAAAACATACATAAAATTGAAAACAAAAGAGAAATGGTTTGATAAAATGAAATGAAAACGAAAGCGATGCTTTTATAACAGAAATGCGATCAAAACTTAATTAAATACTTCAAAATAAAAAACTTAAGAATGAAAATAAAAATGAAATGTCTCAGAAGCAAATTTTAAATATATAAAAAATAATAAAATAAAAATTTATTGTATCACTTTTGTTTAGGGATTTTATTTCCTGCAGTATTGCTGTAAAAGTTTAATAGCATACTAATACTGTTGAAATGGAACTAAACGCGAGAGAAAATAATCATATAACCAAAAAAAATTTCAAAATAAAGATTTATAGTAAAACATTTTTTTAAATATATCAATAAGTTTAATATATATTCTTTTTATCGCCATATAAAGCCATTGTTTTATTCAAAGAATAGAAGTGTAAAAATTAGGGTCTGAAGTATCTACCTATTGAGCAATGTTCATTCGTAAACCAATTTTGCTGATTTCTTTTCTTTGAATATTAAGGAAAATACGAAATATCATGCTTTTTTATTTAGGACATAAAACACTAAGAAAACTGAAAATTTAATCCTAATCTAGGGTTTCAATACATAAACTTATGTTTAACCAAATGATATTTGATATAATTAAGAAAGCAGAACTTTAATTAAAATACTTATCGCATTAGATGGACGTTAAAAGAAATAAAAGATTTTCAGGACATAAAAGTTCTTCAACCTTCTTTCAAATCAATTTCTTTTTATTCCACAAAGAAAAACACGGAATTATGAGAAAATTCATTGAATCTACAAACAAAATGAACAAAGCATGTGGCACGGAATCACAGCATATATAATCTTAGACATCATTCAGATAACTTATTTTAAAACTAGGTATTGATTAAAACAGGGAGTGTATTGTCCTGATTTGACAAAAATCAGAAGTTTCACCAATGATGCGATATGATAGAGCATGTTATTCTTGAAATACTGAATATTATTTTAGCGGTTGCTGATAATGGTGAATCAAAACTCATTATAGAGTTAATTCATCGTCATATCAGAAAAAATAAATAAATATCATTTTAAATTTTCTATTTGTGTATTATATTATTTTTTTTCAGAAACAATTGCTATTATTAAGAAATTAAGGATAATAACCTCTCAATAAAGCCAAAATAGCTATAGATAAAAATAATCCCAAGATTTATCACCCAAAGAACTCCCTGGTGACATCTGAGAATGTTCTTCTCGGTGGAATAATAGACGAATAGAAACTATCTTCACAGGAAGACTTTCTGATATTTAATTTATGACACATTCTTATATGCAGTTGTATAGATAATAGTCTTTCTTTTCACTATCACTCATCACTTAATATACAAAAAGATTCCGGATGGCATTACTTCTCTTTCTTTATATTACTATAAATATTCAATGATGAGATACTATAGCTATAACATATGCTTAATCGGCAGCATTTTATATAGTAATTATAATTTATATATAATATTTATTTTTTAAATTTGTATTATAAATGTAAGCCTATATCATAAGAAGATCAATTAAGGCAATACGATAAATTTCTCAGTGTCTAAAAATATATCAAATTGAAAAATTAAATTCTACTCAATTACATATACATACATATACATATACATACATATATATACATATATATATAACATATATATATATATATATATATATATATATATATATATATATATATATATATATATATATATATATATATATATATAATATTTTAATTTCATAAATTTTAAATCGGAAAATTTAGCTCCTGAAAAAAAGGAGTGTTAATTCACCTTGTGTATGATCGTCTATGTATAATTGGTGCTAAAGAGAATCGTTAAACAGTGACCATCGAAAAATTACCTACTTTTACACTGGTTGGATTTCCTGCAGTATACATTTTTTGTACTCTATTTTGTGCTTTAAAATACATGGAATTTCATTTTTAAACACATATAATTCTCTTAATGTTGAATATTTTTCTTCAATATTTATTAGTAAATACACTTTAGCCTCATATTTATAAGACTTCCATCTCAAAAGCCGAACCAATATGAATCGGTTGCATCGTTTTGAAAGAGAAAGTTTTTATACATTATCTCTTAAAAGAAACCAATATAATCCTCGATTGTATTTTAGAAATTTAATTCTTATGATTTATTAAAGTGCCATCTTTGTATGTGCGTATATCAAATAACTCTAAAATTGGTGAATGTCAGTATTAATTAGAAAAATATTTATCAAAAAATATCGGAAATATTTTGAATTTGGTCTATAATATTTTTGTTTATAAACTTGTGACCACAAAAATGAGTTTCTCAAAAGTAATTATCAAATGTTAAAATGAATTATTTGAAATATATTTCTTTTGAAAGTTAGACTTCGGAACTTTGAACTCATAAATGTTGCGTCCAATGAAGCAATAACTTAATTTTATTCTGCATAATTCTATAAAGGAGCTTTTAACACAAAGAGCCCTTCATTAGATCTCTAGTGTTGTAATTTTCTTGATTTTTTGAAAAATCCATCCAGTATTGCGCTTTATTTAATTCTAAATTTAAGTGATCTTTATATCTAAATTTAAGATATCGTGCAAATTAATTTTTAGAAAACCTATAATTATACTAAAAGGAATGAAATATATATGCTCATATATATAGAACATAAATCCAAGTCTATCATGATTGTTAACATTCTTTACTTTGATTTTTTCCTACTGAAACACAAAATAATAAATAACGAAATTAGGATATTGCAATAGGTTAGTAACATACACATCATTTCTATGTGTACGATTGCTAGTTTTGCACTTCTCTAAGCACTTAATGGAATAATTTCAAATTTAAAATTAACATGTTAATTGGATAATTTGTATTCATTGAGATAAAAACAAAAGTCCATTTTTCAATTTAATTTTATTTTCAGAGTGTCTTAAATTTTCTCTTGATAATGAAAGAGCGAAGCTCTTAACTTCATTGCATTTCTGTGCATTTAAGTAAATAAAATACTTTAACAATATTTTCCAAAAATTAACAACTTTTGGAATTTTGTAAGCAAAATGTATATTTATAAAGTAAAAAATTGCATGAGACAACTATTTCGTCTTTTGGACATTTGAATTTTTTTAATGGGGTTTGTGTGGTCTGAAGAAATTTATTATAGTCTGATCTTAAATATTTATCCAAGATTCTTAATGTTTCTTAAAACTCACTTCATATTAACTTCCAGAATATTTTTACGCATGTGTATATATATATATATATATATATATATATATATATATATATATATATATATATATATATATATATATATATATATATATATATATATATACTTTTATCACATCCATTTCAAAATATTAAGTTAAGACTCCATAGCTTGAATTCTAACAGACATATTTTGACCAAGCATTTGTGACACTTCATGAAACAAATTGCATTCATCCAAAACAATCTAGCTTAAGTAAGAGCTCATAAGGATTTAATTTTGAAACTTTTGTGTTAGTGAACAGCAGCATAAGAGGAAATTCTTCACATTCTGACAGTTATTAAAAAAATAATATTTAATATAAACAGGCAGAGTTGTTTTGGAATGTGCTCATTTTCTAAATGAAAACTGTTTATTTCAAATTAAGTTTCTTGAAAAAATGTGCTTATTTATTTCCAAATTTATAAATTAATGCTTACTAAGATTTTACATTCTTTAATTTAAATCAACAAAACGAATTTTGAAGTTTTCAATATTTTTGAAATTCACAATTAGTTTATAGAATATAATGAATGTACTATTTTACCAATTCATATATTTCATGCTATTTAAATTGTTTCATATACTTCTTTCTTAAATTGACAGAAAAAATAAGTTTTAAAAAATTTCTAAGCATTTTATTGGAAATTAAAAAATATATAGACAGAATACTCCAAATGTTTTGCAATATAATTAAACTGAAATGCTCAAAAGAGACTGCAGGTTATAGCATGTTCAGACATGTTCAAGCTTACATAGTAGCCACCCTGGGGATATTTGGAGTGATAGCCATTACAGAGTGATAGCTTAAAGTAATGATTATGGCTTAGTTTAAAGTGAGGATTATGGCTTAATTTAAAGTGCGGATTACGACAGTTGACGCCAGTGAACTCTCCATTATCAACTCAGATGAGATTTACTAGTGTAAAGAAACTGGTGGGTTATTTATTTAAAAAAAATAATGTAAAATATTACATCTTAAAGTTATTTACAGTAGTTTATCATGAAATATTTTACATTACAAAACTATGAAATTGAAATCTAGTTAATTATAAGGAAAAAAAACGATGATCATGGAGTTAATGACGAACTGAATAAACTTAACATTAGGGTGAGTGTTTCGTTGTTCCGCAAAGCACTTGATTATATATAACGAATATTTAAAATTTATGAGTTATATTTATAGATTTTTGATATTTAAAGAAATATAACTTTATTAAAAGATGATAAAAGAAGGTTTATTCTTATATCTGTTGGAGAAGAGTTCCAACTCAGACAAATTATATTTTCATTGTTAATCAGAAATTCAACTGTTTTATTTAAAATGGCTTTTGATGTTTGAATGATCATAATTATCTTCTTCCAAATAATCTTCCTGTTTTTACTGAATGGTTAAATGCCAGAATAATATTAAGGTTCATGTATTCCTGCAGTGAAGTTGATTGTCTTCCATTCCACTGGCGTAGTTCTTGCAATTAGATATGTGGAACTTGTGGAAATAGGATAAAAATAAGCCATGACCCTTACAGAAAAATATCCCATTACTTGTCCAGTTAAAAGTTTCCTTCCAACATTTACAATCAAAAAAATTTCTTTTAGTTGTTCTACTTTGCCCTTCTTCCTACTAACAATCCATTATCCAACTATCGAGTAGGGATTAGATATAACAACATTTAGGTATAAAATGACGTAGAGAGAAGGCAGTGGTGCCTAAACAGATATGTTTAATGACAGTTACAACACAAATGATTACAGTAAAATAATAACATAAAAGAAGCACGGAGTCAACTCGTCTACTCTCAAGAAAGGGGGTAAAACGTCTGATCAGAATACCAACCATTCGGTCTCTAGAGGACGAGCATTTACTCTAGTCAGGAAGATATATTATGTAGAGAGGGTAAAAGCAGAGACAGTGATACTTTAATATCCTAACAACCTTTGGTGTCAATTCGGAATACCAAAAATCGTTAGGATATTAAAGTATCACAGTTGTAATGGTATGACATATGAGAAGAATCATTTAATAGTACCCTCACTTTTGCAAGTTTATCCGCTACCTCATTTCCTTCTGTACCTTGCAAGCTTTTATCCAACCAATCGTGATATTATCTACAGTTGGTAGAATGTCTTATATTTCTTGTAACATGCATAGAGTACTTGTAAAGAGAATTGGATAAAGATTTAAGCATTCTTAAGTTTATGATTAGCTGTTTTAGTTCATAAGGTTTTAAAACAGGTATTTGAATCACTTTTCGCATAGCATTGACTTCAATATAGTATGTTCCCAGATTAAAGTTCAGTATTTCAAGTGCTTTGTGATTCAAGATATGAATATGCTATCATTCTGGATATAACTTTTCCTTCTATTATATTCATATCTTGAAAACATCAAGAATTGTTTTTCCTTGTCGAACTAAGATTTTGCAGTTGAGAGTTATAACTTCATGTGTGACTTAAGTATATGCCAGTCCAAAGAAAAAAATGAACTTGAATTATATAGTGATTATATGCATCGTATATTCTAATTCAAGGGGCACAAGAAATTCAAAAGAGGAAATTTATACTGGAGGACCCTAAGAAAGAAAATGGTGGAGAAAAAATTAGTAACAAAAGAAGACGTTTGTATTTTTAAGAAGATGGTTGACATAGACCGGCGTGTGACACTTCAGCAGATAGAGAAGCACTTACATTTTCATTTAGCTCCAATTCCTTTTATACTGAAATATCATTTACACTTATAAATACTTTGTTGTCATTTGGTGCCGCATAATCTGACAGAAGAGCACATGAATTGTCTTGTGACTTGGTGCCAAAAAATGCTGAAAATCATTGATAAAAAGCAATCTTGGTATATAAACAGCATTTTAATAGGTGATGACACTTAGCTGCGTTATTACGATGCGTCGATTAAAATTCTAAACAAAGTTTCGGTATTTGATGATGATGTTACATTTGCAGCTTGCAGAAAATCTCATTCGATTAAGAAAAATATAATATCGGTTTTCTTCAAATTAAGTGAAGCTGTACAGCGTGTCCTAATCGATACAAAAGACAATCACAACTAAATGGTACGCTGAACAGTGCCTGCCTAAAGTCACAAAATTGATGAAAAACTTGCACCCAAATTCAAGATTGATAACAAATTAAGATGTATTGTAAAACTTTGTAGTAACCAAGTAAGTAAAGCATTCAAAACATTTAAATAAAATAAAATTTAGAAGTGGAAAGAATTTCGTTTACTTAGGTGAGAAACAACTAATTGAATTAACATATATTTTCTTGTTTCATTGTACAACTCTCTATTACTGAACAATTATAAAACCATATTCACAGATTATCCTTTTGAGATATTTTACTGGATCTGTAAATCATACTTCAAACCAGGAATAATTTTTAACTGATTTTTAGCAACAATACTTAATTTGAAGTAAAATTACCCAGAAGAAACCAAATACACAAGTAGTATTTGTGAATGAATTCCAATTCAATTTTTATGGTTAAAATTATGGAAGTTTTTGGTTAGGCAAAAATTCCGGGGTTATGTATAACAAAATGATTTGTGGAATATAAAGTGAATCTGAATTTCTTTTAAATTATTAAGTTTTGATAAGTTTTTTTATAAAGGTTTTTCAAAGTTTCTATATACTTAAGAAAATTTTCATTTGATTGTATCTTTGAGCTGTAAAGAATAGTAAAGACATAATGTGAGGAAGATATACATGTTGTCTTCTTTGAAATTTTTAAATTCTATGTAAAGTAAAATTAATGTGATCAAAAATGTTCTTTCTCATTTCACATATTTTTTGGACAGTCTAAAGATGGTAGAATCAATCAAATATTCAAAATATGAACCTTCGCATATTTCGAAAAGCAAGTCATAATTAGTACAAAATATAAACTTTGTTTTAATGAAATTTGAATGAACGACAGATACAACACTAAATGAAATTTAACGTAGATTTTTTTGTTTACATAGCAAATAATTTTTCATTTTAATACTGATAAAACATATTCGTGTGATGATGACTTTCGTTATGACTTTTAAATATAAACATGTGTATTGAACGAAAATCCAGCACACACTTTTTGATCAAGACATTTTTGACTACTTAAAAAAGATCAAGATGTTGAAATGCAAATCATATTATTTTAAATCTTTTTATCTTAAGAAAAATTAAAATACGTAAAAAGAAAATGCATATTGATAAGCTTTCAATTACTTTTTTACTTTTCAGCATGCTATATCATTTATTATGTTATATTGCCTGAAAAAAGTTTTGGTTCTGTACGAAAGTTTTTGATCAGAAATGATTAGGTGAAATCAGAAAAAAGAGTACAAATTTCTCATGTTTGAATTTTTAGGATAATATTCAAATCATGTAAATACAGTTCTTATCTGTTTTTAAAAATATTTTTAAAGCATTTAATGAAATTCTCTTAGTTCCAACTTAATTGTATTCGTTAAATCTTATTTATTTATTACATTTTCATTAAATTTTACAAAAATATAATTTTTGCAGGTAATTTATTTTATATTGAATTAAACAATATACTATATTTACCTATAACCGACAAACCATTAAAATATAATTTACTTCGAATGTCTCATAAATCCTCACTTTTTCTTTACAATCAAAAATTAAGCTCGTCCATTTTCAATGAAATTGACGAAACTCTGATGTAATAAACATTTATTGAAATTCTGTATAAAATCTGGCATGAAAAGTATTGCTAAAATCCAAAGCATTAATTTTTACACTCACAATTCCTTTTGATACATTGAAAATAGTTTATTAAAATTCTCATCACAAGGAATTCAATTCACTGGTAACTGATTTAAATAAGAAATATTATGTTAATAATTTATAAAAAAGGAATCGTAAAAGAAGGAAGAGTAAAAACAATAATGTTGTTAAAAAAATTAATTGGAAAGAAAGATCTAGAGCATGAGTTCCCAAACTTTTTTTCCTCGTGGACCGCTTTCAAAGTTTTACTATTTTCATTAGACCCCCTGCTGCTACTATTTCTACTGTATTCCCAAAACTCCTAAAAAATATCACCATAAATTGGGGGTGTTAAGAAAAAAAGAAAAGTAGCACATTTTCTTGTGTCCTATTTATTAAAATAATACTTATGGTTATGCAAAATTATAAACATTTATTATTTCAAACAATCAACAACTGACAAAAATCAACAAGAACTCTGAAATGTAAATCAACTATAAAAAATAGTCATATTTTTAATGAGACGAATGTACTTGATAAATTGACAGCAAATTATTAATGTTTAGCTTCAGTTTTGTAAGAATTAATCTCAAATCTCTCCGTTTTGTGATATTCAATCTGCTCCTGTTTTTGTTAATAGGTTGATAACGGCACTAAAACTTCTTTCGACAAGATATGACGAGGGAAACGCTATAAAAAATTTTCTCAGTATTTCCCACAGCCCAGGATATTTTTCGGGGATTCTGCTGCAGTCAAAATGTTTGATAGCCTTTTTTAAATTTCATCTTCAGTTCCTCGTTGGCACTGAGCTCAAGTAGCTCCTCTTGTAATACCACATTTACCTCTTACGTTTCATCAACTGTGGTTATGATCCATGGTGGTATTGATGATCCATATGATCCATCGTCAGAATATCTTCAAATCTATTTTTGAAATCATTATGCAGGGTATTTAAATGTTGAGCGTAAGTTTGAATATCCTCATCAAGACATTCTATCTGTGACAAGTGCGGAAACTTTGAGAAACACTGATATTTCGCACCGACTAATATTTTGCTTCAGTAATTTCAATTTACCAAGAAAAGCCGAAATTACACCCTTTGTTTTTATTAAATTAAGGCTGTTCCTTTGTAACTGCAAATTAACGCCATTGAATTTTTTTAAGCAACACTGTTAAATACCCAATGTCGGCTTTATATTTGATCAGATTTTTTTTTAAATCTGGTACTTTATTTTCCAGAAATTATCATTAATTCGAAAAGTGAGTAAAATCTCGATAAGCATGCACTTTTTGACAACCAGCGTACTTCAGTATGTAAGAGCAGTCATTGGAAATCTTCATCATTTTCATCACACAAAGTGCAAATCTTATTTGTTTTCATCACAAATTAAAGCGATTTGTGCAATCTATCACTCTAATTTTTTGCTGCAAGGTGTTGTCGGTGGATGACATAGTGAATTACAATTAGTCCTGGCATTATTCTTTTAAAATGGCTTATAAGCTCATGATATCGCCCGAACATGGCAGGAGCCCCATTTGTTGCTACCGAAATAATGTTTGTAAATGGAATAGATTTTTCTGTAAAAAAATCATTGAGTACATTAAATATCGATTCGCCCTTAGTGTCCGATTTCTAAGTTTTTGCTAATAGCAGCTTTTCATGGATTTCTTCGTCCATAACAAATCAAACATATGCCAATAATAATGCTTCATTGCCAGGCAAGCTAAACTCGTCCAATTGAATAGAAAAATGTGTGGTTTGCAGATAATTACACAAGAAGCTTTCTATATCAGAGCTCATTTCATTAATACGTCTTTGTACAGTGTTGTTACTTAAAGGAATTCTTTTGAGTACGTCAAATGGATGTTTGTGAAGAACAGTTTTTAAAACCTCTTCAATAGCGGATAAAATTAACTCTTCTCCGATGGTGTACGGCTTCCCTCGCTTTTTGTTCTTTCATAGAAGTTTTGAATAATCTCTAGTTTTTAATTTTTGCTGCATAACTACCAACTGCATTCAAATAGTAACACAAATCTAATATGATTGATAAATTACAATATACAATAAAAATATTGTTACAAATTTATAAATAATAATTGTATTTGTCTTAAAATATCTCAGACAAATCGGAAATACTCACATTTTGGGCAAAAATTGCGGTGTTTAGACGTGATGTAGTTTAAAAGCGGCTTTTCTAATGATTTGGTGACTTAGCGATGTTTTGGAGAGAAAACTTGACGACAGTTGGCGAGATTCTTGGCGACTTGGCGAGAAATAGATACTTTTGGAAATATCCATCACCTAAGTTCTAGGACCAATATTTAGTGAGATAGCCTCGAATCTTCCAGAACCTTGGTGAAACTGGTAGATTTCTCCACCAAGTCTGGTATAAATACCGCAGCCCACATAGAAGGCAGGCAGTTCCTCTCTATTCAAGACTAGCGTTCCCTATCAGTACCGCAATGTCTTCCTTCAAAGACTTATCACAGATGTAGAAGTAAAGGCCTGCTCCACAGGCCGACACTTCGTAAGCGAAAATAGATACAAGAAGACAGGCAGTTTTTGTGAACACAGTCAGTGAGTGAAGACAATTAGACTGCTAGTTGTTCTCTGTCTGAGGTATTTGAAACCTGTGATTGGAAGCTGTTTCTTATAATATCTGACGAATTGTAGCTGTATAATTGTGATTGTTACAGCGGGAATTTCTTATATTTAGTGAAATTTTACGAATAAAAGTCTTGTGTTCATTAAGTGGTTGCTTTATTCAACTCTCAATCGACACGAGCCCTAAAAGCGCGTTACAATATGCATAACAAATAGGCAGATATTTAGTTTTTACGGTAGTGCAAACACTGACATCGATTCACTAACGGTCACACTTTTATGTTCAAAATCCCGGAAACAATTGAGTAATATTTTGTTCTTGTCATTCGTATTTATACTAATGTAGATTGCAAGCACAGCCTCAAGTTGCATTTCATCCCTTTGCAGGTCTAAACAAGCATCCCGGATGAGGGGGCGCACAGGCGGCACTTTGCAAGTCTCGACATGTGGTGTAGACTTGTACTATTATCTATTGTTCTATTCAATTCTGTGTTTGAACAGAGTCTCAAATATTTTTGAGTACCTACCTGGTGAATATTTTTGAGTACTTACCTATTTGCCTACATTGATAGGTAAAAACTAGCCAAAAATTTTTGTTCTTTATTATGAAAACCAGATAATTTTTCGTGGACCCCCACTTACAACTTGTGAACCCCTGTTTTCTTTTCACGTCAACGTGGACCCCCATGTGGTCTGCTATGGACCCCTGGGGGTCCACCTGGACCACTTTGGGAACCTATGATCTAGAGATTTGTTCCATTTTATACAACTACTAATTCTATTTTGTTTCCAAATTCGTTTTTAGTTATGCTTTAAATTACAATTAAGTTTCAATAAATAATGATTAAATGTACTGTGAAATCGTTTTAGGGATCTATCATTTTTATTTAAAATCTCTTATTTTTCTATTTCTTTGGATTGTTTTTATTACTTTACAATCAGTTATAATTTTTATTCTATGTATTTTTGAGGCATAGAATATATAGAATACATTTTATTCTATGTATTCTATTTATTTTTTATTTCACGTGTAAGCTAAATACTTACATTATTATGGAAAAATATTTCTATGCTTACGTAAACTATAATGACTTGAATACCATCTCTCAGAATTTTATTTAATAGAATTTTTCATACACGGAAAATTTTACCTAAGAAATGTTTAAAAAACAATAATTAATAAAGATGTTTCCTTATGCTTAAGAGGGAATAAATAATATCATTATTATATAGTAAAACATTTTTACTATAATAAATAATTTCGATTAGATTTACATAATATATAAATGAATATATAATAATATATAAATGAAAGAATATAAGAGAATATATAAATGAAATCAAAAATCTAAAAAATATATTATTCTCAGCTTGGATACTCTTCTTCGTAAATTTATGTTCAATGGAACTTATGTTGTACTTATGTTGAAATGCTCATTCAGTTTGCCAGTCTTTTAGAATGAAAATTTAACAACAAGAAAATAAAGATTATCAAAGTAAAAAAAAATTAATAATTAATTAAAAGAAAGAAATAAAAATTAATTAAAAGAAAGAATTTTAGAGAATTTTAAAGAAATGACGTTATAGCCATGAAGATTCTGAAATATAAACCTCTTGTTTTCCCAAAAGTATTTAAAATAAACTATTGTAATAATAGTATTTCCGAAAAGAAATTTAAAAATTTTTATTTATTAACATACTTTTTAATTAAGGATCGCTATTACAAATGTATATACTGGCATACTTTTAACTATACAATATCAGTGCAACCATTTGTTAAAGTTTTCTCGTCATAAAAACAAACCCCTCAAAATACAAATAAAATATATCTAAAATTTAATGTTTAATATTTTTTCACAAAAAATAAATTTTCTGTTTCAAATGTGAATATAATTCATGTTCTGCGGATATTTTGTACTGCAATAGCCGACGAAATGACTGTAATACTAATAAATATTTTAAAGATTGCCTTAGATAGCACCCATTTGTTAGAATCATTTTCAATAAATATTATTTTACATTCCATTTACTTGATTCTATGGACACATTATCTCCAAGAATTTTTTTTTTTTGCTGTTAAATTTATATACAATAAAATTAATAAATAGTATATATTATTTGTACACTGGGAATTGAAAAAATAACACACTGTTACCTTCTTTTCTTTTACTGTATTGCAGAAATATTTACTGGAAAACTATAATATAAAAAGTATCTTATATTTTATCAAAAACATTTTCAAAATAATACTAGTTTCTTATAGTTAAATGTTTTTTTAAAAAAATGTTAAACAATATATTTAAATTTCTAATGAATAGGAAATTAGTTAACATTCTTGTTTAATATACATGTTTAATTAAGTGTATTATGTGTTATTTTTATAATCAAGCTGCTATTAATATTCTTAATTAGATTGTGAGGAATTTTATTTTAATTGTAGCGCATCAAAGACTTGAAGTAATTTAACATTTTTCAAATATTCGCGTTTTCAAATTTACTTTTCATATTTATTGCGTGAAGAAATTTTTTGTTGACAAAACCATTGAATATTTTTAAATTAACTTATCAAAATATATCTTTGCTTTCAAATACTCTCAGTAGCTGATAGACTTTATGCTACTAATGCATCTTTTCTTTTCCAATAAAACCTGAAGATATTGTAGGAATGAATGAAACATTCATTCTGCGTTTCTATTCATTTTATTTTTGCTATTTATTTTTTTTAATTTTTGTTAATTATCGAAATAATTGTTAAAATTATCAACAGTGTAATCATTCAGTGCAGTCTTACACAGTTAACTTTCATTTAATTCTATAAGAACATTTTTTATGTAATTAAAATAATTAAATTTAAAACTTAAAATCACTTAAAATTTTTTACACATAAAATTGTATAATTTTCATGGAATTTTATGATAAGAACTGATTCCTTATTACACAAAATTGTAATAATTTTATACATAAACTATTCACAGATATTATTTCATGTTAAGCAATTTATAGCTACGGGAAAATTTAAACCGATTTCTACATTAAAAAATTGTTAAATGGATAAAAACAAAGTCAAAATCAAATTTATAAAATATTCTAAATTTATCAAAAATATAGCAGGATATGGCATGCTAATTATTAAAGATATTTAAATATAATTGTATATTTGAATTAGTTACATTTAGAAAATATTTAATAAATTATATAAGAAATAAATCTAGAAAGTAAATCTAATTACAATGCACTTAATTTAAATAAAATTAAAGCAAATCATTTTTATAAAAAAATTAAAATGCTTACATATTTAATATTTTTAAGTTTAATTTTATAATTATTAATATAAATTTAGTTCAAGCAAAGAAAACTAAATTTTGCTTCCCTTTCCTTTCCGATACCTTATCTAATTTTATTTTCAAATAGTTTTAAATTTGAAAGTTATAAATACTTGCATTCTTAGCCATAAATACTTATAATTAAGTATTGCATAATTTATATATATATATATATATATATATATATATATATATATATATATATATATATATATAGAGAGAGAGAGAGAGAGAGAGAGAGATACAATAAATTTGATGTTTTATATATTTATATATAACATCACACAATGCATATTCTTTAAAAAAACACTTTAGTACAAGAAGTAAAATATTTTGTAAGTGAAGTATTAGTACAATATTTATTTTCAACGGGAAGGCTTTTAACATGTTTTTTAATATATTTTATAATTTGGCATTGTTTATTTTTTTATCTTTTAGTCATTGATGTTGAATACCAATAATATTTAAAATCAGCTTAAACTGCATGTTTTTGATTATATGCAAAAAATACAGAAATAGAGATAAATCACTTATGGCACTTGTGTAATATTTTTAAATATATAAAAAAAGTTAGATGGAAAAGTTTAAACAAAATTCAAATGTTAGGTTCTTACTATTTTTGCTAATAAAAGTAACTCAAAATTTACATTTTTTTAATCTTAAGATCTAATTTAATTTTACTGCTTTTAGACAAATATTTGCATAAATGAAATGTACTTTAAACCACTTCCAAAATCAATGTATTTGGAAATGATTTAATGTACATTTTATTTTGGTATTTAACTTAAAAAGTAGCTAGATAACTATGTAATGTTTTCTTAGCTATTAAATGTTTAACAAACATTATATTTTATTTGAATAACAAATGAGTTTTCCTCATAATGGAGATTCAAACAATAAATGTCATCTTTTATGTTAGCTGTGTGCTACTTAGTTTTATGAGCTAATTTAAGTACATATAAAGCTTGCTTTAAGAAACTCTTTTCTTACAAAAGTTAAATTATTTTTATAGAAATCAAGTGTACAATTCATATTTGAAATATTTTAAGTAAAATTGGACTTTGTGAAAATCCTACAATTTCATTGATGGAGAATAACTTTTATGTTTCTTTCCAGATAATAATATTTGCCCTATAATATCATGTAAATTTTAAAGTAAATAAATAAAACACACTTTCAACATTCACGTTCCTCTTATTTTATTTTCTGTTCTGGAGCTTTCGAGGTTTCTTCCCTTTTAATAGATAAATATGGCCCGTTCTATATGAAGTCGGTTTGGATGGTAAGTGAATGTAAAAATCAATATAACCGCTCCTATCTATGCAACATTAAAAGAAATCTAATGCAATTAGGCAAACATCTGATCGATATCTATAAAAATATATTTCATATTTAATTTCAGAAGCAATAACATTATATTTCAATTTTCAAAATTAAATTTAAATATAATGAAAGTATTCCATGTTTAATCCTTTTAAAGTTTCCTTAATATTTTTATATTTAACTATTTTTCCTTCACTTAAAACATGTAATACAAATGAAAAGTATTTCAATTAATTTTAGAAATAATTTTTAATGCATTTAACTAACATTCAAATATTTGTACCTAAATTATAAAAAAAACTATATGTATACACATTTAAATACATTTGTAAATGCCAAAATATCTTTATTATTTTTATTATTAGGATCTTTGCATATGATGACGACTTATAAAAAGGTTCCGGAGTACAACATTCACTTGCATAACACTAATCTAATGTATTAATTTTTTTTGCACACTAAGATTATTAAACTACTACCTGCAGTTTAATTTAGATTAAACTGCCCTGCAAATAACCACATTATTTGGCATAAGAATTGAACACATTAAAAACTATATAAAAATAAGAAAAATGAAATTGTTTAATATACACTTTTTGTTATTTTAAATATAAATAAGTATAGATTTTGTAATCACTAAATTTTGTATGCAACTCAGTGCAATTCTTTTAATTAAAAAATACTATTTACAAAAACATTTTGTTGTTGTTGTAGCTTATCTCTATAAAGATCTGACATTTGTCAGATCAACTCCAATAAATTGTTGACAGTCAGAAAGTCGATGACTAACAGGGGATCTGAGGATAAATCCTCCCTGGAAAGTCTAACGCAATCCAGAATATGTTTCGGTGAGGCTGGATAATCACAGCATTTTTTACACAAGTGGGATAACTTTTTGTACCACTTCTACCTTTGTACTTATATTATAGGGTGCTTCAGATCTCGGTCCAACAGAAGTTGCACACTTCCTCCTCCATATGACTTTATTGACAAAAACATTCATATATTTAACACATATTTAAATTTTATAATATATACTGTTGTTCACAATAAAACTGTTACAACAAAAAGAACAAACAATCTGATTTATTAAACATGAGAAACTAATATCACAATCAAGGGGTGATGAACAAGTATTTACTTTTTCAAAATATCCAAGCAATGTTGGTGAATTTTATGCATTTCAATGAAGAAATTTAACAGCATTTTCTTATACTCAAATTGCATTTAAATGAAGAAATTTACCAGCATTTTCTCATACTCAAATTGCATTTGAATGTTGTTTCTTGAAGGAAAATTTTGGCATGTCCGTTGATAGAAGAAGTATTCACATTGAAACTTTTCTAACTTTGTGACAAAAATTGAATTGTAGCCTACCTAGAAAGCGATTAATAACATCGTACTATTTTTACTCGTATAGATTAATACCCCATGACTGTTTATTGAATAGCAAATCGGTATATAAAGAATTATCGTATATAATATCGTGCTTGACTTTAAAGACGACTACCATTAATATCTGGGAAAACAGACATTACCAGCATCATCTTAATGGTTAAAGAGCCAATTTCGCGAGTCTGAATAAATTTCTAATGTATTAAACCCTGTGGTTTTACATTTTATTTCAAACCTTGTGGAACACTACATATCATCAGGAGAATACGCGACTGCATGTGGCCGGTATTATAAAGACTTTTTGATTTAAAAACACTTTCGGATACTGAACTGTTAATGCATCGCGTTTTCTAGATCTCTTCCCAAGAGAAAATGTCTGATTAATAGTTGCCGATTGATTGGTTTGTCCCTACACTCTAGTCAAGGTGGTCGAAGAACTGATGATATGTCGAATCTAAATAAGCAGGGAGAGAGATGCCCCCGTATATTCCAAATATTCTCAGCTTGACTTAATTCCAGTCTTTAATGCTATTATTGATGCTGATGTTGGTTGTTCCTAATACTTATTTTTCAGAACCTAAGTTTCCAACATTCTGAAAACGTAATCACTTGTTGTTTCCAGGGTCATATATATTTGCAACAAATATATGACAATAAATTAATGCAATATATATCATTTGGTTATTAGTATTTCTTCCCGGAAAATTAATAACACTAAATCCTAATGGGCTATATGTAGCAATAATTCATACATGTTTTTTTTTAATTTTCTTTCTCTAAACATTAAATAGTAATATTTTTTTATAGAAATGAGATTTTTATCATTTTTAATCAACATTACATTTATATAATGCAATCGTTTTTAAATTATTTTCTATATAATAATATGGTTTTTAATATTAATCATCTTTGCTCATTGCATAATTATTAAAACTTGTTATAGTATACTTTTAAGGAATAAAATTTAGAAGAAAAAAACAAAATATAAGATATTTCAGGTATATCATTGCATCTGAACCAGAGGATTGAGGAAAAATTAATTCTTTCAAGTTCATTGATTCAAAGAAAAATAGAAGTAAAATCGAAAAATAAAAAGGAAGTCATAAAAATGAAATTAGGCAAAGACAGTTAAAATGGATCGTTTATATTATGAAAAAAGTATATGTATGTTGAAAGCTTAATTATGACGATTTATACCAAAATATCCATGATCTCCAAATAGAATAAATGTTATGGAATATTGTATAAAATATATAGGCCATGTATAAAAATTAAGGCACAAATGTGGGTTGAATATGATTGTTAAAATGTGCTTTTGCTTAATGTTTAATGATTTTATATAATAAAGTCCCATATAAAAAATAGAAAAAATTTTTTTAATAAAACCAGTGTAACAAAACAGTTCAAATATTAACGGATTTAAATTAATTATTCATGGAAAAAATATGAAAATATAATTTCAACAAAGAGAGAGAGAGAGATTCCTTTGACATAGGTTATATGAGAAATTAAAAGGAGTTTAATGTAAAGTGAGAAATATGCTTTTTATATTAATTACAATTTTTTCAAACTATAAATCTTTTAAACTTACTTAAAGATTTGAAATTTTAAAATTTTTTAACATAACTTCAACAAAATATATCATTTAATAATCACTAAATATTTTTAACTAATATTTCCAAATTAAATGCAATAAACTGAAGTAGAATTTTTAGATTTGTTTATATTATTTAAAACTTAAAATATTATTGCATAACACTCATTTTTAACAGTAGGGAACAGTAAGAAGACCTAACATAATTAAATTTATAATTATCTTTAATGTAAAATAATATTTTTATAACTTTTAAAATTGTGTTTAAATAAGTAATGTGTCAAAGAGTTTTTCACTAGTTTAAAAAAATTATTAACTTTTAAAAAGACTGCAAATAATAAGGATTAACTTCTTTTGTATGTTTGGTATTTATAAGGAATATATGGCAGTAACATACATTTAAAAAATAAAAGCTGTATAATTTTTCAATTTTATTATGTTTTGCACTCAATGAGGATTTATTCGAGCAAGAAAAAATGTTATATATATAGATATACATATATATATATATATATATATATATATATATATATATATATATATATATATATATATATATATATATATATATATATATATATATATATATATATATATATATATATATATATATATATATATATATATATATATATATATATATATATATATATATATATATATATATTATATATATATATATATATATATATATATATATATATATCTTTGACATCATTTATTTGACTTTGACTTTTCTTATTCTAATTGAATTTCATATTTCATTTTAATTAAAATATTATAAATTTCTTATATAATACTTTTATTGAAAAATATCATATCTTCACAGGAGGAAGCAATGGTAGAAGTTTTAACTGTGAAACAATTAAACCTTTAAATAAATATTTAAAAATTATAAGTATGTAAAAAGAAGTTTTCTATAAATACAAATTATTAATTATGATGAAGATGTGTTTTATATAATCAAGATGCCTTAAATTAAAGAAAGATACAGAAAAGAGAAGAAGATTTATAATTATATGTAGTTTTTACCTTTATTATAAGGTTGGTTGGTTGAGTTTTTTATGGCGCAAGGTCCAAAAACGGACATGCTGCGCAAGAATAAAGTTTTGAAGCAGATATTTAATTTTTTTTAATTTTATTTATTTATTCTTGTTATTTTATTTTATTTATTAATTTATTTACTTTTTTTGGAAGTCCAAGCAACATTAAAATTATATTTTTATTAAGAAATGAACCTTAATTAATATAAGAATAATGGTTACATACAGAATAAAATCAAAAAAGTGAAAAACAATTTGCTTGCTAATAAATTGCACAAAATAATTGTGAAATTAAATCAAACAATAAAATATATTCATTAAATCATATTTATAAATATTGTAGATATAAATCAAGTAAAATTGAAAGCAAAAATATGAGATTAATAACATAAATATCTGACAATAACATTTTCCGAGAATTCTAATTAGAGTAGATTTATTGGCTTCGTTTTATCTTTTAGTTTTATAAGACAGAAAGTACTTTGATTTCTGAAAATATGAAAACCAATTTTCGCTATCTCTGACAAATAATATAAAATGCTCTAATTACATAAAATAAATATAGCATGCTAAAAACTTATACAAATCTTTTTTAAAATATTAGAAATATGTATTTTAAATGAGAATATAACTTTTCAATATCAACTAATAAATTAAATTGTAAGGAAGATTTCTTTTTTATTTTTTACATTCTTTTTTTTCTAAACATATTATTCCCATTCTCTAAAAAGCGTCTCCATCATTCATGATTTCAATTAGAAGCTTCAATTTCCTCTTTAATAAATTATGAAATTTTATTTTTTTCTCTTTCGTTTTTACACACACAATTGTTCTTTGCATAACAGAAATAGCCTGAAGAAATTCCAGAAAATAGCTTTTAGAAAGTAATCATGGAATTTCATCTAAGTAAAACATTTGATGTTTACTTAGTTCTAGTATGAAAAGTTTAAATTACTATCTTTAATTGTGAATCTTTCAATTCTAAATCAAATTAATTTTAAAATATTTCACTTCTCATATTAATCTAAATATTTCCTATCATAGATTAAAACTTTTTCCTTGTTTTGCTTACATTATTATGAATTTTATGTAAGCAAACTATTCTGATTAGAATATTTATTGAAACTTCTTAATTTTATTACTCATTTAAATTAAAAATTTCATTGTGCTTCAAAAGTTTTAACAATATACAAAATAAATTTTTTCCTCGTGTATTTAAGAATCCATGCACATGCAGATCAGACTTTTATTCATTAAATTAAAATAGGGAAAGTATAGAAAAAGCAGAAAAAAAGCATTTGTGAGTAAGCAGTTTAAATATTCAATTCAAAGCAAATTAAAAGTTTGAACATAAAAAGTATTTTGTTTTGGGAGAATAAGATAATAACTTTATTTAGGTTTTGAAAAACTACTTTTCCTGAAAAAATAAGATAATTATGAAGCAGAAATTAAGAATACAGAAGAAATAAAATCGAAATAAATCCAATTTGACATTGTCAGTAAAACTTGAGGGGATTAAAATGGACTATATTAAATAAAATTTCATTTAAAGTAGAAATAACTATTTCCTAGAAGTAAACATTCATTGATGAGAAATTAAATATTAAAAAAAAGATAATAATTTTTATATGAATAAAATTAATTTGGCATCTAAAACTTAAATTTCTTTAAATAAAGAATACATAAGAATAAAATTTGACATGGCTCTAAAACATTAGCTACAATAAATATTTCTTTTAAAAAAAGAGTAATCAAATTTTTATCATAGATTAAATCAAAATTATGCAATAAAAATTAAAGTTAATTGCATATCAATTTTTTCAACATTGACGTAAATATGAAAATCTTAAAATCCAGCTTTTTAAGGGGGAACGTGATTTACTAAAAGTATACAAAATATTAAATATATACTTTTAAAGCAACATTTGTTTCTCAATATAGTACAATTATCAACTTATCAGCTCTTCAACAACATAATAATATAACTGACCACTTAAATGTAAGCCATTCAAGTGAAAATTCAGTAAAACATTAATTGGTGGTTAAAGTAAATAGTTATTCTTACTAAATTTAACTAAGCAGTCAATTGCAAATTCATGATTATATCTTTAAGCACCTAACTAAACCATATTAACATTTCCTTCAGATGTGATTAATATTTACAACTTATTACACGTTACATCAATTCCATATCAAATTAGATCTGAACTTTTCTTACATTCAGAATATCATCAGTCATAGCAGTAAATAGAGGTCAACCTAAATGAGGTTTTTATATGGTCATCAACATTGAACAAACCCTTTATTTTTCACCACATATAGGAGGTTTTAATATTGATAGCCTGTTTATGTAAACTAAATTGTAAATGAGCAGATATCTCTTTTCTCCCCTAATGAATTCAGATTTGTTTACATCAAGATTTACAATGGTTTACAGGTGAAAATGTAAAGAAATGTTCTATATCTTCCATTAAACATACGGAAAAAGGTTTCACCTGTAAAACTATAAAAACTTTTCATATCTTCAATTAAACATACCAGAAAAGGTTATGCATATTACATGTAAAGTTCTCGTAATAAGAGAAATATTTTAGGTGTTTTTAATATTACCTGTTATATAAATCCCCAAAAGGAATTCTCCATACTTAGTGACTTACATTTGACATCTATTTCTATATCTAAGCATGTTTAAAATCCAGAACTTCAATTCTTATTCTTGTACAGAAGGTGTTATCTTTATTTTACATATACACATAACAGAGCAGATGAGCCCTGGACATTACTTTAAACTTAACTGTTTTAGAATATTCATCTAATACCACAAGTACCGCTTAATTTTAAACCACGTTTAACCACAACTAAAATCATTAATCGTGATTTTCTCCATTGCTTACAGGTTATTCTTGCGACTTTGGTTGTGGCGATTTCGTAAGTGTTTTTCATGAAGGGATATGTAACAAAATTCGTGAAGTTGAAATTTCACATAACGTTATACGTGAGACAATCTAACACTTTGAGAAAGACCAAGAAAATTTTCCTCCAGTGATAGATGTTCTGAGAATATCCTAGTGGTGTTCATACTAAGGATCATATTTTTAACTGACAATGAACAATTCCATCCCTTTTTGACAAAACTATCTATCTAACAAATATAATTGTATATTGCCATATTTTTGTATTTACTTATTCAACATTAGCATTGTTATAGATGTACTTGTAGTGTCAAATTATCATTTAAAGCCAACATCTCATATTGATTGTTTCAGAAATAGAAATCTTTACTTTTACTGCATATGAACTTCAAATTATTATTGCTATTTGTTTAATTAGCACCAAAACATCACCTACTAAACATTTCTGAACACTTCATTTTCATTTGTCATTCTTTTATCCAGCAAAAACCTAATTTTTTAAGATAATAAGTTCAGGTCATCATCTTTCAAAAATTTCAGGTAGTATTAAGTATTAAGGAATACATTGCTCCCTCTACTTTGATTTTAAGTTTATAGTTCAATACTGCTGATTGCTTGATAAACTATGCTGACAAAACATAGCATTTAACATTTGTAATAAAATTTTACAATATGATATATATATATATATATATATATATATATATATATATATATATATATATATATATATATATATATATATATATATATATATATATATATATATATATATATATATATATATATATATATATATATATATATATATATATATATATATATATATATATATATATATATATATATATATATATATATATATAATTCGATAGATTGTTATAATTTTTTAAGCTGCCAAAAATCGAATTGTTAAAAAAATATTAGATATAAAAATATTCAACATTTGTCTTTTTTCATAAATTATAAAATTTTATTCATTCTCTTAAGAGTAACTTTATTTAAATTTTATTAGCTTATAATTAAAGAGACATTTTCCAACTAATAAAAATTTTTTATTATATTTCATAAAATTATTACCCAGAAAATATATTCTTTAAATACTTTATGACAAGTACACACGTACTAGTATGTGAACGTTATCACGAAATAAAATATAGCAGCATAGTACCTAAACGTAAAACTTTGTAACTCAGATAATTTTGTAAGCCTTCTATCGCATATAATCGTAACGAGTCTAGACGCTACTGTCATGTGAAATTACGGTTCTTAATGTATTTATGATCTAACCATTTTTCAGTGAAACTACATGTAAAATTTCTAAATGTTGCCATTCTGTAAATTGTATTTTGTACTATATTGCAAATTAGGCTTATATTTTACAGAGAAAAAAAATTTGGCGATTTTTTTAATAAAAATATTACAATATCAGACATTTTTATTACTTTCATTTGTTATTTATATACATTTATCCCAGAAATAAAGCTTAATTAACAGTTGTTTTCTAGATGCGTTTTTTACTTTTATATAATATATTTCAAAAAAAAATTATATTCTGTGAATTCTAAATCATATATTTGTGAAATTATGTCTAGACAATGGAAATATTTTTAAAAATCAAATTTTCTCATCCATAAAATTTTTTAAGATTAACTTTTTGTTCTAAGAAGAAAACCATTTTCTGATATTCTAATTTTTTCTACGTTATTTACATAGAATTATAGTACTATACTTTCTTATATTTATTTTTCAGATGAAGTTAATAAATGCATACAGTTACTTTTACCCTCAAAAAATATTTTGATGATCAATTTATCAATTATTTAGTCTCTTAAGTTCACGTCGTATATGTTTCAAAAAGATGTTTTTATTCCATATATTTATTATTTACGATAGAAAGTTGCATTATCCTTTCAATTATATTTTTTAGTCTATTGCCTAAAGTTTAATTATTTAGATTATTGAGTCAAAAAAACTTTCGTAAATAAAAAGTAAAATTATAATTTTCTAATTACTCGTAGAAGCCTAAGGGACAATCTTGAAAGAAATTTATTTATGCAGATACTTTAGTAAAAGTTTATTTATGCAGATATTTTAGTAAAAGTCTTAAATATTAAATTTTCTTTCCCGCTTTTTAATATCCTATTTTCAGATATTTATTAGTAGAAAAGAGAGAATTACCTGCTATAATATCAATTTCAAACATTAATCTCGAAAGAATATATTTTTACAGATTTTAGGGTGAAAACAGGAAATTTAAGTTATATTTACAGCTGAATATATATATATATATATATATATATATATATATACACATATATATATACAAGCTGACCCAGCCACGCGTTGCAGTGGCTGAGTTTTTAAAATACATTGAATCAATTTTTTACTAATTCTTGGGTTCTATCAAATTAATATTTTCTAAAAAAATTTAGAATAGGTTCATTCATAGGAGATTAAAAATAAAACGTTTCACCAAAATTTAATAGTAATAGGTAAAGTATCGAAATTTTGAAAATAAGCACAAATCAACATATACTTTCTGAATTTACATTTTATTCATCTTATATTAAATTATAGTTTGTAATCAGTGACTTACTTATAAAATATACTATATAAATTAAAGACATCTAAAAATAAATTGTTATAAATGAGGTAGATAACATTGACATCAAACTATTATTATTTTAATTTTAAATTATATTAAAACTAAAAATTTTTTCCGCGGCATTATACTGAAATAAAAAAAATTAAAAGAATTTATCATTTGAATAAATAAATTAGATCAAAATGTTCTACTGAATAAATTAATAATTATCAAATTATAAAATAAAAATAAAAAATAAATAAAAGGCTATCAAGAAATACTTACATATTTTCGAGGTGGTATGAAAATTAGTAGAGAAAAACAGTAATAAATAAAATTTTATTTTACTATTTATAATATTAAAAATATTCAAACTGAATACTGCACAGTAATAACACAATACAAAGTATAATTATGAAAATGATTCACGAAAAATTGTTATAGTATCATTATACATCATGAAAATATATGTAAATTCTATATTTAACCACGCGCTTGCGCGCGCACGATAATTTTCTCGAAGATGGTATAATCTAGAAAAATAAACACGTCGCCATCTGCCGAATACCTGTGCAACTTAGATGCTAAACCGCCATCTATTAGGAACTTACAGAACTAACCAAAAAAATATAAAAAAAATTTAGGGTTGTACTACCCCTAACATTTAGGGGGATGAAAAATAGATGTTGGCCGATTCTCATAGATACCGGATAAGCACAAAAATTTCATCAAAATCGGTCAAGCCGTTTCGGAGGAGTATGGCAACGAAAACTGTGACACGAGAATTTTATATATTAGATATATATATATATATATATATATATATATATATATATATATATATATATATATATATGTATATATATATATATATATATATATATATATATATATATATATATATATATATATATGAGAGAGAGAGAAATATAACTCATCTCGCATATATGTTTTATTTTATTACGACGTGGTTTTCGTTAAGTCATTTACATAAAGAAGAATTTTTAATAACTTTATGATTTTTTTAAGTATAACATTTATGCTTATAACTTTGGTAGAACTTAAATAAATATTTAAAATTCCGTAAGAACTCAACCCAAATTTAACAAATGAATCTTAACATATTCGTAAGCGAATTTTTCAGTAGTTAAATTAGTTCTCAAAGGATTGTTGAATTCAGCAAGTTTTAAAAAATTATTAATTTTAAATGAATTAAAACAATTTATAAAAAAATATCAAAAGCCGTTGCGCAATCTCGAGAAATTTGATGTCATGTAGTAAGCCAAATAACAAAATAACGGTTAAAAATTTACAATTCTAGTCCTCAAATTACGCCATATAAGGAAATTATTTGTTGGATCAGTGTTAAAAATATCTATTTTTAATTTTTAATATTTACTACACTTATAGTTTCATTTTTTTCCTCAAATTTCTTGGGAATACACTACCATTCCTTGTTTTTTCTTTATTTTATATAACTATCACATTCTTTAATTTATCGCATGTAATCTTTTGTACTTTGAACCGTTTACAATTGCAGTAAATGTTTTAATATAAGGTGTGTGCATAATGGATCAATTTGTTGTAGTCCATTGAGTGTTGCAAAAGAAGTTAAATTTACAATAGTCCCAAGCGACCATTTAGATCTATGTGAAATCAATTGGAATACGTTTAGCTCTATGATTTTGACGTACATTATGCATATCAGAACTATCTTGTATGCAACGAGTTTTACCTGCTACATTTTTTTCATTGCACCATATTACATTTAAGTTTCACGAGTTTATAAATTACTTTTTTCACAAGAATTTATTAAAAACTCAAACCTAAAATAGACTTATAAACTTAAAAGTATCAAGCATATTACTGAAAATCAAAAATATGTAGAATCCATCTTTAAAATTTATCTCTAGTAGAAATCATCTGCAAACTTTTACGAAACATTTTTAGAAGCATTTGGAAACAATCAAAGTATTTAATATATTCATTATCTAAAAATAAATTTATTTTAATGAAAGATGATTTTTTTCCAATGATTTTTCGGAAATAGTGAAAGTGTGAGAACAAAGAACATATTTTAAATATTTTTTCCGCTGTGAAATTTAGCCAAATTGTTAGTGCTCGAATCTTTGGTTCAACAGTTTGGAGGTTCGGACTTGTTCCTGATGTGGTTTCTGTTGAGTCATCTTAAACTTGATTCGAATTTTATACACTTATCTAAAGACTGCAACGATGTCGTTATGACACCAGAAATAATCTCCAGTTAACAGTTTTCTCCTGTCAATTTTTATTCTCACTCAGTCACCAATAAGTTCATAAAAATTAACCAATAAAAACATTCATTTTGAGTAAAAAGCTCATTGTTGTTTATTCCTCACAATCGAAATCTAATTTAGGACCTCAGTTAAACTTTCTTATTAATTTATAGTGTACGCTACATTTGAAATCTCGTTATCAATATTTAATTGCGACCTGTTCTTGTGCAAATGTAGTATTAAAGAAATTAAGTACTTCTTATTCTTTGAAACTGATTTTTTTCAAGCATTACTGCCCATAGCTCTCTAATCTTCTCAATTTCATTCAATTAAACTTAAGTTTAATCAGTGTTTTAATTTATATATCTTGTCTTATACAAAGAAATTTTAAGGCATTTTTAAATGCTACGAAAAATAATCTATTTGAATGACTAAATCTACATAAAAATTCCAACCCACTTTGCAAATGAATTTTCTTATATTTAAATAACATTCTCTAATAATAGAAAAAAAGATAAGTTGTTAGTTTTATGAATAGAGTATATTAGAGAATACTCTAAACCCAAAACTTATTTATTTAAGCAAACAAAATAAAAAATAAAACAAACTTTAATGATTCTAATAAATCATAAAGGGCAAGTTATTAAAGCATCAAAAAGAAATAGTGGTGTATTGTATTTTTCGCACAAATCGAAAAATCGATATCCAGACCCAACACTCTCCTCTTAAAGATTTTCTGGGTTTTATGACATCTAATAAAGATGTTTTTCTATCCATCAACTAGGGATTCTATTCAGCGAGTGTTAAAGTGCCAATTTCAAAACCGATTCACCTGCTCTGAATTCAGCAGATCGTAAAAAGAGATTTTGGCGAACATGTCTGTCGCACAGATATTTAGATAAATACGATAGAAAAAATGCTGAGAAAGAAATCTAAACATGGAAATTCTTTTCTTATGATAAACTTAAGGAAATACAAGAACCGGGTCAAAAGTTTCCTCTGTAGTAGTACATAAAAAGAATAATAATATAAAGACGTTTTTTATTCATTTAACCTTGGAAAGGTTTTCAAAAATCATTTCTTTAAGTATTAGTCAAAATTTACAAGTGAAATTGCTTTTCAAAAGCTGCATTGTATAAATATTTTTTCAAGCATTATTTTAATAATTAAATAATGCCTTAGTGTGAAATATTCAGCTGTATACTGTGTGAAAAAAATAGAAGAATACTAAATATTTTTCAAATAAAAGAAGAACCTTGAATTTTTTTAGAAAATAATTTTGAAAACTTATTTACAATTAGATAACTATATCTCTAACATGATGTAAAAAAACTACTTGCTTATTACAATTAAAAGATTGTTTCATCCACATCATACTGTGTGAAAAAATTAGAAGGACAGTTCTACATATTAAAATAAAAGTCTTGTTTAATACGGAATTTTTTGTTATTTGCTATAATTATTTCAAAGACTCTATTTGCCATTGAATCATATGAGTCTCGAATTTTGGTTTGACAAAAACTGCCAAAAACACATTTCAAAGCTTCTCGAAGTTTGATCAAAGATTCTGAATGAAATTTTCTGATTTTAATTGCATTGTATTTCTTTTTCATTTAAAATTACATTTTACAGTGCATTTTTACAAAGCTTTGATTCCAACATGATTAAAGCAAATAATAGTAAAATTTTACGTCGGAGCATGAAAAAAAATTCATTGAATTCAAAACCAAAAAATATCTTATGATTGTTCACCCATTTTAATTATGAATAAAAAAATCTATAATACTTGCAGCATCATATAAATTATTAATCGAATACATATATACAGAAAAACGACATTACTTATATAAAATTTATCTGATTTCAAACTATGAATAAGAAAATAAAATTGTGATGATTTTTGTGAAAAATATATATGAATAAATATAATATTTGTTGATAAAAAATAATCCCTTTAAAGTAGTTCTATTTTTCAAAAATTCTAAGAAAAATATTCAATTTACAATGTTAGATACCGTCAATTCTGTTGAAAGAATTTTTATTTCAGCTACTATACGTGCCAGATATTTTTCTCAAAAAGTGAAAATCACAAAAAAATTAAAAAATAAGATTGATTTAAATTTTTTTGCTCTCTTTAATCTATGTAAAAATACTCGTGCGTGAGATAATATATTTAATAATTCATACATAACTATTTTACAAAATATTTAATTACATATTATTTTAAATAATAAAGTATATAATGATAAGAGAAAAATATTAGAATATTTGAATAAAAATTTAACTTTTCCCTGATTATTATTCCTAATGTATTCTTAAATTTAAAATGTCATTACAAATATATATCTAATAGCACTCCACTCAAATTTTAAATATAGAATCTAAGAGCTATAAATGGAGAAATTATATTTCTTACTAGATATTTTAGGATATCGTTAAAATTTTAAATGGACTTTTTGTTATCATACCTAATTGTAATTATCAAGTGACTTTTAAATACCTAAAAATGATATCTGAATTACAGATTAAGAACTGTCTTATTTAAGCCTAGTTATCAAGATATATAGTGTACCAACTGTGAAATATTTATACACATATTGGAATGAAATAAATTTTCATTTTGGAGTGCATGCTAATTTTAAGGACACATATACTGGTCCTTAAAATTAAGCATGCACTCACAAAAAATGAAAAATTTATTGCATGCTGCAGGAAAAGAAACGGAGGTAAAAAGAATTATTTTACATTGAATACATTGAAATAAGAGCAACTTTGATTAAAATAGGTTGCATTATGTATAGGCATTATTTTATTATTTTGTCTTTATTTGTACCCTTTGTGCCTTCGTCTGTTAAGAGGTGTACTCTTAATAGACGAAAGAATAAAGGGTAACTGGTATTAACTTCGTTAATCGACGAAGAAATAAAGGCTACTCTTGCAAAACAGTACAAGGTAACCTTGTACTGTTTTCCAAGAGTAACAACACAAGTTATCTTAATGTTCTCGTGGTATTGGACCATGTGAATTGTTACTACAATTACGCGGAAATAGTGGGAGTAAATGAAATTCTAACATAAAGGCCAATTCTTATCTTTAAGTGCATTGACAGAAGAATTATTAATATATAATGCCTCTTCTGTAAATTTTAGATAATTTTAAATGTATATTATAAAACAAAAATAAAAGATTAAGTTGTGAAATTTTTGATAACACTTGACAGGATATGGTTTAATGTTTTATGGCTTGATAATACTAATTATGAAGTTAATATAAAAATTCACTTTTACAATTTGGAATGCATATTTATTGTACGAAAATAAAACTAAAAAAATTGAGTGACATTTATATTAAAATATTTTGTTAATCTTTAAAATTCAATTAATGACAATAAGTGTTTGGCGTTATACAAGTGCAATAAACTGCGTATGCTTAACACTATTGTAAGAATTTTCGTTTCACGACATTCTTCTATTTCATATTATAAATTAGCATATAAATATGTAAATATGGCATATATATCCAATAAAATCCATGATATAGAAAGATAGAGATTATCCATATATCAATTATAAATAAAACTGTTTAAAATTTACGAATAATTTTTATAATGGTTTGCATATCATTGTTATAATTAACTTTAAAAGATATTTAATAAAATTATGTTCATTTTTAATTTAAAATTTTGACTAAAAAAATTGGTAAAGTATTAAATGTTTAACAAATTTTATAAGGCTATTTGTTACTAAATTCTTAGTCAGATAACATGTATAAAACGCAAAAAACGAATCTTATCATATTATTAAATTTAATTTTAAAACGTGTTTGTTAGTATTTAATTAAAAATTTCTTCAAATACTTCAGTTAAGTAATTATACCTGCTAATCTAAAATGGTTCATTTTAGTTATAAAAATGTACATGAATTATTTATTAGAGGAAATAGTATTAATATATTTTTGTTATTTGAAAACTGGCTCTGCAACTTATAAAACAAAATTTTATTCCCAAAAAGATTTTCATTTATTCTCAAAATGGTTTATTATGATCATTAAAAGATCTAGCACTTTATAAGAATTTTATTGCATTAATAATACATTTTAAGAAAATAATGAACAATTATGTCATAAACTAAACAAGCAAAAATTGTACATAGAATAAAATATTATTTATTTTTGTTTATTTTATTTTTATCAAAGTAGTAACAAAGAATAAAATTTATTAATTTAATGCCTTAATGAATGAATGAAATGGCTGTAATATATGAATACAATTTTCATCGCCAAACTATAAAATGAAAACATTTTCATAAGACAATTTCTGTAATAAATATTTATCATTACGAATAATTTACTAAGTATATTGACTAAATATATAATTCACTTTTATTGTTAGGGAAAAATTATGAATACATTCTGTGATAAATCAAGTATTTATTAATATTTTTAATTTTAGAATATAAAGTTTACGTAAACTTTAACGCATATTTTTATATGCATCTATTGTTATTGTTATTTATGACACACGAATACAAGAATTGATACGAATGAATACACATTGTAATTGTTATTTATACACACACAAGACAAGCTAGCTAGTCGACGGCTGTGCATAATTAAGTCAGAAGGGTGTGTCTTTCTTTTAACCAGAGCACGACAAAGGTGAAAGGACGTCATTGCTCTAAGACTCCTCCGGTAGATGGCACCACCAGAAGATCCATTAGCTTAATTTCGACTGATCTGGAGAAGGAGGAAATTTTCTCCAGGCCATTAAACCTATGATGACTGCTCAACTACCGAACATAGGACTTTCGATTGCACTAACTCAACGAGAACGTATGATATGCATCTTATTTCTATAGTTGCATTTTCTGTTTTTCTTTTAAAGGACATTTGACTCAAAATAAAGACTATTGGCTCAAAGTAAGCACATTGTAGCTAAGTAAGAATATGAATCTAATGACATACGTATTTAATGTGCATAATCCCAAAGTGGTAGAGTCCAATTTATTTTTTATCATTTATTAAAATAGAAGGAAAGGTTTCCCCAGAACAATCCAAATAGTTGTAAAACATCTTTGTGTAAACGACAAAGAAGATAGAAGAAGACTGATATAGCAAAAAAAAGCCAAAATAAGCATTTAAACCGCATAAAACGAAACTAAATTAATAGTATATCATGAAGTAATTTTGCATTCACATCCTGAAAACAATAATAAAAAGAAATTTTTTGAGAATCACATATTCCTATTTCTATGAGCAAAACATGTATTTGTTGCTTGTCAAAAAACATTTGCAATTTGAAAATGTTTAAAATAACTATGCAACAACAATAAAAAGGGTAGATAGTTAAACATTTGCTATTTTCGAGCTTTATAAAAGAGCAAAATTTAAGTGTTGTAAGAAAAAATAATTAAAAAAAAACAATCATAAAATATACATTCATTAGCGAAGTATTTTTTAAATAATTCACATAATTGTCATAGTTTCAGAGATAATCCAATAAAATTAATATTTTATTTAAAATTTAAATTTGTGATTTAAATAATAATTATGTGTAAAATCAATAGAGAATTTATTAAAACTATTTTGAAAAGTAATAGATTTGTAATTTTGTGTAAAAATTGCTTTAAGAAAGATATTTTCAGTCGTTATTTTATAAAGGCATAGCAAAAAATATAAAATGATGCAAAGAATTTGAATTTGCAATTTTTAAACATTAAATGGAATAATGATTTGAAGCTATATTTATGATTTGATATCTATTTTTACATTTATGATATGTTAATCACTAATAGTTGAAACTCATTAAAAGTTGTTTATTTTACATTAAAAAAAATCATAGCTTTTAATTTCCAGGAAATAAAAATGTATTACTATTTTTAAATGATATTATTATTGCCATCACTTAGTGAATTTATTTTTCCAAAATTATAGAATTTGATTTAATTCTTTAATATTTTTAATGAAGTTAAGATATCAATAAATTACATTCTCTCTTTCTTTTCAGAATGTAATTCACTATTATCTTTTTTTTTAACAGTGATTTAGTAATTTAGTACTCTTTACGTACACTACTGGCCATAAAAATTGCTACATCAAGAAGGAATGCAAATAAAAGAACGATATTTATTGGGCACATACATTAGAGTGGAAAGAACACGTGATTAGATTTACAGGAAATTAGGAAGTATAGATCTTGAGAAATCAGTACCCAGAGCAGCCACCTCTGGCTGCAATAACAGCATTTATCCGCCTAGCCATGGAGTCAAACGGAGATTGTATGGCATGTACGGGAGATCTCAGTCCATGCAGCTTCAACACTATGCCACAGTTCGTCGACAGTAGTGGATGGTGAGTGATGGCGTGCCAATCGCTCTGCAATCATTGACCACACGTTCTCAATTGGTGACAGATCAGGAGTCCAGGGTAACAGTCGAACCTGTTCTGTATCAAGGAAGTTCAGAACAGTACGGGCAACATGCGGTCGTGAATTATCCTGTTGAAACAAAGCATTAGGGAGGCCTCAAAGATAGGGCAGAGAAACGGGCCTTAACACTTCGGATATGTAACGATTGCTGTTCAAAGTGCCGGTAATGCGAACAAGAGGTGATCTAGACGTGTATCCAATGGCACCCCATACCATCACTCCAGCAGATGGGCCAGTTTGGCGATGTCCAATCCAAGCCGGCAATTCGCGTTCTCCGCAATGCCTCCAAACACGGATGCGGCCATCATGGTTCTGTATACAGAACCGAGATTCATCTGTAAAGATGACGTGATGCCATTCCCGCGTCCAGGTTCGTCGCTGATCACACCATTGAAGGCGCTCCTGTCTGTGACGCAGCGTCAATGGTAGCCGAAGCCATGGTCGCCGTGCAGACAATCCATGCTGCTGCAAACGTCGTCGAACTGTTCGAGCAGAAACTAGTTGCCTTGCAAATGACTCCATTTATCGACTCAGGGTTCGTGACGTGGTTGTACGATCCCTTGTGACCATGCGGATAAGATGTCTGTCTTCTCTGCTGTTAGTGATGGGTGGTCGCTGAGATCCTGCATGACGTACCGTATGATTTGTCCTGAACCCATCGATTCCATATTCTGCTAACAGTCATGGGGTCTCGACCGACGCGAGCAGCAATATTGCGGTACGATAAACCGCAATCCCGGTATGCTATAATCCTTCCTCGATCAAAGTCAGACACGTGTTGATAGGCATTGCTTCTTCTTACACGAGGCATTACAACAACTTTCTTTGCCGAAAACAACGTTGAAACGAAAATTGAGTATGAGAAAACTGCTGTCAAATCTCTGGTTTTATACACATTGTAGATGTCGGTACTGTCGCCTGCTTTGTATGAATGCTCTGAAAATCTAATCATTTGCATATCACAGCAAGTTCTACCTGTCATGCAAATTTCATGTGTGTGGTGTGCCGCTTTCCTGGTGTAGTAATTTTAATGGCCAGTAGTGTAATTTAGTAAATTACATAAGGAAATGAGTTAAGCAAATTGTTTCAAAATGAATACAGATTTTGCATTTTAAATTTTTATTTTAACTTTGAATGCTTGTAATGTTAATCGTAACAAAGAGATAAGACACACACACACAAGAACTATTAAATAAAAAATATCAAAAATATTGAGTTTTTGCCGACATTTAACATTTAAAAAAATTAAATTGCTTATGAAATAATAATGTCCAACGCAACTTTACATTTGCCATACCTTCAAAGAATTTACTAAGATAAAATGTTGTTAGTAATAATACTATTTAAAAAAATCAATCTTTAGGATACAAAAGAAATTACTTTAGAGGTGTTTAGTTGTTGAATTTAAATTCTGTTGCTGTTAATAACTATACGCTTCAAAAATTCTTTTTTTATTTAAAATAAATAAAGTAATTTAATATAATTTTAGTGTGAATTATTTTCGTAACACCTTATATAATTTTTATCATACTAAGTTTTTAATAGTTTAATAATAATTAAATTAATTTTAATAATTCATTGCAAAATTATTATGTAATTCAATTAATTTTCTAATGATATTTCAGTTCTCGTTACGTAATTTTTAAATCTTTATTAATTGTATTTTTATTAAATTAAAGAATACTATTTAACAAAATTAGCAAGTTTATTTCCACTAAAATAATATTAATACTAAAAAAATAGCTACTTTAATTTAATATTACATGAAACTAGTTATATATATATATATAAATATATATATATATATATATATATATATATATATATATATATATATATATATATATATATATATATATATATATATATATATATATTTGTGTGTGTGTATATGTATACATATTATATATTATATTAAATATTCTGTACAAGAACTTCATGTACATTATCCAAAAAAGTAAAATAAGAAAATTATTGAAATAGATGTAAAATTTAAATATAAAAATTTATGTATTTATGTTCACAAAAAAGACATTAAGACTATATTTAATTTAATATTAATAAAGTTTTCCAAAACTATTTTAACCTTTTCTTTCTTTTCTCAATCAGAAAATATTTTTGAACAGAATTCAACAACCATTGAAGCCATAACTGTTACACCATGAAATTTAATTATTCTACACAAGCTCAAAGAAGCCTCATAAGACGTTTCGCCCCGTAATAACTTTTCGGGGTATCCAAAAATAACTATAACTGATATTGCTCTGTAGTAAATAAACTAATAAACAATGTTTAAAAGTACAAATATTAAATACTCTAAAATCAATCAATCTGGAGTTTAAATATAGATCACAATTATTTAAGATTAAAAATTGCTGTTTTTTATTTTATATTTAATCATATGTATAATAACATATCTTTATTTAATTTCAATCAGAAAATATTATTAATTTATCTTACTTGATTTCATTTAAATCAACTAATGGAAAAATAATAATTTATTTTTAACAGATTACCACTTGATTCATAAAACCCGTCTCAATCAAAATAAAAGTTTATGATTTTTAAATAGCAAGTCTAAATTAGTCAGCAGAATATTCCATTTATTTATTTATTTCTACTACATAAATAAATAACCCTGGAGAACTGGCAAAGCTTAGTTTTACGTTACCTGTTATTCACCTGCTATGCTTCTGAAGTAAAGTAGCAAGGAGGCCTGCTACTTCACCTCAGAAGAAAGATTGCTATTTCCAAACATCCCTCAGGAAGTCTGGTTTAACAAAGATTCTGATGCTTTCTGATTCTAAATCAACATTGCAGGCTCTGTCACAAAATTACCATTTTAAGTTACAACGAATTCTGGATTGCAGGTTAATTTTGAAAGATCTTGCCTACAAAGTTTCCTTTACTGAGTACTGTAGCATTGAGGGAAATGAACAAAAAGGATTTTTTGCTAAGAAAAGAATCAAGATCTACAATGAAATTCACATTTCCTTTCCTAAAATTTTAAAAAATATTGTTTTTCAACAAATGTTTACATCAGAAATTAGGATTCTATTAAAGAAAAAGATTGGGTGATATTTAATGATAACTTATGCAGTGTTACTGGGTCTCAAAAGAAAATGACTGTGGCAGGTTTTAGACTTTTAAGTGGACATGAGGGTATGAGGGTATAACCTTCTTCGTATTGGTGTTGCTGATTCCCCTAACTAGGAATCTGGTAACGCTATGACAACTGATCATTTGGTTGTATGTTACAATTTATATAGTTTTAATTGTGCTGTCAAGAAGTATTATAGGAGTCGTGTACTGATGGTGTAAGAGATAATTGTTGTATGTGGCATTTGTAAAATAAAATATTATTCATTGCTTCAAAAACCTAAGAAAATAGTGTGATCTAGCCTCTCATATTCCATTTGAACAATAAAAATATATCAGATCAGATCAGAAGACTTTATATCAGATCTATCAGTGGAAACATATTTTCGGTACACATTCAGTTAAAATATTAAAAATTATTTTTCTGTTTATGATTCAAATATTCAGATGATATTTCTAATTTGTAGAGGTAATCTCAATAATTATAGAATGTCTCTATGAGTGAATTTATTGCATGCAAATTTTCTAGTTTGTCTTCATAGTAAGAGAGTCTGAGATTCCTTGAGTTTTCAAATTTCAAAATTTAAACTTGCATGATCAAAAACAAAAACATTCATAATCGCATAATATTGGTGGAAATTTTTTATGATCAGTAAATTTAAACATTATTTATGTCAGTAATCTAAACTAAAGATATTTTATTTTGAAAGAATACTCACTTTACTTTTAAACATATTTGACAAAACCATTTTTGAATAAAAAAAACCAATTTAAAAAATGGTTACTGAATCAAAAAAGACTGAGCATTATGAAAAGACAACTACTGTCTACACTACAAATAATTTTGATAATTAAGGATGGTGAAACAAATAATGCATACTTTTTGTAAACCTAATTTAGTGTATATAAATAAGCTGCTATCTAAATGCACCAAAATATTTAGATACATTTTTTGTTACATCAAATAAATTATTTCAAAAATCGTATCATAGTTTTAAAAGCGAAAAACTCATTGATTAGAATTTAAAATTTGATGGAAAAAGCTTAAAATTGCAATCTACTTTCGTTATGGGTTAACAAATATATTTAAAATCTTTCTATTTAACGTTTTACACATTCATTCTAAAGTGCCAAACATAAAACTCAAAAATCAAAACTATTAAAAGTAATTGTAAACAAGCAGATAAGTAATCTCTCTTTTAATTTATCATGTTAGTTTATTCTAATAATTTTAAGTTTTGCCAGAGACTTTTATACATTCAATTTTTATTTAACCATTATTAATAACTGCATCAATTATTTATTCATAATGAACTGCTCTTAGCTATATCCTAATCAATTGAAAGCTACAAATTTTAATTTAAATATTTTTCTTTGCCTTGAATTAAATATTTCGGCACAGGTGCCATATAATCCATGATTCCTAATTCTGAATTTTTTTGGCGATGAAGAAATGTTGCCAATATGACGTATCATGACGTGCACGATGATCTAAACACTAGGGTTACCAAAATAGAATTTTCTGCATAATTCTTATAGGTCTCCATATGTATGACGTAATAAAAACGAGGTTGCCAGATACATAAAGGAATCCACCAAAAAATTGCCCATCTCAGAATTTGACATCCTGGATTATACGGCACTTGTGCCACTATTTCAATTAATTTATTCTGATATTAGAGTAATAGAAACAATAGCGGTAGATGACAATAACAAATTTTCATGCATCAAGTTACAGAATTTTCTATTATGAATATATTAAAATCTTATTTCGAACGAAGTTTATACATAATTTTTAATTTTAACTAAATTAATTCTGTACGACGAATATTTTTATAGATTTATTTCATTTCGAGATAGTATTTACAACTTGATTCTTCATTTGATAATAAACAATGAATTTTATATTGTTGTTGTCATTCTAAAATAGAAAATGCTCCATAAAATAGAATATATGACTAATATAGTTCCATAATTTTCATTTAGGAGAAATATTGTGTTTAAAATACAAAACTAATAATCTATAACACAGTTTAATCCAAAATCTTAAAAATTTATAACTTATGTTTTAAAGTATGTCACATTTGTAACTTCAATTAAAATTATTAATATGCGTGCAAAAGATAAGTAAACTTTTGTATATTTTTAAAAACTTTTAAAAGCAATTGTTTTTTAATTTTCCCAACTGATTTAAAATAGAATTTCCTATTCACATTTAAATAAAGTAAAGATATTATGCTAACTGAAGCCTATGCAAAATAAATCTTGAATTCGGTATGCCTATCGATTCTCAGAAGAATGTTTGAACTTCATATTAGTTGAGAACATATTTAAATGACTGGGAATTCTTTAAAATGATCTCTTATAATCTTCAATGATTGAACCTCTACATTCTTTAGGCTCGATGCAAGTTTATTATACTCAAATAACAACGGAATTTTCCGAATTCTTCTCTATAGTTCATAAAGAATAATGCTCTATATTTTAAAATTTTAATGCCATCTATTTCACACTGAGCTTAAATTAGATTTACAAATCTAGGTCACATTTGAATTTAATTTACTTATAAATCAGGATAATAATATTCATAAAAAGAATTATTTTAATCTTATGTTGAATTAAATTAAATTCTTTTATTAATTGGAAAAATATGCATTAATTATTGCAACAAAAATAAAACCTTATTCTTAAAAATCTCAGGTATAAAAATACTTGTGAAAATTTATTCTTTTCTTTCAATCCAGAAATAATGAGAATTTTTTAATTTAAATATTTAACCAGAATAATTTTTACCAAAAAATTATAGCTGTCTCTTAGTACGCGAGAACAATGTATGAAAATTGATAAATTGAATTTAGATTTCTTTTGTTCTTTTGAAAAGACAACTATGTATGGTTATCAAAAATAAGCTTCTCTAACTTGAAAGACACTTTCATTTCCTGTTTCATTGTTGTAAAGAAAAATTTAATTTCATTAACAGCCTTTAAAAATTTGCTTAGTAAAAATATTACAAAGATTTAAAATTAAATAATATAAAAATAAATATTTTACAACAGAATATTTTCATCAAAATGTTACTCTAAAATTTTTTCCTTTAATTATCAATTTTCAAATATATATAAGAATTGCTTGAAATTTTCATGCCATATAATTATTTCATTATTTACAAAAAGCTAGTGATTATTGTTACTCGTAATTTCTTAACGAAGAAAAAGATAATAAAATAATATTTTTATTTATAATAAATCGATAACCGATTCTCTGGAAACAAACCTTTTCCCCAAATTTGATACAATGGATAATTTTTAAAGCTGATAATTAATATTAAAACCTATAAAATGTAAAGTAGTCCCATTTTTTACTAAGAAGTTGCTTAATTTTTAATTGTATTCATTTGATCATGCCATACTCTTTTTTATAGTGTTTCTCTTCTCGCCTAACTTTAACTCTAATTATTTTATAAATTCACAGGCATTTTTATTTTGAAAAAATTACTTCTTTATGAAATGTGTATAATTCCATGCATCTAAAGTCAAAATAAAGATCTTGTAAGATCTTCTGTAGCTTGTATTCTTTAAAGAAAGGTTAACAATGATTTTTATTCATATGGTCACTTTATGTAATTTGAAGATAATTTCATCCTAACGTTTTTCAGCATTCCATCAACAAATCAAAATGAGAAAGAAAATTGAAATTTTAGAAATAATAGCTGACAAAAATGCTTGCAGTTAAATTTGAGTGGAAAGTGAAGAGTGTTACAAAATAAGGGTTAGGTTGGAAAAAAAGAATGTGGACAAACTTAAAATTCACAAGCTATTGCATAAAAATGTGTGTTTTTCATATAAATACTAAAATAAAAAATGATATTATATTAATACGTATATATATATACCTATAGTGTGTGTGTTTTTATTATATTAATTATACTTTACAACTGATCTATCAATTTCAATTATTTTTCATATAAAATAACAAATTGTTTGTGTAAATCTTATAAAACATTTTAATATGTGTCTTATAACTGATTTTAACAAAAGTTTATAAAATACACAGTGCTTATTATATTTAAACAACTTACTTCCTGAAATGCATGAGTATTAAATCCCTTACAAATTTCGTAATGTTGTCATGACACCAGTCTAAGTAAAACTCGTGCTTTCAAACTTAATGTAAAGTTAACTCTTCCGGCAAATTCTGCCAAATTGGAATGTGTTAGTTCAAAAGTCCTGGATAGAATTGGAATGAGGACATTTGGAAATAGCATTTTAGGAGGGATGAATGTGCAAGAAATTTATTGATGAGCACAATTACATTCTGCCTGTAGTTTCTATGGAAATTCTGATTAGACTTTAAACTAAATACATGAAATATTTATGAAAATTTAAATACATGAAATCGCCAATTTGAAATGTAGTAATTTCATATATTTTCATGCATCTTTTATATCTATTATTAAAAAAAATTGTATATGATTTATAACTTAAATTTTTCCAATATCAATTTTTAAAAGATAGCGTCACTCTATTTTTATACCGTTAAAACTATAACAAATAAAAATAGAAATTTCAAATTTATAGATGATACAACTAAAAAGTAGGTATTTTTTTCATCTAATTTTAATATTTAATAGACAGAATAACTTTAAAGAATGCATTAATTTTTTCACCTGGTTTGGTTCATTTTGTTCATTTTATTTAATATTATTTCCTACAACACAACGTTTTCCAGATACTCATCAACAGCAGTTTTTATTCTAGAACTTCTCATATATATAGTGACAGAGAAATCTCCTATTCTTTACCAAATTTGGATAATAGTAAAGTAAAATATCAAACAAATCAATTACAAATATAAAATGTTAAGTGCAAAATGTTATCATATTCAAATAAGTGAAAAATGTAAGTTACCACATTATATTTACCAATAAATAGTCTATATAACATACCATTTTCTTTAAATCTTTGTTTTGATTATATTTGAATGTAATATAATTTCTATATTCATATAAAAGTATTAAGAATTTTAAAGAAGAATTTCCCATAAATATTATTACATTTTATCTATAATCTCTTACCGGCCTTTTTTTAATCATTAAGTTGTTATGTTTACATTTAAATAGCAATGATATATCCCAACCTTTTTTATTTAAATTGAAACTTATATGTCAGCTTAGTGGTACTAAAAATATTTACTTTATTAACTTTTTATCTTGAAATATTTCATTTAATATTGAGTTGTTAGTTTGTAACTATGGGTAAGTTGATTCCTTCCTCTGTAAGAAATGTGCTCTTTTAACTAAAAAATTTCAAAATATCAAGAAATTATTTTTAAGAAATCATATTAAAGAAGAATTTTTCAATGCTAACATCACATTTGAGCAATAAATAAATTCTAAATATCTGTAAAAACCAGTCCTGAGTCTTCGGATTCATATTAACGATTAATTTACTCAATAATTTACTAGTTTCTTCAATCATGCTTTTAGTGAGCCAATTTCTTATGTGAAACATGACTTTGCTTTCAAACTAATAGAAAACGAATTTTATTTAAAAACATGACAAAACTCATATACTATCACTAAACATTTTATGATGGCTTTTAGAAACTTCTAAAATAACTGTGTATGCTATGTACACTGACCGTAAGCTAATGGTTTCCGTTTTATTTTGAAAAGAACCATTGTTTTACCAAGAAATGCATAATAAAAGTAATAAGGAATATATTTTTGCTGTTGCCTTATTTAGTCATCAAAATATCAGAAAAAAACTTATGTATAGATATAGTAATATAATAATTTTAAACTGATTTGCATGTCAGTTTAGGATACATATAATTTTTAGCAACAGGATTTTCTAATTTTATTATATTTACTTATTTTAGTTAGTAAAATGATTAAAATATTACATATAAGCCTATTTTATCTCATTTTGTTATGAAAATACCTTATATAGATAACTTTCTTTAAATTCTGTCTTTCAATTAAATCTCATTAAAATTTACTAGAATATATATATATACATCTATATATATTAAATTTACAAAACAATATAATTTTATGTAAAATACTGAGAAATTTAGAATTATTTTATAGGGAATATAATAGCCCTAAATGTGAAAGAAATCTGACAATTATGAAATTCAAATATTTGATTAAAGTACAAACTTCCCTTTATTTCTTTTTTGTTTTGAATATATATGTCTGATATTAAACAATATTTTAAATATCGTATCATTTGCCGTATTTATAAAACTGATATTGTAACTAAGAAATAATCTTATGATTTTGGTATGTGTTGAATTTTTTCATTCTTTAATCAACTTCATAACCAAAATTGTATAACATTTCACATTTGAAAATATATTAATGGCTTAGAAGTGTAGATGACAGCATGTTTACATAAGAAATTAACACCCTAGATATTTCATGCAAGTCTATATGATAATTAGAATTTTTTACGAATAATATTAATTATTTATGTACAATGTATATAAAAATATGTTAGTCTTCATACATAAGTGTGTCTTTATGAGGAACATAAAAGAACGTAAGTGAGCATGAAAATGTATTACATGCTATATGCAACAATAAATATATACACTATGTAACAATAAATATACAGGCATAACAATAAACATAGATCCTATGCAACAGTATTTTAGTACTATAAATTTCAGTCAATGCATGGTATAAAAATTGCCTTTAAACAGAATTTCTAATTAAATCATGAATTACCATATATTTTTTTGGAATATAAGGTATTTTAAGAAAAATAATATTTTTAACCTATTTATATTTTAACTTAACAATTAAAATTGTTGTTACATTAATTCAAAATAAATTCTTTGAAAATTGTTTGTCGATGACATAGAATTTAAAGGCAAATTAGTAAAAAGAAAATTTTAGTAATTTATCATTATTCAGAAAAAATCGCTAATGAGAGTATTTAAATAAATCATTTAATCACTTAAAATATTTCATTTCTTCTCTGGTCTTAAAACTTATGATAATTAAGAAATATTGTATTTCAAATTTAGAGCTTTCCTCATTATGTAATTTAAAATATTCAGAAAAAATATTGGCTTTCTTCATTTTTCTTAGTAAAAAATAGTGTAACCAAATATGAAAAATGAACACAAATTTAAAGAAACGAATTTTTATTAATTTAGTTTCACAAAAACAATTGCGACAGTTAACCAGTTAACACAATCTTGCTTTATATAAGGATATATATATATATATATATATATATATATATATATATATATATATATATATATATATATATATATATATATATATATATATATATATATATATATATATATATATATATATATATATATATATATATATATATATATATATATATATATATATATATATATATATATATATATATATATATATATATATATATATATATATATATATATATATATATATATATATATATATATATATATATATATATATATATATATATATATATATATATATATATATATATATATATATATATATATATATATATATATATATATATATATATATATATATATATATATATATATATATATATATATATATATATATATATATATATATATATATATATATATATATTATATATATATATATATATATATATATATATATATATATATATATATATATATATATATATATATATATATATATATATATATATATATATCAACTACAATTATATATATATCCTTATATATATATATAAGGATATATATATATAATTGTAGTTGAGATTGCTGTTTGCTTGATATCATAGGTCAAAATATGTAACCAGCTCATAACTGGATGAAATTTTCTTGGTATTTTTTCAAGATTCTACTTGGATAAAATTGTAAATTTGCAATATGGTAAACATAACTTTCTTCAATATTTCAGATACACAGTGCAATAAAAATAAATATAGATTGTTAAATTTTCATTATAATCTGTGCAAATCTAAGCTATTAGTAATATTGCCATGCTACTATTAGTAGTATTGCCTTACAACAAGGTCTGTGAGGAAGCCAGATCTTGATGAAAGATATCAACATCCCCAGCATCATAGGTACAATTTTTCTTTTGTATTACGGAAATGTATTTTGAGAGATATGGAAATGTATTTTGAAAGATATGCAGAATATAGAGACCACGATCTCTTCAACTGGTGCTAAGCTCTCTCTCTCTCTCTGCTAGGTCCTCCAGAAGTAAAAAATAAACCCAAAAATTCTGTTCATGAGAGTACTTCACTGTTTGTATAAGATATTGTTCCCTGATAGGTTTTCTAATACATCACATGAAAAATCTGAATAGAAGCCCTTTCTTAAAAAGATATGTTTCATCGCTATATACAACCATTTCTAGAATTTTGAAGTCTAGGATTGATATTTCCTGGTCCATTCCAAGAGTTTTCTCAACATGTATTCAGCTGGCTCTTTATTTGTTGTAGGAAAGATATTTTGTTTATTTGGTAAACAGTTTTGACCTAGAAATCTATTAGATAGAAATGAAAAATATTATTTAATATTTTCATTGAAAAGCTAAATTGGTTCATTGGTAATATTTTCTTTTAGTATTTTACAATTGAATTTAAGCAATTTCAAAGAAAAAGATGTTTTATGTTTACTGTTTTTATATTTATTTAGGTACATAAAAATGCAATGTATTTAGTAATCAATATCTGAGCATAAAGGTGTAAAATAAGGACGATGTATTAAATATTATTAAGAATGTGTGTTGATTGAATGCTCATTTTTCAGCCAATTTGTACACAGCAGCACACATACATATAAATCTAAGTCCTTTCATTATAATCAATTACTTAATGACTTATACTGACATTTAGTCCAGTCGACTGAATGAATGAACATGAATTCTTAATTTAAAGAACTAAACATTTTAACAATTATTTAATTAATTTTTCAAACAATAATAATATATAGTGCTTATAATTTTATTACAATGGCATTTGTAGTTACGTTTGCATTAATTCTTTAATAAATTCTGATAATATAATACAACAAATTATTTTTATATGCATTTGCGACAAATTACGGAGAAAAAATTAGAGAAAAGTTTTAGACAAGTAAAAAATAAAAGTATACACTGTATGATTTCAAAAAAAATGCCTTCATAATTTAAAATATTTTTTTACTGCTATGTACTATATGTCTATGTAAATGTTGTTTGTGTTAGTAAAATACTTATATAGAAATAGAAATTAATTAATATAAGTCGCGTATCAAAGCTCAAGATGAAATTTATATTGAATTACATATGCAGAAAGCAAATTGATGGAAATATCTTCACTGTAATTATTAAGTGAAATTGACATAAACAAATCCTGTAAAGAAATCATTTAATTACTCCTAATATTAAACACTAATAAATCTATTTTCAAAATATGTGTTTCCATTATCAAATTTGTGGTGAAACGTATTAAGTGTTCTAAAATAAATTGCTTACACATCACTTATTGAGAAAATAATTATTCTATTCTCGATTTAAGCGAATGTTTCGATCTTTCATCTTCATAATTACAAATGGGCTACACGAAATCAGTCGTGATCGTAATATCCTCCTCAAGAAATGATACTTCTCTGCTTTGAGAGCCAAGTCTGGAAGACTTTTGCTTAGATTGTTCTTTTAGAGACTTTATCTTCTTCTAAATTACAAAGACACAGTTGCCTTCATTCAGACAATGAAACTTGAGTGAGCACAGAATATAGCTATTGCATAATTTGCCAGGATTGCCACCCCTTGCTGTGCCGAATGGTGAAACTTTAGTGGTTGGGATTTAAAAGATAGAAAAAATGTATTTCTTTTTTAAATGGAATCTAGGTTTTTAAGCTGAATGAACATCATTTTGGTTTCAGCTTTTAATTCGTCTCCAATTTCCGGTGTAGACGTTTACAGTAGGGGTTAGACAACCAATATAGTTTCTAGGTTTCTGTTGGATTAGCATTGATAGAGAAAAATATTTGTGTAGAACAATATTCAAGTTAATATTACTTATTTTAAAATAAATAGAATACTTGTTTTAGAAGAAACCTAGAATAGAACTTTATATGGTCATAAACTTCCAATAAGTAGATTGATATAACAAAATATTTATCAAAAGAATGAAAACATAAATCTTGAGATACATAATAAAAAATCATCAAATTAAAATTAAGAGAAAATAGAACCCATCAAGTATAAAAGTGATTTGAGAATCAGAGCAAAAATTTTTTATTTAGAAAAAAACCTCGATAACTAAAGCGATTGAAGAGTAACTGATAAAAATCATGCCTTACATATCTCATACAAGAAATACACTTTAAAATTTGTAGATCAATCTTCTATATTTACATTCCCAACTTTTATTTTCACTTTCTAAGAAGCTCTGAAAGCGAAAGTGATAAAAGAAAAATATTGGTGAAATCATGACTTGAATTCTGAATAAAATAAGGCTTAAAATTCCTAATCTAAGTTTTAAATTTAGGACTCTTGTTCGTTTAACGAATTTCAACAAATATCAATTAAATATAATCTTAAAGATATAATATTTATATTAAATAAATTCTAAAATAAATTATTAAGCAATTATCAGAGTCTGTGTTAAGTAAATATTAATAACAATGTTAATTGATAAGAAATTAAACTAATAAAAAATTATATATATATATATATATATATATATATATATATATATATATATATATATATATATATATATATATATATATATATATATATATATATATATATATATATATATATATTTACATTATACGTATGTATACATTATATAATTATATATATATTATATAATTGAATCTGTATGTTTTCTTGTTTAATAACCCTGTTGTCTTCTTTTTAAATTTAGAGCATCATTGTGTTGAAAATAACATTCAGAAACTCTGGAAACAATGTGTTGAAAAAAATTGGTGAAAAGCTGTGTTCCCTTGCGTCGCTCAAGACGGAACTTAAGTGCTACTCTCTCAATTTCTTAACTCCCGGAAATATTTCAAAACTGCGAAATATCTTCAAAGGGAGCCTAATGCTAAGAAGCAAAAATTTGAAAACCCTTCCACTCTATCAGAAATTTTGAGAAATAAAAGAGAAAATTTTGTTTAAAAGATTAGAAAGGGAGCTTAAGAATTGCCTAAATCAATTCCATCATAAGCAATTGTTACCAATAAGAAAATAGGTTATATTTCATAAACCTCTCAAACGTTTCTGTTTTTGAATTAACAGTACCAGTTAATGAACAACTTAAATTTAGTCAATGCTTTTAAGGATATAATCGAATTGACATAAATAATTTTATATTTCCTATGATTATATAAATGATGTATATCAACAAAAATGCATTACAAGAACTTAAAAAGTTTGAAAAATGAAATGATAAAAATAGCTTATTTAATTTGTGGATATTATTAATTAGATGTGGAAATTTCTCGTAAAGACAATGAAAACTTATTTCCTTTTATTGAGGAGCAAATTTTATTAAGCAATTTTCCATTAATCATGAAAAATACCCTAACTTTTTAATTTTATACGCTGTGTTTTTATTTATATCATTATATAGCGAGAAAAAATTGTTCTGGCATGTTATATAATAATAAAATGATTGAAATTACAGCCTCTTGTGCAGTCGGGATGGTGACAAGATCAGTTGATGTAGCCGCCATTGTTGGCTATACCTGATACCACACGACTCAGCATAGAATTAAAAGGTCTTTGGACGTATCCGTAAGATACAGCAATCCATGGGGGTTCTTCATATTACCAAAGTCAATCAGGTGTAGCAAAGGAAGGTATATCCAGGCTCATTTGTTCCTCAAGCATGTATTACACATTTTCATTTGGCGATAGATAGGGAGAACAAGCTGGTCACTATCCCCAAACGCTTGACATATTCGGTGACTTGATGCAGCAGCTGATAACCAAAGCTTGAAGTAATGGTAGTGAAGCAAACAACTTCAAATGATACGTCCATTTCTTTTCGATACTCTACGAGTGACGATTGATGAATATGCTCGATGGACCTGCTTTATAAAGAATAATATTCCTATTCTCGACTGACCGGTATCTCAACTACGTCATACATTAATTTATATACTTATTCTCACTCCATTCACGGCAACATGAAAACAGCAAGAACTTTTTTGTTTACCTTAAAAAAATTTATAAATAAAAATATTTTAAGAATAAAAATTTTAAATTATTCACACAAATTGCGTTGTCTATTAACTTAATGACTATTGAAAAACATTTGAAATAGAGAAACAGCATATTTTTATTGATTTTAATTTCACGTAATACAGTATCGGTTTTAAAAAAACGTCACAGAACCTTTAATTAGAAGAAAAATTTAATTACAAAATCTTTCAAATATGATATTAATTTGATTGATTTAATTGATAATTGATAAATTTTATAATACGTGCAATAAATAAACCTTACGTAAAAATGAAATAAAGACTCCTATACACCATAAAAACAATGTAGAACTAAATTTATTATATATTTAAAAGCAGGTTTTTGAGAATATTTTGTCATATTTGAATGAATTTTTAATATTTCGTTACATTTACTAGCTCATATAATTCATTGTAAAAATATTGCTTTTAAATTTTAATTACAATTATTTATGTTATAATTATTGTTTGACTGAGGAAGAGAGAAGAAAATAATTTTAGAAAAATTAATTACGTAATGAACTGAAATTTAGCTAATACCTTTTTTTTTTTCAGAAAAAATGGTATGAATTACCGTTGCACTGCACATTCTTAAGATTATCTTTTTTTAATATATTGATTCATTTTATAAAATATCTCAGATTATTTTTTTCGAATATTACATTTTCATTTCTTTTTTGAATCGAAAAAATTTTATCTCAAACTTAAAATTTTCTTTTCTAAGTTAATGCATGAAATGATATTTCTTTTTTAATCTCCAATTCTACTAAATTTTATTTTAATTAAGCACATAATCAATTTTAAGTAAATTAGATATACAATTAAAGTAAACTATGCAAAAAGTGTCCAGAGTAAATGAATTCCAGATTAATCTAATTCTTTTTTCTAAACTAATGTAGATAGTACTTTTAATTAAGAAACTTTTTTTTCTCAAACTCTGAAATTTTAATATAGTTTAATGCTCAAAACTGATAGAAGTTTAAATATTCACTTTTAATCACTAAAAACTAAGAAATTTGCTTCAAGAAATCAAAACATTCGTACGTTAGTATTTCAATTTTTTTCAAACAATAACATAACTGGATATTATTATCAATTTTTAAATATCTCATAAATGTGTCACTACTACATTATTTCTTTCAATTATTTTTTACATTTTTATATTCTGAAAAATCAATTTTTGCAAAATTTTATGCTTATTTGTTGTTGTTGGCTTATCCTACTTAAAGATCTGACATTTGTCAGATCAACTCCTATAAATTGTTGATGCTTATTTGTAAAATAGTTTAATGCTTTCTGTTCTTGTATTGCCAATACTTAAAAAATTCTACAATTGTTTATCTCATAGATCTTTAATACATAGATTTTTCTTCTGTTTTATTTTAAAACAGCACATTTCTTATTTAAATTAAAACAGAAAAAAACTTATGTAATGCTATATAATGCTTAACAAAATTTGTACACTTTGTGACAAAACATCAAGTTTTTAACTTACCAATAACTTTGATTTGCTATTAAGTATGTAATGGATCATCACATATTAAAAGTATAAAAAGTATTTGAATTATATTGAGACCAATTTTAAGAATTATTTCCCAAAATTTCATTTTATATTGTAATTTTGCTTTTTAATGCAATGAATTTAGTTTTTTTTATTATTTCAATGCTACATTCATAATTAACTAAATGAACAGAATGTTAAAAGCACTCCTAAAAGCATTTGGCTTAGTTCCAACTGGTAGCTTCCGAGAACTATGCTTCGTTATTTAAGTTTCATTGAAACCACATTATTTGACCAGAGTAAGCATCATCAATTCACTTAATATGGTGAGCAAAAATCAAACAAGAATAAGTATGCTAATAAGAAAAGAAATCAAATTTTTTCAAATAATAAATAAACATGCAATCAGATGCTGTTTTACTACACTTGTGAACCATACGTGATGTAAGCAAACACTGATATTAATCTTAAAGACATCAAAAATTCATGTCAAAGGCTCAGAATCACAATTGGTATAAAATAATATTACAGTGAATTAGATAAAATAGATTATCAGTCTTCATACTCTTAAACATGTCAAACATTTAGGACAAGAAAAAATATAATTTAAGACATCATGTATGCATAATTGAGTACATTTCTTTAAATTTGCGCTAGCAAAATCTAAAGATTACCTTTTTATTTAAACTACTCTTCAATGCGGCTTTTTATCTCACTTGTCTTGTCTAAAATGTTGAGGATGACAGAAACATCTAAATCAAGTCTCGATTTGAATTTATGTTTCGACCTGGAAACGTATCTGTGATTTTTAAGCCGACGAAAAGTGTAAGATGCAGCTTCAGGCGGTCTAAGACCATGAGGCATTTCCATACAGCACAATTCTTCCAGTAGACGTCGATATGACATCATTAGATGGATGTACTCTGATCCAGTAGACGTCTTTTTTTGGTCCCGTTTAGATCCATGGTACGTCAAATATCCACACATTTTAAGTTCACTATACGTCTATGAGACGTTGCCATTGGATGGTTCATGGACGAAATTTGGATGTATTCATACGCACTGCTCTATACTAAGTGGTTTTATGGATGTATTCTAGATGTGCGAAGATATTGAAATAACCCCTCATTTATCTTAGTGGCTCTTATATTTTTGTCCACTAAACAATGAGAAAATTGTTTTTAATTAGCTTGTTACTTATGAAATTGCTTTTGCACTCACATTTTTCTTAATTTTCAGTCAAATATCATAGATTTTTTACAGATTTACTGTTCAAGTTTATTTAATGTAATAAAATTCTCACAATTGATAAATTAGCATTATTTTTATGCTCATTATTTTATAGTTAACCTTTTGAAAATTTAGTTTCTTATTGTTTAAAATAAAACGATTTTTTTTCTTTGGAAAAGTTTAAATTACCTCTAAGAAGTTTCCAATCAATGCATAAATATATGAATTACTATTATAAATAGCGAGTAACAATAAAATAGTCAAGGATATTTTTATTTGAAGAGTGTAAATTTTCTATTTTAATATCAGGCAAATTATTGTTCATAGTTTATTTTTTTAATTAATTTTGTAGTAAGAGAAATTTATAAGAATTATTTATTTCTCAGCCTTATATTTTAACTAATTAGATATAATTTCAACAATGTCTTTTTTGTACAAGATAAAAGAGATAAACTTTTATTCTTTTAACTAAAATTTTCCACTCAATTGAAAATTCCAAATTATTATGACAAAAAATTCTAAAACTTACTTATTTCATTGTTTAAAAGCTTAATTATTTTTCTTTGTAAAAGTTAAAATTTGTTTAAGAAAACTTTCCAGCAAGAGAGTGTAAATATTAATTAATTCAAGAAAAATATAACAAACTAATAGAATTTATTTTTAACGCACACAATTTATTCTAATTATGTATATTATAGAGAAATATTAGTTAACTGAAATGTTTGATTCTTTCATTGATAAATCTTGCTTTTGCATGACGTAACCAGTTCATTATCACAATTTTCATTTCACCATCGGTTGTCTTTGAATACTGTGGAGTTCGCCACACAGCATCTGAAAATAAAATAAAGTACATTTAAAATAATTAACAATAACGATTAACATTTTCAGATCAATAACCTCAGACAAAATAATAGTAAAAATCCAGAAGACAATTTTCATGAATATTTAATTTAATTCTTATCAATATGATTAATACATAAAACTGATTGGATGTAAATCTCATTAGTAAAAAACAGCGTAAATTAATCAGAAAAATATCAAAAATTTCCTTCACTAATTTAAGACATTAAGTAACTTTATAATAACATTGTTAGAAATATTTATATTTTTAATTCAGTAAATATTTTAAATATCTAATTACCAATTCAATTTCTAAGAAATAACAGCTTTGTAAGTATGGTAATCTTTGTGCTTGAAATAATTATAATTACAAAATGTTTAAAATGTATTCCAAAAACCTTCAAATTATCAGATAAAATTGTACATTACTTTTATAATGAGAACAGTACTTAAGTAATCAAACAGAGAATTGAAATAACATATTAGCACTTACATAAATATGTTTCATTAAAAATAAATTTTGTGAGAAATGTATTTTTCCATCACATCTACAAAATAAAACTTTCAATGACAAGCTTATTCAAACATTGCACTAACCAAAAACTAACCGCTTCATATTTAGTCCATTAAAGGATTTCTTATCCATAGCACCAAAGTAACTGATCTCAGATGCAAGTTCATTGGCCATCAATTTTTTCATGGTGCTTATGATGCAATTATCGGAAGAAGTTCCCCCAGACTAGCTTAAAAAGTGGTAGTGAAACAAAACAAATAAAAATATAAACATTTTATAATTTAAAATTGAAATTACTTTATTAATTTTGCAACATGCATACATTATATAGTCATAATAATAATTATTATTTACAGCATAAAATTCACATAAGTTTTAGAAAAATAAATCTAATATATTCCTACATTTAAAAAAGCTTTCATAAAAAATAACTAAATAAAATTTAAATGCAAAATCAAATCAACTTTATTATAATAACAGTCCCATACGACATAATTTCGTCCAGTAGACGTCGATATCACATCATCAGGTGGATGTACTCTAGTCCAGTAGACGTCTCATTTTTGGTCCAGTTTAGATACATGGCACGTCAAATATCATAATACCAATTTTAGAAATGTTTATCTTTTTAATTACATATATGCTAAGCCTAAGGAACTATAATTTTTGGGGAAAATATACTATTTAATCTTTTACCCTTTGGAATTGATTAAATAACTGAAATTACAAAATGTTTAAAATTTGTAATTAATCTTCAACTTAGCAAAACAAGAGTTAGATTAATAGGTAAAATTTAACGTTACCATTAAAAGAATAGAACTTAAATAATCAAATAGAGAATTGAATTTACATATTAATGCTCAATATAAGCAGAAATATTATTTACTAAGGGATATATTAAATGTTTTGATTAATCATTTTTATCATTTTTATAACAGTAAGCTCTTAATAAAATTTAATACATGAAATGTTTATTTACAATTTGCGCTCAGTAGAAACAAATTGACATGTTTTTAATCCTTTAAAGGATTTATTTTCTCTTGCTCTTCATTAGTTCCAAATAAGCTTAAATAATACAGAAAAATTTTAATATTTTTTTAATTTGCTTATTTTAAATTTAATCTCATCCTCAGGTATATAATTTGTTACTCTCATTTAACTGAAAAGGAAAACAAAATTTAGAATTTATAAATGAGATACATTTTATCTCTTAAAATACAATTCAACTTCATCAACCAAAGTAATTAAAACATAACACAATAAAAGCATTTAAAATTAAATATAAAAGGCTAACTATTTATAAAACAAACAATTTTTTCAATTTATTTGAAACTAAGTTCAGCCCATCATAAGCAATTTTTCATGCTTAGCAGAGCAGAATATGAAACACTTTCTATAGAAAAAATGAATTTCCAATCAAGATTTAATAAATAAATGATATTTACTGTGATGAAATGTGTGTACATCTTTTTCAATAATATTCCAATTATATCAATAAAGAAGACAGATATTTAATAGAACTAAAAATCAGGTTATTGTGTGAAACGTAGATGGCATTCAGTTTATTTTTGCCTGTTAAGTCTTTGAAATCTGTAGAAAAGTGAATTACTACAAAATAACTTTAAAGGAATACAATTAAAAATATAAGAATATTGATATTTCTGTTTAAAACTAAATCAGAGCATCATTTATTAAATCAAATTCATCAACAAAATTTGAATGTGTAAATACACATAATATTCATTCCAGAAACTTTGTCCGTTGTTCGGTTTACGTAAGCATTTTGTTTTTAATTTCACTGAGAGCATACTTCTTAACTTCCTTTCAAAGTATATACATACAAGCAAATGGTTTGAATTTCAGTTAGTTACTTATTTCATTTTTTACAATAAACTAAATTTTTCTCATACAAAAAGGTTTTAACTATATTGATTTAAAAATAACTTTAGTAGAAATGAAATCAATATATTAAGAGTTTCATTTGCTATTATAATTCATGATTTTTTCCTGAAAATGAGCATTCTTATATTAATTTACTTAGATATATAAAATATAATTAATATAATACTTTATTTTGAAGATATTATGATCAGATGGCTTTTTTAAGAGTATTAAACAAAATGATAATACAAAAGAAGAATATACAAAATATCCAGCATTACAAGCATTATGGAAGTGGGAAATTTTGCTTCTAAATAAAGTGTACACAAAATCTTATAGAAAATCCCATTCACAGATCACACACAGTCACATTCAAAATCCTAAATAACTGAAGCTGTAAACAATTCATACTAAATCATTTCACATAATCTTAAACACCATTTTTCATTAAAATAAAAAATATGCTTACTATGAATCAATACTTCAAATTCTAGAACTTTTGTAAACAACAAATTTAAATCTTCTAGAAGAATCTCCAAGAAAGTAAGAATTCCAAATCTGGTATAGGAAATAAGCAAATCTTCCATTTAACTACAAAATATAAAAATTAATTTTCAAGTATACATTTTAATAGCTCTTCATTTGAAATATTAGTCCAGCATACATTAAAATTATTGGGTGATATAATTTTTTCTTGCTACGTAGCAAAACCTTGAATTATGGATTTAAAATTTGATATTCAATAAAAAAACACTCAGATTTTTTTAATTCAACACTAAAAAGTATTTTATAAAAATAAAAATTAAATCTTAGAATTAAGACTATCCGTAAAATAAATTTTATAAATTTGAATCAAATCCTAATATTGATTAATATTTATCTTGTTGAAATCAAGAGATAAATTCATAAGTTTTTGTCTGACAAAATAATAATAAATATAAGTAATTTTGGAGAGCAAAATATTTTGAATTGCAGGACATAGAAATGATTTTTGTTTAAGAAAATTATCTTGTGTTATAATAAATTTTCTTCCAGTAATTTTCATCCTAATCGCAATGTTTGTATTTTTTCAGCCTAAAGTGGAAAGTTTAATGACATAAAAAATTATTACATTTTGTTATCAAGTACATTTTATAAATAAACGCAATATGTATCTTTTAACGTTAATTTAAAATAGTTACAATGTAATTTTTTAAAGTAAAAATACAAAAACATGGTAGGTTTTCTACTCTTAAATAACACTATTAAGTTTTTAAACCTTATTTCTATTATGACTTCTTTGGAATAAAAATAAGTTATTTAAAAATACTAAAATATATGAATCGATAATGATGGAAAGGAATGTAATTATTTTTTAACTTACTTCGTTAAACACTTCTTCATGTAGCAATAAACAACTGGAGACTGTGAGACAAACGATAATTTAAAATTATGGAAGCAATAAACAAAAATAATTACAATTGCAGTTAATTACCTACTTTTTATATATGCCCAGATAACATCCATTATGAATGTCTTAAGTACATCCACCATGGACGTCCAAAGTACATTTGTCGTGGACACATAAATTATGTCTATTACAGATCCAAATGTTAATCCTCCAAAACTCATCCATCGTGGGTGTCAATCCGACGTTCATATGTAGTCGACAGAAGACCATCCAGTTCACATCTTACCATGGACGTTCTTATGACATCCAAAAGGTATCCAGGACGTCTTTTGGACTCTATAGATCTTTAAAAGACGTCTAATAGACGTGTGTGGTTGTAAGGGTTAAAAGATTTGTTAGGACAACAGTTATTGTTATTTTAGCAACTAGATGGCTGCACCTGTGACACTGCTTTCTCAAATGGATTGAATGATGTCTGAAAGAGTTATAAAGAAAACCAACTCTATTTCTTAAAGTAATAAATATTTAGTTTAATTTATTTAAAAATAATTAATTATAGTTAATTTTTGTAATAATTGTAATAATTTATGTGTTTTAGTTTTGTGTAATTTTAATTTTATATCTTCTATCTGTATATCAATGTTAACTGGAAACCAAACTGTACTTGTAAAGAACATGTTGTTTTGAGCACTATGTTTAGTTGCTTTGCTGATGCGATCGATACTGCTCGCTTAATAAAATATCCGTTAGATACTGAAGTTTGTTGAGTTATTTTGGACATCACGCAGCCTAATAAACTGAATACGAATAAACTACACATCTAATAGATTAAATGTGACTTTTCTTCAAGTCTGTAATACAATTAGTTGCTAAAGTGATGAGTCTTTTTTAATTTTGGAGCAGGAACCAATCAGAAAACCACTAGACATAACTTACCACTCTTCCATGGGTACTATTTCACTTATAAAAAAATTACCACCACGACGTATTCTCCATGCTCCAGCAACTATTATCCAATCCGACGGATCTTCGGCTGGGTTAGTGTTCGAAAACACTACCTTCTGATAGTGGAAAATAATGCCAAAACCAACTAGGCCATCAAGAAACAATTTACTCTTACTCCGTAATTCTGTACATTTGCTGTACACATCACATTGCTGAAACAAGATTTGCCTAATACAAACTAAACATCTTGAGTTTTATACAAAACATTTGAAAAAATTTGCTTCGTCTATCAATTTTAATAACAGAACTCAGCTACCCTTTGATGAACCTGGTCATTGCACTGCATTGTTCGGAAAAGAAGTTAACATTCTTCTTTTTAAAGGAAATATATCTACAAAGAATACGCTATAATTTTTATTTATATTAATTGATGGCTTTTAGATCTGAACGAAATTTTAAATTTAAGCTGTCAAATTACATCATCAGAAGCTCGAGTCATTTTATAGAAATACAGTTTTACGCGCATTTAAAGAGTTATTTTACATAATACCAATTTCCCTGAAAGCTATTATCAAACATTAATTATGTTTGATAATGAATCTCTTAAAGCCTGAAGCCATTTTAAAATGCTATTTCCAAATGTTTCCATTTCATTTCACAGTTAAATTTTCGTATTAATCGATACAAATGGAGGAGACTCTTAATAATATTTTTAATTGTAAATCATTAGTTTAAAATACTAATTTGACAAGATTCTATGAAGTAAGTGCTAGAAATAATCCAAATTCATGCATCCTATTAAGCATTGTTTCTCCGCTAATGATTTTAAGTTTCTGTGATGTATATTATTCGGCTGAAATTTATTTTCCAGGAAGCCATTAAATATTCTAAATGTGTCTGCTGACATTTTAACATAGAATATTTCAATACAATATGAATTGGAAGAGCAATAGCAGTGTTGAGTGAAGATGATAAAATGAGCAAAATAATTAAATTCAAATTAAATGAGATTTATTTTAAAATTGTTTTAATAGAAAAGTGATCTCCATATACATAATTTTAAATACTTCCTTTCAATATTTTAATAAATTTATTCTGAAAATGAAGTTATATTTTTTAATGTTATTATAGCCATATATAATAATTAATAAATTCAAAATAGTTTCATGTATGTAAAATGTGTGCATATTATTTTTGTAAGTTAAAAAACATAAAATTTAATCTTTTTTATTTTTGTTATATTAAAAATTTCATTTTGAATAATTTTATGATCATCTTGAATATTATTTTGGGAGTAATCCCAATAAGATTTCAAAAGAACATTACTAAGCAAAGTAGTATAAGTTAAATTTAAAAAATGTCATATTCTCAAATCGGAATGCATTAATTTTACATGTACAAAAAATCTTGAAGTATGAGTTTTTGTCCTATGAGTTCTTGAGGAAAATTTAAAAATGCTTACTTTTTAAGTATAAGGAATTTATAATCAATATGAATATCGCACTCATAGGATGAAATGGATAATTATAAACAAAGTTTGTTTACTTATAGCTTAAATATACTTTTTAATGAACACCTAGTTCAAAATGTGCTTGTTTATGTAAATTAAAATGTGCTTGTTTATGTAAATTAAAATGTGCTTGTTTATGTAAATTAAAATGTGCTTGTTTATGTAAATTAAAATATACTCAGATTTTTCATTCATTTTGCATCACTAATTATATTTACAGTGATTTTGTATAATTTTGTGTATTCTATAATATTTATATTTTTTCTATCATTAGTTAATATGAAGACATTTAAAACTTCATTTTATAAAGACAATCGGGGCTCAATTTATTAAACTTATAAAAATTTAAATTTCAAAAATTCCTTTAAGAAACTATAAATATATTCTTAAAGTTCAAATAAAAGTATTGACATTTACCCATTCATTACCAGAAATCATTCTAATCTTTCATTTATTAATTTTTAGTTTTAACTTTGGACAAAATATTCTCAAAGAAAGCCATTATCATTAAAATGATAAAAAGAATAAATAAATGTTGATAACCTTTAATTAAAATTTATTTTTGCCAGAAAAAAACCTGAGAATTATGGGTACTATGTTTGTATTTTATGGAGAGCTTAAATTAGAAAGTGATTGATTATGATTAAAATCCATTTAATGATGCAAATAATACTAATGGATTTTTGACAGCTTTTCTGAAAGGTTATCAAGCTTACAAGGTCTATGCTTTATCCTCCCAAAGAAACGAATTGTTTATTTCGTCAAAACACTAATGTGTATGAAGACCATAATATATGAAAGTAATTATTAATTGCGTACGCTTTAGCGATTTATTTCAGGCATTGAGTAGACACAACATTGTGAAATATATTTTTCCTGTATCGCAAAAAATGACTTGAGTCTTTAACTTAATCTTCTTAAAATGTGGTTGATATAATAAACATTTAACTAGAAAATAAAATGCTCTTAACACTTTTCAGAAAAGCAAAATTTAAGATTTGCTATTTAGAGTAATTAAAAAAATCTCACACATGTGTTGGTAACATTGATGTGAATAAGTTTAAATGAAAAAATACATTACATAAAAATTATTTATTGTTGAAAATTTTGTAAATGAAATGGTGGTTTTAAAATGTTACGCTATTTAAAACATTATTTAGGATGCGCTTCGTGTTAATAAGGATTTATTGAAACTATTTTACATCAAGACACATAACCAGCTGCATTCAGCTACTTGATCATAGGATAACGAAATCGAGTAAGAAAACTCCCACCCTCAAAATCGATCACACACAAATAGTCCTTATAAACACTGAGTTTTAATTTATCTCCAGGATATAGCATTTCAACTTCTCCTTCTCATATTCTTTCTGAACTCGGCACAGCTGCCATATAATCCACCATACCAAATTCAAAAATTTTTTGGCGATGAAGAAATAGTGTCAAGATGACGTGTTGTGACGTCTCACGATAACGTAAAAAAAATAGGGTTTCCAAAATATAATTTTCTACATAATTCTTATAGGACTCCAGCTGTATGACGTAATAAAAAACCAGGTTGTCAGATAAACAAAGAAATCCGCCGAAATAATCACCAATCTCAGAATTTGGCATGATGGATTATGCGGCAGCAGTCCCTAGAACACTTCTCTAATACTGTGTTATCGTTAAATTTACATAAATATAAAAAAATTTCTTTTAATTTCTATTCAAAGAACTTATGATTGTATGTATTTTTCTAGTAGTTATCCTTTAAAATGGTATATTTTGTATACTATTTGGTTTTACATAATTATTAAATTCATAAATAACAAATCAATCAAGTTTGTAAATGTAGTATAAATTTGTCCAAGCTAATGGTCCTTACTTAAATCCATCATTCTAAACATAAAATAAGTTTTCAGAGCAAAAATGTTTAAGAAACAATAAACAAACTTTTAGAAAAAAATAAAGATGATAAAAACAACCTTGCAAAATTGGTACAAAAATTTTATTGTTTTTATAAAAATATTCTACATGCTGTAAATAACCTCTCTAATATTTTCTTAAAATTTAAAAATATTTTTAATGAACCTATGTCATAGTATTAAAATCTTTTAATACATCAACTATTAAATCTTGAAGATGAAATATTTAAAAATTAAAAGAGATACCAGAAGTGTTATATAATACCTTAAAAAATCTAAAATCTAACAGCATATTTTGAAAAAAAGGAATATTTTTTAATATCAGTAAAACATTTTCTAAACAATTATCTTTAAAATTGTTCAATTTTTTTAAAGATCTTATATTTCCAGCAGACAAATATTTGTAAGTAAAAAAGAATATTTTCCTTAAAATCCTTACTCCTTCATCTTTAAAATAAATTTTCTTCTTATTTGAAAATGTCAAGATGCTATAATAACCGAATTTGCATGAAGTCACTCGCTTTGAGTGCATTTATAATTACATGTGAGTGTGCGTGGGTGTATCTGAATTGATAGTAAAATATCGTTACGTGTGTTTTCGTGCACTTAATGCTCATATTTCACTGAAATTGGATTGAATAAAAAATACCAGTGTTTTTCATTTTGTATTTACTTTCATATAGATTATAAAGAATACATTTTGTAAGTGAAAATTTCTATAAATTAGAACCTTAACAGAAATAATCATATTATATGTTTATTTCGCTATTTACAAATTTACTTTTTCATGTTTTCATCGTTAGTATAATTATTTACGCTAACTTACATTTTGGGATTTTTAGAATGGAAAATTATTTTTATTTTTCTGCTTTAATATTCTGTTACTTTAAATGCTTAAATAATTTAAATACATTAACATCTTTATATAATATTTTAAAAATTTAATATCTCAGTACACTATTTTTTTTCGTGTGATAAATATAATTTAAAAGATTTTTCTCAAAATCTCCATAAAACAAATGCTAATCAACTGTATCATTTTAGAGGCTATTATGAATTTTAAATAAACATAAAAAGTGTTCTTATCGAATCTATAACTTTTCCGTTAAAAACTGCATACAGATTCAAGAAGAACATTTTATTATTCACAACACAAACATTTTCTCACAAAAGACACCTGATCTTTTTAGTAAATAATAAATTAGATAAAAAACGATCCTTTGTAAAGCCAATAGTGTAAAAAGCAATTCATTGTGAGAAAAAGAAATTTTAGGATCACTTGAAAGGTTATCCCTTTTTTATCTTGCTCTGAAACACGAGAGAACATTGTTTAAAAATTCTCCTTTATGAGATTTGATGTTTCCAGAGAAATAGTAAAAGTCACCTGGTGTAAATTTCCTGAACTATTTAATATCGGTCATAAAAGAAAGAAGAAGGAACAGGAAACTATAAAAATGAAAATATATCAAGCAGTGATGATGTAACACTATCGTTAAGTTTGATGCATCTGGAATATCAGAGAATAACACCCAATCGCCTTCTAATAACTTCAAAAAATATTATCAGAATATTTTGATCCCTGAATCATAAATCGAAGATAAAAGGTAAAATTAAATTACTTATCATTATTATTTCTACAAATGATAATATTAATCAATTAGATTATTGTAGATATATAGATATAATTGTATTACATAATTTGCTAATCGTTTTTTTTTCACACAAAAAAGCGGAAAATATAATAAATTTAGCAAAAAAAATTTATTCATTGATTTTCTATCTAAGCTAACAAAAAACAAGTCTGAATGGAAATAAAAACAATGTAAACTGATTTAAGTTATCAATTTGATTGATTTGAATGTCAATGTTAATTGAAACTAATAAAAGATTTATAATTAAATACCCAAAAATGGGTTCTTTATTATAATATATTTGTACTAAATGAGATATGTAGTTGTTTCAGTACATGAGACATTTAATAGTACTTTTGGCATTTAAATGAGTGGGGAAAAGTTGCAGCCTCTGTTAGTCACGAGACCAGAGCATCTAGAGGCAGAGGACTGGCTTAGTTCTTGTTGATATCCCATTTAATCTGGTCCCTACCATATGGGAACCTGTCCGGTTTGGGTGATTCTACCGGTAGTTAAACTACTACCAATAGAAATCCCAGGTTTGTCAGAGCATTCAAGCCTCAGCAGCATGCCAAATAAGGTAACTGTTGGATACCGCTCGGAGCCGTTGGCACCTCTTACCTTTTGGGATATCTTTTCAAGAGTAAAAGGCAGGATTGAGACCACATGGATTGTGCTTCCAGAGCACCAATGGCAACCGTGTTTTCTTCCAGGAGGCTCACGGCTTTAGAAGTCAGGAACAAACTATTCTCGTCCGTTTTTGAAGTGGTCGCCTCGGATCATTAAAATTTTCTGAAAGGTCCAAAAGTTTCTATACCTGTTCCAACTGTTTTGCTGAATAAGCTACACTAAAACAAATCCTTGCGTTCCTGGGGCTATCCACGCAAGATTTGTACGATGTTATTTTGATGGTGCTAAATTTTTGGGGGTGTTTAACGTTATGGACTTGATCTAGCACTGCTGGCCGAAGAAAACATGCAACACAACAACAACATAGGGACTTTAAAACGATCTTGATTTATATTTTACAAAATCATTTATCGTTGGTATTTCAATTGTAATAAATATAATCACTACCTAAAACATTTAATTGTATTAGGATTAAAATTATATATATTCATAATATTAAATTATCAATTGTATATATATATATATATATATATATATATATATATATATATATATATATATATATATATATATACACCCAGGGCCACCAAAGGGATTTATGTTTATCACTTTGGTGCTGGAAAACCTTAACCAAGTCCAACAGACCTCTTCGCATGAGAGCTTAAAAAAACATTTCCTGCTCATCCTACAACTGCCTCCAGAAGGTGTTTAGACAATCAAGAAGGTGAGCAAAGTAAGCACTTAGGGAACAAAAGCAAAGGAAATAATATATCTTTTTTATTACAATTTAATCGTTTCTTTGTTCTTAGGTTTTAATCTCAGAAATTTTCATTCTAGTGTGAAAATAGTTTATCCCTATTCAAAGTATATGTACCTAAGTTTTGCAGAACTGCAATACGGGAATTATTAAAGATGCTTTACATTATAATCTAAGAATTATCAAAGATAAAATATTTCATAATCTTGAATTCGGCCAACTTTATTTGATGATGAAAATGGAATTAATCTAACTTGATATTTTTTACCCATTCAAGGATTATTATGTTAGAGGTGTTTTTTCAAATTAAATATTAGTAGATCTAACATTCGTACATTAATGTGATGCGAGATAAAGTGAATTGGACAACTCCGGCTTCGATTTATCTTTGAACTAGGATTCAAACTCACGTGGAATTTCCCATTTATAGAACTTAACTCCTTAACCAATAATAACAATATTCCTTTGTAACGTACATGCATAAGTAAATTTCAACACTACAAACATTTATGTTATCACAAGCTAAAACAAATTAACCTTTATAAGCATAGAAACGTTCTAGTTGTCGGTCAGAATCTGAAAGTAGCATTCCATTTACAGATACTTTTACATACCACGTTGTAATGTCCTCAAAGTTCTTCACAGAAAATTCCAACAAATTACCAAGTACTTCAAGGATTACTAAATAAAACTCATAAAATGTATAAAAACAATTTTATTGATATGCATAGATTATTGAAATAGATATAGGAAATTTATGGAAAAAAAATCTCAATGCTAAAAAATATATAATAGAAAAAATATTAGCATTAAATATTTTAAATAACAAACATTGAAATAAAATCAACCATGTAGGAGTGCGTACCCATGAAAATTTTAATTCTTTTTACCATCGGAAAAAAAATGATAACATATTAACATATGAATCGAGGAATTTAAACAAATGTTATAGAGTCAATTTTTGGAACATATAGCAAAACCGATTCAACAGGGCACTAAATTTGATTAAAAATGAAATTCACCCATCTCATATAATAAAAGAAATAACACATATATGGCCCCTACAATTTATAAGCATTCTTATATAGTGGGTGATTGGTTAACCTGTTACAAAACTATGTTCCCTATCTGAATTGTACATTAGGTGATTATCGATTTACCACAATTTTTTTGTGAAATCTATTAATTCGTTCTGGAAGCCCTAAAAATGAAATTAAAAAGGATTTATAATTTCGCATTAAGTTTATAAAAAAATAATATATATAGTCTTGCATATTAATCAGTTCTTTTGTTTGTTTTTTTGTTTATAGGGCGTTAAAGAACATATCCAATGTCAAATGCTTTCCTCTCTTTTTTTTAGGATTTTTTGGAAGTAATTAATAGCATTGTTGTTGTGAAAATCCCTAACCTTACTGATATCAACTTGATTGGGGTTCCATTCTAAGACCATTTCTCTGACATCCTCCCACTTCTTTCAACGAGTGAACGAGAAGAGGTGGTGCTCAAAATAAAATAAAATCAATTTCCATTTTTGAATGAAATCAAAACCAAATTTTTCATGCTTATATATATATATATATATATATATATATATATATATATATATATATATATATATATATATATATATATATATATATATATATATATATATATATATATATTACTGAAACACATTAATGACACTAGTTATTACGAATTAGGAAGAATTGACAACTAAATTTAATATAACATTTTTTAGCTTAAGTAAAAGAAAAACAGCGATTTTAATAATCAGTCTTTTATCATCAATTTTTCATAAAGTAAAATCAACAGATAATTTAGAAACATTTGATTTAATTTTATATTTCAAGGGACTTCAAGGACTAAAATTTTAACTGATTTGTGTGTCTCTCCAAAGAAACACTAAAAATGTGTTGCCACAAAAACACTAAAAAACCATACAAAGGTTTACTAGATTGGAATCTATAATTTAATATGAATTCGAAATTGCTACAAATACAAATGATTGAAATAGAAATAAAATTTTAAAACTAACTTCAGCAAAAAATGCAAAATTTTTAATCCACGAAAAATATAAAAGCAGGCTTCATTTGAAAAAGAACGAAAGTTTACAAAACGTTCATTGAATATAATTTACAGAAATAGGATTTTATAGTATGTGCTAATGTAATTAAGTACTAAATAGTTTATTAAATTTTATATTTTGCAAAAATAAACCAAAAATTTATATTATTTATAAGGAGAAATTTCAGTTAAAAAAATAGCTTCTTTAATGTCTTTCAATCTATCTTTCTCTATCTTTTCCTCAAATAGTAATCTCGTTACACAAATAGAAAAACGACGATAAAAATCCGAAACATTTACCAAAACTAATAAAACTATTAAAACCATAGTATTAAATCATTTCTCTTTTACTGTAAATAAAAAATTCTTAAAAATTATTTATTCCTGTTAAACGTATTACTAAACTCAACACAGATTAAAAATTTATTAAGTAAGAGCTTCTAATTATTCAAACCCGTTACACTTAATTTTTTTAGTTTGTATTAAGCTTTCATTTATTAGAAGTTTTTGCTGAAGCAATTTACTTTTTGAACTAAATTCTTAGAATGCAGGTAAATACGTTAAATTTTCTTAAACTAAACTGGTTATACGTTAAACGATGTTTTAAAAGCTTAATTTATGTCTAAGAGTAATCAGTATTAATATCTTTATTTAAAATTTAAAAGTTAAAGGCTTAAACATAAGGCAATCAGCAAAAAAATATTTTTATAAAAAATCTTTTAATTAAATTCTCTTGCATTTTTGCTTGTTTAATTCAATCTCTTGGTTAATTCAATCAACGCATAATACATCCACATGAGTTTTTTGGAGAAAAATTATGAATTTTTCTATAAAATGCTCGCCATTTTTCAGAGCAAAAACTAACTCCACAGCCATTATCAACAAGTACATACCCTAATTGTCAGAGTAAATCCATTACTATATGAAAATTAATATCACAATTATCTTAAAAATTAAAAACTATTTTTTTATGAATTCGCATCAAATTTGAAAGTTGGGACTGAACAAGCACAATTTCATAGAATAATCTATATTTTTTATTTTAGAATCTTGAACTTAATTTTTTTCTTTGATTTTAACCAAACATTTTACTTTTTTCCTCAATATATTCTTTGTTTAGTTATCATATAAATCCGTAACTAGAACCAGCAAAATACTTCTTGATAGAATTATAGAAATTGTTTTACTTAGTTTAAAAAAGCGTTGCAAATGTTTTTAAACTTTATCTTTTAGTTATTTTTGCATATTTTTAATATATTCTGAAATAAAAATTCTCTGCTTTATAGACAAATTTTATTTAAATTTATAAAATAAAAATCTATACCCTAATTTTACGAACTTATGTACAAAATCATTCTAAGAATATACTTATAGTTTTTAGTTATTCAGAAAAATAGTAAATTAGAAAAAATATAATCAACCATTATTTACAAAACCTTTAAAAATTTGCTTATATATTCATACTTAACAAAATTTTAAAATAAGATATTTTTAAGATAAACTTAATCCATTAAAAATGAAATATATTTTCACCAGAAATTTTTTATTCGTCTTATACAATTTATTCGTATTTATGTTTAAAATCTTTTTTTTTAATTTCGTTACAAATTCAATTTCTAATTATTTGCAAATGATATATTTACTTATAATTATAATTAATTAATTATTTGCAGCAATGTTTCGTTAACCTAAATTAAATAATTTTAAAAAATTTATTTGATTTGCAGTTATTTAAATTGGTAATTTTTCCATAATTTTAAATCAGTTTTTTTATTATAATCTTGTATCTTTATTTTATGTAATATAAAATTTTTAATAAAATAAATTCGAGTACATTATCTTTAAATTTCATTTTCTTCAAAAATAAAGTGGAAAAATACAATTATGTTTTGGATTTTAAAGTAATCATGTTTTATTAAGCACAATAAAATCAATTTGATTATTTATAAAAATTTAATTAAGCCATTTGATTTATTCTTAACAACATTTTATGAATAATAATTTGTCCGATAATCATTTTTTAAACACATATTAATAAAATCTGGTAAAAAATCAAATTTCTCAACGGAAAGCAATTTATAGATAACTAATACTGTTTTAGTAATAAAGAAACTAAAATTTATATGCGCAATAAAATGCTTAAAAAAGAAAGTAATAGTTAGAATCTAATGAAAAATTTCAGTTAAAATCTTGCCTTGGAATTTTTTTAGGGGTAGATTTAATTTTAAGACATAAAAAGATTTTGTTAACATAATCTTATTTTCAAAAATAATTCCAGAAAACTATTTCCTGAAATTACTCGAAGTTTACATTTCAAGTGGGGAAAAATCTTATAAAATCTAAATTGAAAAGAAGAAAACATAATTTACAGGGAACATTTAGCCAGTGTAGAAAGACATAAAATTAAAAGAAAATTCCATCAACTGTGAAATACCCACATTTATATATAAAGATAAGAAATAAGAAAGATAGGTGTGTGAGAGATATGACCGTGGGTATATATTTAAGGTGAGATCATATTAAGCTATAAATCTAAAGACAATTTGCTGGAAATTAAAGTATGCAATCCTTAACATTTATAATTATCTGAAAAGTTCTTTTTTTAGAAATTAAGAAATATTTTTAAGGAGAATATGAAGCCATAGGCTTAAATTATTATTATTCCATTTTTCTTTAAGACACGTGTTTGCTTTTTCTCATAATATAAGTTGTTTTTATAGTTTTTTTATTATTTATTAAATTATATTAATCCATTTGTTAGAAACATAATATTAGGTTTAATGAAATCTTAAATATAATGCTGTTTATTAACTTTGTCTTTTACTTCTTTGGGAGTAAATAACATGATTAAGAAGACAGTTGTGTTGACGATTATCATACTTTCATTTATTTTGTTCGGTGAAGTGTAAATCTTAAGGGACACGACAACATCATTGAAACAAATGAAAAGAACAAAACCACTGGATTTACATAAAAGAAAGTTTTCTATGAGAGCTCTTCACAAACGATGCGTGAAGTCACCGAATAATTATAATTATCGTATTAATAAAGTTGCGATACATAATTCTTTCATTTTCGAGTAATAAAGTACAACAACATATTTTGGGACATAATTATCTTCACATATTGACAAAGCATATTTAAAAAGAAATAGCTTCCTTAATTAACCCTAATTTTTCTAAAATGAGAGAATTTTTTAAGAGTTTTTATCATCATATCTGTACTTTTGATAATCGATGCTTTATTTTTTTTGTACACAATTGTTTTTAACCTGTTATCCGTGAATAACTTAAAAGAGATACCATTTTCGATTTGAAGTATTTATTGAAGTGATGCTTATATTTACCGATAATATATATTCTGTGATATAGCACAAATTTAAATTTCTCATCGCAATGTATATAATTTAGTAAAGTGAATAGATAAAATGTAAATTCTTATCTATTTAAATACTAACAGTGGCATATTTAAGAGATGCTTGATAAAATATAACTAAAACAGCAGGGTTTCTTAAAAATCTTCCAGGGACACACGAATTTTCATGTTAACAAAAGCTGTAAACTAGTATGGATACAGAAAGGGAATTTGAAGTGTCAACTGTCTCAAATAAAGTAATTTTGATTCATTTATCAGCATAATTTATCATTATAAAATTGAATAGTGAAAACATTTTCAGAACATCACATTTGAAATTAGAAGCAATAAAGCAATTTAAGAAAGAGAAAACCTCAAAAAAATTTTCTATTTATCATTTTGGTGGAAGTAATTCAATAATGTCAACTTGCCAGGGATATTCAATAACATTTCGATGGGATGAATATAGGAAATTTAATCTTTATCACAGATAATATTGAAAAATGGTACTGAATAAAGATGATATTTTTCTTAAATCATTCGAAAGAATTCTTTTAAATTTTTAATAACAAATAAGTACGAAAGCTTTACAAAAAAAATTATATAGTCTTTTCGCACAGTTTTGCCTTTCTTATAATTTTTATAACTTCTAATTTGCAAATTTGCATTTTTATGTACTCTATTACTATCATTTAAGGCATACTCTTAAATATTAATTATAGAGAATTGTAGGGAAAAAAAGGTTGTTAGATTCGACTGTTTGGGATATTAACCCGGTTTGTGTGAGATCACCTTTGTAACTGTCAAAATCTTGGTTTAGTACTATTTTTGATTTTTTTATCCCCATACAGAAAATAAGATTAAAAATATAAATAGTGTATAAAAGAGATTTTTTTTAAATTAAAGTTGAATTTCGTATAAACAACTCAATTGGATTGAGATATAAAACAACTTCTTTCAGCAGATCATCTTTTAACTAAATGGAGAAGATAATTCAAAATATGTTCTGCTGATATCTTAACTCTAGATGGTTATGAGATTTAGGAGAATATTTGAAATTCTCTTAAATAAAAATATACTGCATAAATGTACTCTACTAACAATGTAAATCATAAAGAATTTATTTGTTCATATATAAAAATAAAAATAATTAATCCTGGATTTGAGCTTTTTTAGTTATGGAAGATATTTTTATGAGCATTGAAAAAATCTTAACTCCCTTTAATTTCAATTTATCAGAAATGATAATATATCTGAAACTTAGAAATAACATTTATTTATTTTTCATGAGGACACCTATAGAATACGTCAGTGAATAAAGTTTCTTATTATTGAAGTTTGCAAAAAAAATTGCTATTTATAGATTTGATTTAATCTTTTACGAGTGGAATTTTCAACATAAGTGATTCATTATTTCATTTTATAATTAAGAATAAAATATACAATCTCATCTTTAATTTTGAAGTATAGAACATTTTCTTTTAAAAATAGCAAATGGGGGATTTTAAATGTGAAGATGATCCAAAAACAAATAAATTTCATCTTAATGAAGTATTTTTGCAAATATAGTTAGTTATATATAGATAGATAGATATAGATATATAAGTCAATAAGTAAATTTAATCCAGAATCCTTTTTTATTTTAAATGTGACTTCATCAAAAAGGTAGTTGAAATTTTTTAGAAAAAAATTTCCTTACCTTTATTTATTGTATGAACTATAATAAACTCTTGGAAAATTTACTTCAATGGTACCAAGCCTGCAAGCTACATTGATTAAAGAAACGTTATTAATAAACTTATAAATTTAAAGGCTTTAAAACTTAGTCATATTCTTATAAAGATCTTTTCTATTAACATTTTAAAGTTTCATAAGAGGGTTTATCACCAATTTTTCAAAAAAGGAATTACAGGAATACATTAATTAGAAATTTAAAGAAACAAATGAGGAAATAATTCATTTGCTAGAATCCCCCATCATAGTTTCAGACGAATGCCTTTTATCTTCCCATGTCAATTTATAAAAAGAATATATTACAAGATCCGCAGATTACATTTTTTCATTTAAATTTTATTCATTTATAAAAAATTGCCTGAAACTTTTATAATCAATTACTTTTTTTATAAAATAGAAAATTAAATCTGTCACAAATATTTTTCCCAATTACAATCTGCATTGGTATTTTTATCATACATACTATAAAAAAATTTCGTTATCAAAAACATAAATATTAACTTTGACAAAAATTATCAATAAAAGATTAAGCAAACAAATGGTATCGATTTCTGTTATTTCTTCTTTCTGAAAAAATCCACTGTAACATTTCTTTATCATCCATTTTAAATGTGACTTTAAATTTTTTATTCTTTTATTATCTGCCTCTTCCTTTCTTTCTCAAAAGATACACATTCAAAATATTATTACCCTTTAATCAATAATTCATAATTTATTTTCTATCTTTAATTTTTACAACCCTTTTCAAATTCTTCCCTATTTTTCAAAAGTTATCAGAAAAATTTAGTTAAAAGCAACAGTTTTGTTTAAAAAAATTATAAATTACAGAAAAGAGTTCAAGTTGTTACTTAATCCCAATTCCTTTCGATTGATTTAATTTTTATTCAATAAAATTCAGCTTTTTTTATATTTTTCATAATGATTTAAATCTTTTAATATTTTAATAAATAAAATTAAGAATATTATATCAAGATAATCCACTCTTATTCATATCGGATTCGCTTTTTATAAAAAATTAGCCCGCTAATATGCCTAGCTGTTTACACGTTGTAACATTTTCAACAAATCATTGAATGTTTGTACATTATAGATTACAAAAACTTATAGAATTTTTATACCAATATCTATAATAAAATTATTCAAGAAAAATACATTATTACAGGTATTTTTAAACTTCTGCAAAAATCATATGAAATGAATAATTGAAAATCATGTATGCAGAGCGTCCACTATGTTTCTAAGATCTTCTATGTTTCTATGCAATTATATCCACTATGTTTCCACAAAGCGTTTTAAAGAAGACACAATTTTTAAAATTGGTTCTAATTATAGAGTTCTAAGAAAATCATTTCCAACTGGATTCAGAGTTTTAAAACACTGTCCTAATTAAAGAATAAGTTCAATAATATCAATTGACATGAAAAGAAAGCAGTTACATTATAGTATTGTTCTTATTCAGAAAACAATATTTGCTTGATCCCCAATATATTTTTCAGTAGTATCTTTCAGTAGTATTTTTCAGTAGTATCTTGGATATAATCTGAATTCAACCTATTTAAAATTATTTCATTTTTAAATTACTTTAAAGAAATTAAGTTTATTAAATAAGCCTTATTAATTATTTCAGAGCATTTTGACGTGCGTATTTGAACAGAAATTCTTCACTTGAGAGACTTCTTCTTTGATAATTATATTTTCCCATTAGATATCGCAGATTTTAAAGAAGCTATAAGCACTAATTAACATTTTACAGTTAATTTAAAATGAGCTTCTTAACAAAGCATGTTGTTATGTTTGAGTACAATTTCTGGTAAAAGTTTACAATCGGGTGCCCCTTTGGTTCTTTGGCGATTTTTTTTGGCTCCAAGATGGTCGCCAAGACGTGATTAAAAGCTAAATAATTATAATAATATTTAATTTATCTTATTATATAATATATAGTGTATATAATTGTATAAATAATAATATTATTAATAATAAATAAATAATAAGGCTAAAAACAACGGGATTGCCAGAAATTGAATTTTATCACCAAATTCTCGCCAAACTAAGGGGCACCCGATTCAACACTGAACCCCAATTTCTCTACTTAATGCACGTGCGTGTTTAAAAATATAGCATCAATATTTTAGAAAAAATAGAATTCCTGTGTAAAAACTGGTTTAGAAGTTATATTCTAAAACAATACATTTAGCCTTATTAAATAAAATATGGAGAAAAAATTAAAAGAACAGCCTCACTGACTTAAAGAACTGAATATCAATAAATAAATTTGAGAAATACGTGACTCGAAATATTTTATACACGGACTGTTTCCAGCAATTGAATATATTACAGCATCGATCATTTGAACATTTTATTTTTAACTTTAAAGAGAATAAATTTTCACAGCTTAATCTTTAATTTAATTCAGAAAATAATGTTAAAAAGCTTTGCTATTCATAGTAAACTCTGAGTAATAAAATGAGAAATATAAAAATTATATTTGATTTTATATCGCAATATTATCAAAAGATTTTAAGCAGCTCTTTATAAATTTATTGGTTTTCGGTAAAGCATTTCATATTCAATTTAATTCTCTCTTTTATTGAGTTCCAAAAAGAAACTCCATTTAAAGAAGCATAACAAATTTAATATATAAAAGCGAAAACTAATTTAGGGAAGTTATGCAGATTACATTTTGTATATAATACAGTGAGAAAAAGAGCTGAATACCTATTTTTCCTTATAAATTATTTTAATAGTTCATCTGTTAATCATAAAAGTACTTTCTTTTAATTTATGTAACCATTAAAAGATTTTCAATAGATACATTTTACTAAAAATATCATCGAATGCATACAAATGCTGAATAGTTTTTTGAAGACTATTGTATCATTCTTCGTGGAAACATTGTGAAAATTCGGAGAGAGATTACAGTGGACAATATCGATTCTCCATTAAACGCTCTAAATAGATCATAATGGTTCAATTATATTCAAGTTAGGTGACTATATAAGACAAAGTAGAACTTTAACTTCATCCTCTTGTTCATTAAACCACGAATGAACAAATCCTGCTGCATGGATAAAGCAGGCACCTTATCAACCACGAAAATTCCATCTGCTGCAGCAAAAAAGTTTACATTATAGATGGAATTGATAAACTAAACATTTACTATACTTCTCTTCAGCGATCTTTATTTAAAGAGCTACAATTGCTCTGGCAGAAAACGATGATATGATTGCCCATATCATGGCTAATCCATCTCTATGTTTGACTGTTGGAAAGAAGCAATCTCGATCATAAGCTTGTGGAAGTATCCTCCAAACAGGCACCTTTCCTATAGTAGGGAAAAATTTGAATGTGGATTCATCAGACTATATTATCTACTTCCAACTAAAAAGCGACACTGTTTTTTTTTATTGTGATGCCACATCTGATGACATTTGGCATTAATATCTGTGTGTGTGTTTTAGGAATATCTGCTCTGCTGCAAATATTCTTTTTACGTAACTGCTGTCTAACTTTAATCATTGACACTAGACAATCTATATACTGAGAGTTATAATGACTAAATTTTGTATCACTTTTGCTGCAGTTGCTCTTTTTTTTAGACATTACAATCCGTTTCAATACTCGACGGTCTCTTTCACTTTTCATTCACGATTTTGCTTTATTGAGCCTACTAGCGTTTGTGTGTAGGTTGTCATAACTTTAGACACACTACCTATAGAAACGCCGAAAGCTGGTATGTTTCAGTTACATTTTCTCCAGCTCTACAGGTTCCTTAATTTGACTTAGTTGAAATTCTAAAAGGTCCAACATTTTAGAATTTTGAAAAAAAATTCAAGACTTGATGAATTTGAATAAAGTAACCCTATACTACCAAAATGTATGCATTTGTAATAATAAAAGAATTGGTGATTATCATTATATTTTAATGCTTACTAAGCCCATTCGAAAATGTCCCTTTTATTTATTAGTGTTTCTATAATTTTGATAACCACCTCTCTCTCTCTCTCTCTCTCTCTCTCTCTCTCTCTGTATATAATTAATATTTATATATGATATTTATATACGTAGGCCAATGAATGAGAAATCGAAGAACAATATTTTATTTGACCCATTTTGCATAGATAATAGCTCTTACTCATTTAACCATAAGGTCTACATACTTCTTGTGTGGATTTATGAACAAAAAATTATGTCTGCACGACGAATGATTGCAATTATCACCCATGATTTATATATCACCACCAGAGTAAAAATGAAACATTGTCGGATTTCTTAATTTTCCATCCTATGTATAAATCTTGTGGCTGTTTCTGTACCCTCGAGGAACATCAGGGCATCACTTTAATGCCAGTAGAACATGCCCAATAACATGATATTCCCACCAAGCTCTTTCATAGTACGAATAAATCAACATAAATTCACGTCTTAGAGGGGTTCTCACCAAACTCAACGTCTTCCATTAGTACCAAATAAGGGGTATCGTGATTCATCTGACCACATTATTCTTCCAGTTTTTATGAATCCAGTATATTTTTCTTGAAACAAATGCAAACAAAATTTAGCATTTAGGGCACAAATGAGGGGTTTTTTCTCACATTCACTCAATAATGCATTCAGATCCTCTATTATTCTCTGAACATGATTTTAACTGAAATCTGAGCGGGAGAGCCATAGTTGATGACTTTTGCAATTTGAAGCTCTATAGAAGCTTTTTTCTCCCATAGAATTCGACGTAGATGACGCGGAAACTCTCTCGAATTCTTGTCATGTCTTTGAGACAAGGTGAGTCTTTTCTGATTTTAAATTTTGAAAACTTTTGGTATGGCAGCTTTGGAAAATCCAGTAAGATTTGCTGTCTTCGACGAAATTGAGGCCCATGTTCAATGGACTGACGGACATCAACAATAATACCTTATTCAAATAGTAAAGGGTTTGTCATTTTTTTCCATTTTTCTTCATTCTCATTTGCTTACTTCATTTGCTTACTTTGCTTAAGTTCCTTTATTTAATAAGAAAGTTTCAAGAGGTTAGCTTCCAGAAACAAAATGCTTTTTTGACATGAGTTTTCTGTAATCACTTCTCACACATCGGAAACATAAAAAATTATTGAATTTATTAATTAAACTGTCACAAGTTTTTATAAAAATGCAAATTGAGTTATTTGATGAGAAAAATGATGAAAATATTCCATATATATATTTAAATAAAATAATTTAAATTTTAATGTTTCATTTTAACTTTATTTATTAATATAGGTGACTATCTTAGTTTCGAAATCAAGAAAAACTAATTTGTTTCCCCAGTTTATTCGAGATGGAACAAATACGGGATCACACTTTTTTAAGTTTGAAAATTAAAAGATCAAATTATTTCTTAATTCAAAAAATTTCAAATCCATTTTAAGTCAGAAACAACATTTAAAAATTTTAAATCGTCCTTGACGATTAAATTTAACCATGAAGGCGTTTTTTTTTCTTTTTTACTGTCAACATTCAAATTAGTTGAACCAACGTAAAATGTTTTGTCGAACCATAACTGTAGCATTCACTAAAATATTCATATAATCGAGCAAAATACACTTCAGTTAATTGTTCGTTTAATACAAGGTGCGTTCGAAAAGTTCGATGATTGGTCTCATAATTAAAAAACCATGTCGGTTAGAATCTTATATTCACGCAAATACAGTGAGAGAACTGTCATCTACAGCCATCTAACGGTCATTTTGCGATAGATAAGATGAAGCGCACGCTATGAGCAGTTTAACACAGTCAGTGTGAGAAAGATTGTCAGTGTGACATGGAGCAACGCATAAGCATAAAGTTAGGCAAAACGGCGACGGAGACACATGACATGTTAGTAAAGTTTACGGTCAGGAAGCAGTGAGTAAAAAGAGTGTTTATGAGGGATTTAAAAGCTATACAGACGAAAAGGAGGATGTCAAAGATGAGCCGCGGTCGGGGTGCTCTACAACAAACACAACTCCAGACAATGTGGAACCAGTTCGACGGATGGTTGCGGCAGATCGACAAATATCTTTAAGAATGATAGCTGGCGAATTGCAGATAAGCCTAGACAGTGTGAGCACCATTGTGCACAAACATTTGCATAAACGTAAGATATGCGCTCGGTTTGTACCGCACTCGCTGTCAGACGAGCAAAAGCAATACCGGATGGAAACCTCTGGAGATTTTATCGACATGTGCGACCGGAATCCGCAATTCTTGGAAACAAAAATTACAAGGGATGAGTCATGGTGCTATCAATACGATCCGGAGACCAAGCGGCAATCCATGGCATGGTGTTCAACGTCGTCATTCCCTCCCAAAAAAGCCGTTTGACAAAATCCAGGATCAAGACGTTGTTGATCGTCTTTTTCGACAGTAAGGGTTTGATCCATCGTGAGTTTGTACTCGCGGTTATAACCGTCAATGCGGATTACTAAAAGGGGGTTTGAAACGACTGCTGCTACGCTTACGCCGGATTCGGCCACAGTACCGGAATGAACAGTGGAATCTGTTCCATGACAACGCCCGGTCGTACACTGCGATTTGTGTAACCCAATTCCTCGACAGGCACCAGGTACCAGTTTTGGATCACCCTCCATATTCTCCAGATCTGGCTCTCGCGGTATTCTTCCTGTTTTCCCGTCTCAAAAGAGTTCTGAAAGGCCAACACTTTTCCGACATTACTGAGATCCAACAACGTGTGACAACGGTGCTTCGAGCCATACCGAAAGAAGCGTTTGCAGACAGTTTTCAACAATTGTACAACCGATATCAAAAGTGTATTTTTGCTAATGACGAATACTTTGAAGGCCAGTAAAGCTATTTTGCTTGTTTCTCTTGTTTTCTTTTCTTATGGCAAAATTCACCGAACTTTTCGAGCACACCCTGTAAATGCCGCCGGGTCACCACCGGTAATGCTTGTCATGTGTCCAAATCATTCGACAATGGTTAACAAATTAACTGCTTAGGTCTAAAATAAGATTGATATTTAAGGCCCTCACATGGAAGCAGATCATACCCAGATACCAATATACTTTTTATATGAATTAGAATTTAAAAATACTAATATTCTTAAGTATTATTTAAGCCTTTCACATCATTCCATACCAACGCCAGCAAAAATACTTTACAAACAATGTATAATGAACCTGAAAATATCAATCTAGTGATAGATTTTCCAGGGTGTTACTGGTTAATGTTTAATCAAACATCATCCAACAACATGTACTAGCATGTGATTGGCTGTTTGCAGATAAACACACGTCATGCACTGGCACTTGATTGGCAGCTAGTGCATTTAACGGCTTTTTATCAACGTTCATGTGAATTGAATCAATTTGAATTGGCTTATGGAATTATGGTTTTGGCATTCATCGTACTATCAAAATTTTATGAATGTTCTTCAAACATTTTTTGATTTCAAATCAAACGAATCAAATCACGAATTCATCACCCGATATGACGTTCATGTATCAGTTGACATCTTAAAGTAACATTTTGTCTGAGCAATTTCGAATCGAACGAGCTGAATCCGCGGATTGATCCTCCAAACTGAATGCCATTTGACCGAAGTCCATGGACCATGGTTAAGCTACTTGAGTCAATGAGCCTGTGGCCAACTTAAAATGAAAAATATTGTCCAATTAGAAACTGAATAAAGTAATGTGGACATTAAAACGCATCTGAAATATAAAAAAACTACATAGTTAAAAAGATATTTTAAAAAAGAATTAATCCTCTACCCACTCTCATTTTTAAATAAAGCATCAGTAAAATGCAGTTCTGAGAAGCTTTACGTGTTTTCTTGACACTTGAAAATACGAAGAATTTCAGTAATACAAAGCAGAATTACTTGTATTTTAATGTTTAAAAGAATCTATGGATAGTATTAGTTCTACGCGTTTCAATTAAGTATAATTTACAGTAACTTTTTAAATGAAAGATACATACGCATTTTAAACTAATTTTACATTTAATTTTACCGATTAACAAGTATGCTTTTACCATTAAGTAGTATATAATGACGTTAACCTATTATTTTGTCGTAAATACGCAAATGATTCTTCATTAAACAAGATCAAATAAACAAGCTTACTTTTGTAAAAAAAAATCACGAATAAATATCTAAGTATTATAAGAAAGTTGAAGACTAATTACCTAAGTATATACATAGTATATATATGTACTTAGGTAATTATTCCTTTAAAAGATTAATCACTTAAGTAATTAATCTTTTCAGAGAATAAAATGTTTGTTTCACATTAGTTATATCAGCTATAAATATGAAAAATAATTTATATTTTACATTTTTAGAGGCAATATTAAACATATTTGATATATATGGACATTGGATATAAAAAATCAAGATAAAAGTGATTGTTATTTGTCTTTTAATGATTGTTACAGAAGACTAATTTTTAAAGTTGTTGATAATATTCTTGAATTCCACAAGAAAATTATTTTTAAATTTATCATCCCACAAATAGGACATAATATATAAAAATATTGGCTCAAGTTTGCCTTTTTTCTTTTCAAAAAAAAAGCAAAAATAGAATTAATTAAAAAACAAAAATTAAACAACAGCAGTTTTTCCGCGCTATTCAATAATTTTAATATTAATAATATCTTTTATAGTTCGTTATTTACTGTGTAAATGATTCCTTAATTACTTGAAACAAATTACTTATTAGTTATAATTAAATATTAATGTCTTAATAATATTTATATAATAGTAATATATTAATAAAAATCTCTTCTGCATTAGTAACATTTGTTAATAACTGTAGGGTAAAAATAACTACTTGCACAAATATATCTACTTGCACGAAATATCATTCAAAAGAATATTTCCTACATAAAAGGCCATTTCAATATCTTTTTCTGGAGATTTGATACTTTGTATTCAAGTAAGACTTCGAAGACTTTTTTGACTTAGGTAACAATTGATACATAATACTAAAATTAAGTTGTACTTAACATAACGTAGTATATTTTCTGTGATAAAGATAAGGGAATAAAGGAAAAGGAAATTAGAAGAAAAGTATATATAATACCCTCTATAAGAAGATAGCATAATCTCTATAATAAATCTCAGGTACTTTAGGAAGAGGATACAGATGGAATGAAAAACAAATGGGAAAATCTTTATTGATGTTGGTCCAATAATGATTACGCCAGCTCTATTTCCGGAAAATCAATATAATCTTATCACCCACAGAAAAATATATATTTCAAAGATTATTAACCAATATAAAGCTACGTATCCAAGACAAATGTCTTCTTTTTTCGATACATAATTACTGATTTTCATTAATATGATTATTTTAATTAATAAGTAATTATATATGTATGCGTTAAATATGATGTCCTAATTATGACATTTTTAGCTTGGCAACTTTTGATTAGTTTAATTAATTTTGCTATTATGAACTGAGTAAAAGTAAAGGAAATTTGGCAAAGGAGCTTTTGAGCTAGCGTTATATTTCCTTCATGGACATAGGAAGCAAATTTACATTTATTGTTACAAAATGTCGATTGCATAACAATTTTATAAATTCTATACATTACGCTTCTAAGTGCTAAGTTTATATATTCAAAGCAATTTTATGGAATGAAAATTAACAATATTTTTTAAATTGCAATAATATTTTCATCCTATGAATTTAATTCTGGTTTCAGACACCATTTTTTATGAATCTCTATAAGACTGTTCAGGCAATCAAGTTAAAGATATTCAAAAAATTGCTTCATGTGCAGATATTTCATAACTGCTATTCACCTCTTAAAAGGAATTCTTGTTTATAATTAGATATATGTATTTTATACTTAATAGTCAATAAAAAAAGAAAAATTTGGAGAAGAGAACTAATCATTGCAATTTTCTAAAGTATAAAATTTACTTTGTTTTGTTTTTGGCAATTAGTTAATTTTATTTGATTCAACAATATTAATTTTCCTTATACTAAATAACAAATCATATCTTTTTAATGATAAAACTAAAAAATTCTATTTAAACTGTAATGAATTCTATTTAAACTGAATATATATATACTATATAAAACTATATTATCAAAATAAAATATCAATTGTATTCACTAATATTGATTTTTATACTAAAATAGTTTTGATTTTAAAATATATTATATCATAAAGTATACGTTGTATTAAAGTTGTGCTCGTTAAAGGAAAAGAAAAACTTTCAAAAATCTAAACAAAAACGCTTTTATTCAAAACTACGCAGCAATACGTTTCTTCATTATGAAAATAAAATCAGAATCAGTCATTCTGAAATTTTGAAATTCGATAAATAAGAAGAACTAAATGTACATATAAATTCAAATTTAAATATGCATGATGATAAATCGAAATCGAAAATTTTTTCTCACATGCTTACCTTCAATTTTGTTTTCAAAAAAATTCTAAAATGAAATTGGAGTTGCAAATCAATTCCGAAATCTGAAAATCTTTGCATTGAAATGAAAATACTATCAAATACTTCTTCAAAAAATCAATAGATAAAAAAAATTAGCTTCTTTAATAATTTTTAATTAAACTATAATATTTACACATAAACTAATAGTTTCAGCTGTTAAAAAATACGCTAATACTCTTAACCAATATTATAAATATTTTATAAGATGAAATAAAAAACAGAATTATAAGATTTTGCAGAAAACCATGAATCAACTTATAGAAAATTAAACTATTGATATTTATTACTAAGGTATGGTAGTAAAATGCGGCATAATAGTTTTTTACAATAATTTAAGTGAAAATATTACAAATTATGTTTTTTTATTTTATTGTTTCTTTGATAATAAACATTGCATTTTAATGTTTAAAGATAGTATTTCAAAATAAAATTTTGCAATAAAAATTTTAAAAATTAAATAAATAAAATATAGAGCATATAATTGAAGTTTTTGCTTGAAATAGATATAAGAAAATTACTAAAGTATTTTGTTACAACATAAAATAAATACATTTTAAAAATAAAGTATCAAAATATTTTAATTTAATGTCCTAACTTACGTTATTGTGTTGAAATTACATATTATATTTACTCGCCTTCTTTATTTTCGCTGAGATATAATTAAATAATTTTAAATTAAAAAAAAATTATTATTGCAAGATTCATGGAGATATGATATAATTTCTTTAATCACAGTTTTATAAGTAGTACCAATATAGTTTCTTTTCTGCATTGACAGTTTTTAGAATTTGATATCAGACTTTTCTATTTTATTTAAAAATATACATAATCCAGTCACACTGTGACCTCCTTTCTTAAGCCAGAATAACCACTTTTCGCAGTGGATGCAGCGAGACATACTGGAAGACCGTCAATTAGGTTCCTAAAAATGTTCAATGGGCTGTTGATCCATGAGGTTCAACATCGTTGGTTTATCTATAAGTATACATAATTCAGTCATATTAATGTGACCACTTGTCAAAAGCCAGAATAACAGGAAGACACTCAATTTGGTTCCTGAAGATGTTCACTGGGATGCTGCTACCTATCGCCAATCAATCGACGTCCATTTACGGTACTCGAGTGCGAATTCCAGCCTACGTCCTCAATGAGCATCAATCAGTATAGGTCCATGAACCAGGCCTCTGCTTCTGAGGCCCAGACACATCAACGTTCGCTGACCATAGTTTGGGAGACAGACACTGTTGGTAGCCATTTGGTTCATGTATGCGGTCAGTTTCTAAACGGTAGCATGTCTACTCACTGGAATGCATCTCTACAGCCGTCGTTCACCTCCGTCATTTATGGTCCATGATGCACCATATTTATCCCATCGCTGATTTTGGACAGTTCCATTTTGTCGTGCACCATATTCTTTTACCACGGTGGCACCCGAACAGTTCATAAGTTTAGACTTTTCGGAAGTGTTTCCCCCCTTGACCGAAAGCCAATAATGATACCCTTTCAGACGTCGGATAAATCACTCCGTTTCTTCATTTCAATTGCAATGTTTTCCGAAGCCCTCACTCACTCTTTATACATGCTCAATTACACTATGTTACCACATGGCTTCTGTGATTGGTCATTTAACGTCGACGTCAAAAGTAAGTGGTGTTTATGTTAATGTGACTGGACTGTGTATTTTTATTATACCTTTTATGAAATATAAACGTACATGGTTACTTTATGATACTGTGGGTGGATGACTTAAGCACCGAAAGATATCCTAAGTCTCTTTTTTCTAGGGCGCTCCGTGGCTGAGTGGTCAAAGCATCACTCCGCTAATCGCTTGAGAGCGTAGGAGTGTGGGTTCGATTCCCATCGTGGCCCTGGGTGTTTTCTTCGTTATCTTCTGTGGTTGTACCCAGGGCTAGGGAAAATAAGGGCTGGCTCATCGCTTTGATGTATCGCATGCCGCCTTGTCACCGGAGAGGGGAAGAGCGTGACGTCACTGGCATCAACTGGCTGGCATTCTCTATGCTAGCTTGTGTCTGATCGCAGCTTTCTCATTCATTTTAGCTTGTTTTATGTTAATGTTTTCATTTTAAGCAAGAGTATTTTTTAAAGAGGAAAACATGACATCGTGTGCTGTTGCTACGTGTTCAAATATGTATCGAAATACAAAAGGAAAACACATAATATTTCATCGATTTCCAAAAGAAAATCAAATGCTTTCAAAGGAATGGGTGCAAAGATGTCGAAGAAGTGACAAAATCAACATCAAGAATGCTAGAGTGTGCAGTGAGCATTTTGATTTGAATGAATATATGGACGACATGCAAAATAGACTACTTGGTTTGCCAGAGAGAAAAATATTAAAACCGACGGCTCTGCCTAATCTTAAGTTACCGGCTTTAAGCATAATTCAAAATACTCCAAGAGAACAGAGACAAACGAAAAGAAGAAGATTAGTAGAAGCTATTGAAAGAATTGAGTGCGTGAGTCCACATAAATTATGTGATGCAGAAAATCAGTGTGATGGTGTTATTAAGTGCCTTAAATGCAATGAATATTTAAAAAATATAGAAGAATTGAAAAAAAGAATATTATGCGCAGAAAATACAGTGAAATTCCTTAAAAATGAGCAAAAAAGAAATCGAACTTCTACAACAAGAATAATTAAACGATCGAAATCAAATAAAAAATTGCTTTTAAATGAAAAACAAAAATTAAAAACGAAAATAAAATTACTTCAAAAGGAGAACATTAAACTTGGGAAGATAGTTATAAATAATTTATTCCCTTATAAGCGTGAAGATGAAGAAAATAAATTAAGAACTAAATGGTCATCTGACACTATTTCAAAATGTATTTTGATTCGGTCATTATCTTCAAAATCTTACGATTTTTGGCGAAATACGATGGGATTAAATATGCCAAGTGCAAGTACTTTGAAAAGATGGTGTTCCAAATTTAGTTGCATGCCTGGAATTCTTAAAGATGTAATGTTATTGATGAAAAAAATTGCGAAACTTTGAGTGATATAGAAAAGATTTGTTCTTTGAGCTTTGACGAAATGCACATAGATTCGAAATGGTGTTACGACTCTTCATTGGATGAAATATTAGGCCCATTTTGTAAAGTTCAAGTTATTTTATTGCGAGGATTAATTTTCCCGTGGAAACAGCCAATATTTTTTGATTTCGACTGTAAAATGAATAAACGACGTTAACAATATTTTTTGATAACGACTGTAAAATGAATTTCTTTTGATTCTCAAGATGATGAATTAAATCGTGAATTAATTAATCCCTTACCTTTATCTTGGGAAAATGAACTTGCCTCTTCCAATCAAAATTGTGATATATCTCCATTTGAAAAAGAAACTATGGTTTATGTGGCAGGTTATATTGCTTATAAAATTAAAGATAATTCACTTGGAACTATATCAAGAAATTCAGTCGATATGCCCAATCATTCCGAATGGATTAATTTAATTTCTGCTGGGGGACTTACTGTTACAACAAAAGCATGGATGGAAACTATAAAACAAACGGACATAATGTTTCGCAAATTTCATGGCGACACATTTTCTAAAGGGAAAAATGTCATAGCAACATTAATAAATGAAACAGAGTCTTCTTTTCCTACTGTAAATCGAAAGGCAATTAAATTTTTTTGTCGCTTGAGAACATTTATACGAATTAGGTATTTAAATAGAAATGCAGCGATAGTATCTCATAATAAAGCTCAACAGAAAAACAAGAAATGGGTCAATAGTCAAAAAAGCAAGATAAACTGAAGCTAATAGGTAAATATATTTTTATATTGGTTATACAATTTTAAGTTAATTTAAATATTAATAATAATTTTTTTGGGTTTATTAAATAATAATTGCAAATTTACTAAATATTTGAGAGGCATTTGTAGTTTTTTTCACTCTGATTAAAAACAAAATGAACTTAAAAATAAAAAGTAACTATTTTGCTTAGAAATTCCAGGCAGCTTATTCTCCTTGGATGCCAGACTACGTCATCGACGGCTATTTCCGGTGACAGTTTTGGGGAGCATTTGAGCCAGCCCTTCTCTTTCCCTAGCCCTGGATTGTACCTATGTCATTGTGCTATTTCTCCTATTATCTACGAAGACTTACAAGCGGATCTCAAGAATCAAGCATACAAGTCTGAATCTATGTAATGTAATAAAAGTAAAGTAGTCTTTTTTCTATCCTAAGCTGAGGAATACCTTTAGGGTGGGGTTGAGTTGTAAAGAATACTGTGGCTATATTTACTGTTCCAAGTAATGATACCTGAAAAACTCCGAAGAATCTTTCTGACAGGTATGTTTTCAGAAAACTATTACTCAACACCCATCTTCCGTTATTCAGTGAAGACTGTGATCTAACTCAGAATCTTCCACAATCTGCCTTTCTACTGACTATTTTTATAAATAGATTAATCTTATGTTAATAAATTATTATAAACTTACATTAAATCTTCAAATTGAAAGCTTCAAAAAAATTCAGTAACTATTTGTAGTCAGTGATACAGTCGATCAAACAAATTATAAGTCTTTTACCAGTTTAAAAACTCAAATATGTTTTAAAATTTCATAATCAAAGTAATCTCCATTTCAGTTTATTGCACTGATGTACAGTAAAAAAAGAGACAACATTCAATCTTAGAACATGCAAACATTTTTAAACATACATTTTAGTGTAAATTGCACAACAAAACCATTTTGCAATTCTCTACAAAAACTATATCAAAAGTTAGAAAAAATACTAAAACGAGAAAAAATGCTGAAAAATGTTTACGAGAAGAATACGAAAAAAAGTATGACGTCACTTCCGGTGAATGAAAAACACTTTATTGAACATATCAACAGCAGTATATGCACAATTTAAAGCAGATGCTCAAAGTGTCTGCCGTGCATGTCGAGGCAGGCTTGAGCACACCGTGGCATCACACGTTGTACCATCGCTGGATCCACCGAAGTGAAAGCAACTTGCAGACGAGCAACTAAGTCCATTGGTGTTTTCACTATGTGCGCATCCATGGCACGCGCACATGCATGAAGCGATATGCACGGCGAACGTTTTAAACATTATCGTCTGAAAAGATATGCAAAAACTGTTGTTGATATGCACAATAAAGTGTTCTTTTCTTGCACCGAAAGTGACGTCATACTTTGTTTTCTCATATTTTTCTCGTAAACTATGGATGGTACAGGAACGCTTCTTTGGGCAGTTTTTATGTACTCCCAACGAGGAATCTAGCTGTGCAGAGCTTATGTGGTCGTTTTAGGACACCCTGTATTATATATATATGCATGTAGGTATATACACGAATATTTTGAACTTGCTCACAATCAACATATGAATATGGATCATAAATAAGAAAATAGAAAGTGGGGTATACCTTCCGGACCAAGAAAAGATCAGTGATCAAGAAATATGGTACTCTTATTTTTTTCAGAAATAACCAAAATAAATTTTTAAAATAAATCTATTGAAAATGATTCGAATTTAAAATTGCACCATCTTACATCGTATTTGATGATTCCCATTAAAATACCTTTTATGATTGTCCTTGCTTTTACACACAATATTCCTTTTCACGTTAGCACAATTCAACTAACTTCGATTTCATTTAGGTAAATGAACTACCATCCGTAAGAGAAATTATTTATGGATTGAAAAGATTGCAATTTGATATAACAACATCCAGACAATATACCATATCCAAAAACACTTTCATACTTACAGTAATCTTAAAATGATCCATCACAATTTTTCTTTCAGATAACATTTTATAAACTCTTATTAACATACCAGTTCAGTATCAGTTGAATGAAATGGTTTTAATGTTCTCATATTAAAACAATAAATTCGTCAGATTAAGATAAATTAAACTGTAATATAAATGAATACAATTATTCACTGTGATATATAGTACCAACAAATTCAATTCAAATGAAAAATTGTAAATATCGGGAAATTAAAAAAATTCAAATTTTATTTTCTTAAATATAATCAAAATGAGATCAAAGTACACATTAAAAATTTTTGGTTAAGGTTTACAATTAGATACCACTTGAAATTTTGGCCATTTTTGGAAGCCAGGGTGTGACTAACAAGATGGTCGCTGTCGTTACTCTAAAGCTAAGATCTAAGTGGCAAGGTTACCAGAAATTAAATTTTATCACAAACATTTATCAAAGCATTTATTTTTCACCAAACCAAGAGAGGTATCCAATTCTACATTGAACCCAAACATTTTAATGATCTGTATACAATGACGGTTGTGAAATTATACTAAGATTGCTAAAATCATTTACTTCAAAAGTATACTAACTTAAAAAATTTATTAAAATTTCTTTAAAAAATTAATTTTAACTTCTTGGTTAAGATTGATATGATAAACAATACTTGAAATTATTAATAGTAATTTGATGTATTATCGTAAGAAAACTTCTTCATTATTTAGTGATTTTGTGATACAGACATTGAAGACATTGACACACACAAGGCTTTAATTTAAAAAAATAGACTTTGATCACATGGTTTTTGCCTTTCGACCACAAGATTTTTATCTTTGCAGCAGTCACCGTTCTAAATTAATAGACAATAACAAAAAATTACCAATGAAATCAACACACTAAAAAATATGTGGCTTAGAAATCTATACCGAGTATACAAAATATAAAAACACGCGGTTTAGAAATCCTAAAACAAAAGTCAACGAAGTCCTCATAAGGGTAAGTATGGTTACAAAATATTCTCTGATGTCCAAGAAAGAGTAATTATAAGTTGTAAGAGAGTAACTTAGTTAAAATCTTTTGTTTAAAATAAAATATAGGAACTATTTAATTCTTAACAAAAAATTTTTATAAAAAATCTTTAAGAAGTTATTTACTGCAAAACTTCAAAAATAATATAAATATATACATATAATTTTCACATAAAATGCTATCCTAAAACAAGTACTAAACAAATTTGTTTTGTAAAATGTAATACCATTTTTCAATCATTGTTTTTTTAAAAGGAAAGTTCAAAATTCTCTCTCGCCTTTAAAAGTAAAATTGATAGATTAGAATATAAAAGAATAAATTTCAAACTGTGTGTGTAGATATAAATCATTATTTTCTGCATATATTTCATTTGATTGTATTTAAATATTTTAAACATTGTATTATATTATTTTCTCAATAAAAATATAATAAATTGAAGTATATAATAAAATATAATATAATAATGCATTATAATATTGCACAAGAAAAAGACTCACACATATTAAGATTTCATTACCAAATCATTTTGAAATCTCAATCAAGCTTTTAATATAATACCAAAATATTATTTCACTATATATTAAAATATTTTGTATACGGTTTGTTTTCATAGAATTATATATCCCTTAAAACTTTGTAAATAATACAAACATTTTAATAAATTTTGGGTATTTCTTTAAAAGTTTATATAGAAAATTTTTTATATTCACAACTTTTTTCTCTGTCTTTTCAACTATTTCACAATAGTAAGTATTCGATTTGGATTTTTCAAATAAAAAAAATTGTTTCTGCCAAAGAAATTGATAGAAAGAGCAGTGGACGTGATCAGACGAATAGAAAAGCTGTGACAGGAAGGAAGCACCAGTGACACGTCCAGAGACATCTCTGAAGTCTTATCAGAAGTATCCTAAAATCAAATCCCAAGACTCAATGCGAGACGTCATTTCGATGAATATAAGGAAAAAAGTAATAGATTTCTCAAAAAACTTTACGCTACCTGACTAAAAACTGCATTTCATTCAAAGCACAAAATATTTTGAAATAATAAAATTACAGAGTGAAGAGAAAAATTATTCAAATTAATTGGTAAACTTCGTTACAATAAGTTAAATAGATTTAATTATAAAAATTAATTTTAACAGTATGCATACATACTTAAATGGGCGTAAAATTTAATTATATATTTTTAATTTTTATGAATCATAAAATTTTGAGACTATAAAATAAATCTAACGGCCTTTTTTGTTTATTTTCTTAATTTAACTTTTTCTAAATTTTAATAAAGCATTTTATTTTTGCGAAATATGACTTTATTTAGTTCCAACAAAATTATACGAGTTTAATCCTTAGTTTTAAAATAAAAATTTTTATGCTTTTATTAAAATAATTATTATTAAATGAAGTTTCAAAATAACAGTTTAGTTGAATTCAATGGTACATACATTCATTGGCTAATTCATTGGTTGCAAGGTTAAAATAAATTTATCTATTTTTAATTGCATGGTACTACTTTTGGTGCTTGCTAGATTTTGTTATAGTTGTTTAAATGTCCTACAAATTCTCAACTATTTTCTACATTATTTTCAACAAACAGATAGTATTCATCATTATTAAAATATAATATATTTGCCATTCTAACTTGACAGCTATCTGTTCATTTAAGTAAATAAATAATATTTTAATTATATACTCTTATTTATAAATTTATTTTAGAACGCTTTAACCCCTTAACTGTGACATATATTTCAGAAAAATGGACCAAAAATGGAAAATTTTCTTGACTGTTTAATTTTATTCTTTATATTATTATAAGAGTTAGAAAATGCTTTTTTTATTACAAAAATAAAGTTTTGAATACAATTACTACTTTATTTATAATTTTTACATACACATAAAACATTGATTACATATACATGTTATTCGTATTGAGCAAATAAAACGAAATTTTGAAGCTAAATGTAACTAGTATAAACTAATATAATATAAAAACACAACAATATGATTTTCAATACATAAACTTTACAAATCTTTTACAGTATGGTATACCCCAAAACAAGGTACTGCTCAAAAGCCTATATATTGCACTGTTTACAATAAACTCTTGTCTCACACACATGCCTTATTCTCTTCCCTTGTTCATCGGTTTTACGACAGTATATAAAACACTGCATGGTTGGAGTAGATTTTTTCCCCATTGATGAGATGTGTTCTGGAAAGTGTCGACCTGCGAGGTGCAGTAAGCTTACATTAGGACGCAATGGTCCTGGTAGTTGAACATTTGGTTTATTTAGTTAAACAATTGATTTTCTGAAGTTCATATTTTTCGCAACTCCTGCTGAAGTATGCAAAATAAAGGAGTTATTTATATAACGCCTGGTGTAGGAGATGGAAAAAAATTTTCTAGTAATATTTTTTACCTCCTTTTCTAGAAATCGGGAAATCTGTAAGATGTTGATCGACTTTAACATCACCTCCCATAGTGTTGTTGTAGTCATGGACTACCTTTAGAACCAAAGTTGGAATTGGTAAAAAACTAGGACCACTTATGTCATTTATTAGGAAAATAGGGAATTAAGTATCCTAAAGCAGAAACGAACTCAGCTCGGAAAATAGAAACGTTAATTTTTCTTCTGCCCGAACGTGCATCACAAATACTGCACGCAGTAATTGCCCGAACTGAATTCGGGCGACACTGGCAAGGGGTTAATGAATTTATATAAAATACTTTAAAACCCCACTTTTATTTTATTCAAAAAATTTCGAAATAATGCATTCTCACATTTACCGTTTCAACGAAATTGTAATATTTTGTAAATGCTGTTTAATCTATTATTGTGTGTTTCTTTTACATATAAAGAGAGAATTTGTTGGGTTTAGATATTTTTAGGAATCAAAATGGGGTTCTTTGAAAAAATATGTTCAATTTGCGTTTTGAATCATTATTTCTCCATATTCTCTGAAGATAAATTTATCTGCATTTTATTATTTTAATGACAAAGTATTAAATGTAGATTTAATAAAACAAAAAGAATTATTTTCTTGCAAAAATGTATTACAATTACTATAATAAAATTATTAATGGTATGGAAAGCTTGTCTTCCTATATCATTATCATTGTCATATAATATATCATTATTTTGACTGATTTTACAAAATTAAGAAAATTTGTAAATATTTTGGTTTTGTGAATTTTAACAAACGAGTCGAAACTATAACTAAAGTATTTTCTAAAAATTCTACACTTATTTTCTAACAAACTACAAAAACTTCTACGCTTAAAAATTTGTCTTAATATTTAAAATCCACTTGCAATTTAATATTATTAATAGGGAACAAATGAAAAATTTCTTAAATACATTCAATATTGTAATTTATGAACAGGAAAATCATTTCATAGAAAAGAATTTGAATTTAACGTAATAGAAAAATATTTGAATTTAATGTAAAAAGAAAAATATTTGAATTTAATGTAAAAAGAAAAATATTTGAATTTAATATAAATAGAAAAATATTTGAATTTAATGTAAATCGAAAAGAATTTGAATTCAATGTTATTTTAGTATAGTAATTTATAAATAAAAACCTTTGCTGCTATAATATGTAAACAGGAAAATCATTTCATAAAAAAAAATTGTTCTAAATTAAAATAAAAATTGAATTTACTTTTAATACTGTAATTTATAAACAGGAATCTTAACTGATATAATAAATGAACAGGAAAACTATTTCATGGAAAAGAATTTGAGTTTAATGTAGCTCATTAGAAAAATAACCTTTATATTTATTTCAATTAAAGCTTAATATTAAAGACGTATCTCTTCAATTCAAGCTTACTATTAATGACGTATCTCTTCAATTCAAGCTTAATAATAAAGATGTATTTCTTCAATTCAAGCTTAATTTTAAAGACGTATCTCTTCAATTCAAGCTTACTATTAATGGCGTATCTCTTCAATTCAAGCTTAATATTAATGACGTATCTCCTATATCATAACTGATGATGATAAAATACTATAAATTTTATACCTTTAGAAAATTGGCTTAAAGTCAGTAAACAACACTATTAAATGAATGATATACCATGCAAGGATAAAACTCTCCTAAGAGTAATTTTTTAAAAAAAACTGTAACACTAAATCTCAAGTTGTTCCATCTCATATAAACCCTTAATTTTCATGTGTGTTCCTTTAAGGATTATTTTTTACGTTAATTTTGTGATTCAAATTCACAAGGTAGATATATTAAAATAAATTTTAAGTTATCTTATTAAATTAATTTTTATGAATGATTGTATGACTTGTTTAAGGAAAATTAATAATTATGAATGATTGTTTAAATTGTTTAAGACAATTTACCAACAAATTTATTAAGATTCAATTATCATCACCAGTAATCATTCGTTGAGATTTTGTATTAATTTTGCTGTTGGATCCAAATTTAAATGTTAATATAAATTGCGAATATTAAAAATAGGAATCGAAAGATTGCATTGTTTTGTGTCGGATTAATTTTCTGAAGAACTCAAGTAATGTTTACGAATAGCTTCCAATCGGTTACCAACATTCCGCTTTATTCAAGTTTTCCTTGTTAAGCTAAAGAAATTCTAATCATTTTGGGATAATATTGTGTGTTATTAATCATTTTTCTCTTTCTCTATTCATGATTCCCTAGGACCAATTTCCTTTGATTACATTTAGGTTCAACCTTTCTCACTTAATAGTAGTAGAGTCAAAAGAAAATATTTTAAAAATTAATATTTATAAAATAAAGTTTTATTTTAAGATTCAAAGGTTAAATACCTAACTCCAAATCGAAAAAAGTGGCCTTTGAGTACTAAAATTTTGTTTGTATCTTCACATAAACTGTAACATTTCAAATCATGATTTATACTCATAATAAATAAAAGAATGTTTATATAAACATCCAAGTTCTTAGGAATACTTACTTGTATATTATAGTTGAAAAATTGTTATGATATCTTCAAATGATTGTTTTAATTTTTATGTAACTTATTATCAATTTTTCTTCAATAATGTAAAAGAAAATAATTTCATTTAATACGATTGCTTATTTCATTTATAAAAACACAAATGAGGAAATGTTTTCGGCCATTATGGCAAAGTAAAATACAGTTTTTCAATAAAAGTATTGTTAATTTCATAACAAACTCTGGGTACAATTATTTAAGATAAATTTGAAAATACTTTATTTGATAAATAATAAAGATATATTCATATAATGATTAAAAAATATATATATTACCTCGTATGTATTGTTTCATTTTTTTATATTTTTACTTTTTGTAAGTTGTATTTCATATTTTTATTAATCACGAATTTATTTTTAATAACTTTTATTTTATAACAACGTAAAATAAATGATTTCTTCTCAATATGTACTTATCATCTTAGTTCATGTAAATCAAAATTCACAGGAATAATAAATATGATAGCTATTACAAGTAACAATTCTATTACAAGCCTTGCAAATGTTGTATATTTGTAAGTCTGTACGCATGCCTGCCATACATTTTCACCCAAACGTCTTTAAAATTTCATTATTTTTACCACTCAAAGATATGATTCTATATTCAGCAACTTTTTCCTGGCAGTTAGTGTTGGATGACCGATGTTCAGAATAGGTTCGTGTTGTTGTTACTTATGACATTTGGACAAGCCTAGCTCGCTGTGCCGTTGGCTATGCTAATTTAAGTCAGTAGGGTGATTCTTTCGTTTAACCAGAGCACCACGAAGTGAATAAGTACGACTTTGCTCTTAAGCTCTTCGATGGATGGCACCACCAGAAGATCTACTCCCTCTATTTTTGACATTGATCTGGAGGGGGAAGAAATTTTCTCCATATCATTAAACCCATGGTAACTGCTCAACGACCCCGATCACAGGACTTTCGATTCCACAGATTCAACGAGCACGTATATCGCATGCACTCGGTGGGTCTTTGGCGACATTCGGTATTGAACCCAGCCCTTTAGGTCAAAAAGCCGATGCCCTAGCCACTAGGCCTTACCACGACCCATAAATTCGTTATAATAACACTATTGATTGCATGTGCTTTGAAAATAGCTTCAACAATTTGAAACTGACTTATCAGCATTTCGTGAATATTAGTATATGCACCTAAATTGTAAGTACCGTTTCACAATCACAAATCTTATGAAAGAACAAACAATTGTCCTGAAATTAACAATATATGTTGCCGATGCAAAATTTTGTGTTTCATTGTTGTGAAATTGAAACTTTGATGCATGAAAGAATATGAAAATATTAATATGAAAACCAGGTTTGCTAACTTTATAGGAAGAGGCTTTTTTAATATTTATAAAAATAACTAAGGACAACTTAGAAAATTACAATTTAGCCTGTACTAAGTCAAAAAAGTGCAAGCAAACATTTTTTTTTTCGTATAAGTGGCAGTACAATAACTTTTCATCAAGAAAGAATACTCAAATTGTTTTGCATATGAGACATTTGTGTATTTTCATTTAAACCCATTTTATGTATCTCTACCACATCACCTATTTTTACAGGAATCTGTTTGAAAAGTATATAAGACCCATCTTTCTTTAGTGTAAATTTCATGTGTGCAGTGTGATAAATTCTTTTTGTAGTAATTTTAATGGCCAGCAAATAACTTCTTTAAAATTTTCTACGTAGGACTTCAAGAAAAAACACTCAAAGAGTTTTCATAAAATAAGTCATTAAATAGTGTGCCCCTTCCTTTTCAAATTGTGAATCAAATTTTCATTACAGTACGTAATGAATGTGGCCGTGGTAGCCTAGTGGTTTGAACATCGGTGTTTCGTCAGTAACGGCTGGGTTCGATTCACAATGCTACCTGCATGCAATATACGTTCTGTGGAATTGAAAGTCCTTTGGTCTGTCGTTGAGCTCCAGTGGCTCAGTAGCTTCACGCCACTTCCCTTCGTAGCTTCACGCAAAATGAAGCATCATTTGCCGCAGGCAGTGGTTGGGAGAATAACCACGCCGTACTCTCCTTCACTGGATTGCTGGAGCTCCGTGGGTTGGGGACGTGTCCACGTTAATATGTGACGTCCAAAGTCCTTCCGCTGGTGTGGCATGGATGTGGAGAGGAGGGTGCCAGCTCAGGTGTGGCCTCGTAACCTAACCATGGTTCAAAATTACAAGGCACGTGGTGATGGGCGAATATTCCAAACCCGTTAACCTAATGGAATAGTCCAGGGCTCGCCTGCACTGCTATGTATGTGGTCCTTCGTTGAGCAGTTACCATACATGTAATATAGTATGGAGAAAATTTCCTTTCCCTCCAGATCAAAGTCAAAATTCAGGGAGTTAATCCTCCGGTGGTGCCATCTATCGGAGAAGTCTTAGACGTACTTTTATCTTCGTGATGCTCAGATTAAACGAAAGATGCACATTTCTGACTTAATTTCGCATAGACATCAGCATGCGAGCTTGGCTTGTCGAAGTGTTATAAATAACAACAACATAAACTGCATATACCCGCTGACATTCTTCTTTCACTACATCATTTGTGACATCACTAATTCAAGTATTTGAATTTGCTTCTGTGGCAAAACTAACATTTTTGTTTCTCCATTGTTTAAAATCTACATTCAAATTCTGATGAATAGAAATATAGAGAATGAAGGCAACATAGAAAAAAAAATTTTAATTAGCAGGAAATTTAAAATAATAATTTGATTAGTGAAATTATTTACTTAAAAAGAATTTCTACACTTCTCGATTTTAAAATTTGTAATTCATATGAATTATATATCCCATTTAAAATTATCTCGCAATTTTCACTCTATAGTTTTATAGTATATTTCTTTTTCTTTTAAAATACTCATTTCTCCATTCTTTCCATCTTGTATTTTCTAGGTAGTTTCATTGGTATAGTTCCCGAGACGATTTCTTTTATGCAACTTATATCTTATTCATTTCTCAGTTCTGTTGCATCATCTGATACACTGCTGGACAATTGCTAAGGACGGATAACACTATCATCCATAGCAACCACAAAATGAAAGGAAGCAAAATGTGGAAAATTAGAACAAGTGCAGGATATAGTAAGAAGAAGTATGCGTATGCAAATTTTTTTCCACGTCTGTTCATCACGTGATAGCGTTCATAAGAGCTTTAAAGGTTTTGACGCGTGGACAGTTGTTGTTTCAAGTCAAAGTTTTACAGGAAAGATTTAATAGACGAGTTTGAAATTTTTGGCATGTCTTCCCGACATCACTTAGATAATTTTATGCGTGGCCGAATTATTGGAAAGATCGAAGAAGGGCGAAAAATAACAGATGTTGCCAGGGAGTTCGACATCGCTCACAGCGTTGTTTCACGGCTGTGGAAGTCATTTAAAACTACTAGAATGTGTAGTAAGCGGCACGGGGGAGGTCGTGTTAGAAGTACGACGCCTGCAGAAAACAGATATATCGTCCTATCAGCAAAAAGGAACAGGCGCACCACAGCCCAGCAGGTGGCAAATCAGTTTCTTGCTGCCTCAGTAAAGCAGATCTCCCAAGAAACTGTTGCTAGACGTTTGAGTGGAGGAGGACTATACGCCCGCAGACCTGTTGTGTGTGTCCCATTGACCAGACAGGACCGTACTGCTCGTTTGCAATGGTGTCGTGAGCATCGCAATTGGACTGAACAGGACTGGGCATGTGTACTATACTCAGATGAGAGTAGGTTCAGTCTGTTATCGTATTGTAGACGCCAACTAATCTGGCACGAGAGTGGTACTGCTTATCGTCCACAAAATATCCAGGAAAGGGACCGATATCCGACATGCAGTGTCATTGTGTGGGCCGGCATCATGATCAATGCCCGCACGCCCCTACACGCGGTTGCGAATGGGACTGTGACGAGCCAACGATACATTAATTAAGTTCTACTTCCTCATGTTCATCTTTTCCGTGGTGCTATCGGTGATAAATTTGTTTTTATGGACGACAACGCAACATGTCATCGAACACTCGCTGTTCAGAATTGTCTAGACAGTGAGGGTATTCAACACTTTGTATGGCCATCACGTTTTCCAGATCTAAACCCCATTGAAAATGTGTGGGATGCTTTGGGGACGCAAGTTGCTGGTCGAAACTATCCTCCGGCAACAAGAACACTCTCATCCGTGCACTCCCAGAGGAATGGGATAAATTGCCTCAACAGCTGCTGGATAATGTTGCGCAAAGTATGATACGACGTGTGGAATGTTGCATCACACTCCACGGTAGATACCGTTCCCATACTGATACCTTTCTTCAAGGTGCCTGCTGATTTTTAGATGCATTGTTCCATTTTTCCGTATGCAGCATCAAATGAATTTTTTTTTCAGATTTTTCACAGCTTTTGTACTTTCCACAGAACAATAAATATTCTTTATTCTAATGTCTGAAAGGTGTGGAAACTATATTTTATCCTACTAGGCCTCATGCCTCGCTTAATGTTATGGTACATTGCAATTTGTGATCCGTTCTTAGCAATTGTCCAGCTGTGTATATTCTTTCCTTTTATGAAACCCTGAATGTAATTATTTCTGTTGTTGTTGTTGCATGCCCCGGGGATCAGCAGCGCTAGACCAGGTCCATGAACGCGTACACCTTCAAAAAGTCCAGCACCATAAGTGGATTCTCCATCAGATCTCTCCCGGAGAGACTAAGGCATTGAAGAATATGTTCAGGAGAGGCCTGTTCATTTAAACATTTGGAGCAAATTGTAATTATTTCTAAAATGCATTAGTACATATTTTGCAACAAGGTAGAATGAGTAAATACGAAAGTAGCCCTTTTATTCCATTTAATGAATTGTCGCGCGATCCAAAAAAATAAGGTTACCACAAGAAATATAAAAATATTTTATATACCTTTGAATCATTATCTTAAGTATTTTAAAGCCATATTAAAAATTTCTTAAATTGTATTTTTGTTTTCAATTCTAAAATATATAATTATTTTTTATATTGCTGTGATTGTGTTTGAAAATTTATATCACTTTGGTCAGAATTTTTATATTGTGGTCGGTATACTTATTTATTATTCAAGTTTAAAAAGAAATAAATCTTGATTTTAATTTTAAAAAACAATTTTCGGTTATCAATAATAGCTTATAAGAAAATACATTTTACTAAAATAATTTATGAAAACATTAAAACCAAAGAAAATTATTTTATTTAAAAACGCGAATATTTCACAATAAATTTCATTTAAAAACACATTTTTTACAGCTTATTTATTAATGTATGCAATTTTGGAAATATTTTTGTTACGTTTCAAACATTCATGTTTTGTTTACCTATTACACAATTCAGTTAAAACCGTAAACAAATAATTACGGTTTTAATCAATAATTTATATTTAGGGAAAAGTTAATTATTTCTTTCTTAATTGCCGGAATCTGCAGAAAATCAATAACTTATCTTAAAAAGTTTCGAGATTATTAAAAGATTAAGAGCTTCTAATTTAGTTCATCTTGTTTACTTTGAAGTATAGCATCTTAAAAAAGATTTACAGAAAAAATGAATTTATTGTTCATAAATAAGAATGCTTAATTGGCCCCACATCATAAATTAAGGATGGTTTAAAGAGCAAAAGAATTATAGTAGTTCTCCGTCAAAGTTCTCTTTGGCATTTTTATTTTCTAGACGTCTAGAAAATAAAATCACGAAAAGACTTAGCTTATATTAATTAAAAATAATGTATCAAATTATTAATAATTTGCAATATTTTAAAATTAATAGAAAGGTTCACTAAATTCTAAAATATGAATTGTTCTAAAATAAGAATTTTTATGTTTTAAAACTAAATTTTACATAAAAGTCATAAAATTACTCGAAATATAATATTAATGGTAATAATTTTTATTCAAAAAATAGACATTGTTATCAACTCGATTAAACAAAAAAAATTAATCGACATTAAATAAGAACTTTCACGCTTTTCAATATATACGAATTTTTTCTGCCAGTTTAACCCTATTTAAATATTCTTTCAATTTAAAATTAATTAAATGATTGAATATATATATATATATATATATATATATATATACATATATATATATATATATATATATATATATATATATATATATATATATATATATATATATATATATGAGAGGTGCAAAAAAGTAGAGGCACTATCTTTATAGTAACCATGAAGTTTGAATTTGCGGCTGCGATTATTTCACAAATGTATCTTGAATATCGAGTATCATGGTATTTAATATTAAATATCAAATCTTAGCATCGTGGCTAGAGAAAGATAAAATTATTATTTTAGTTGCTTTAATAAACTTGTAGATTTCATTTCAAAAAAAAAAACTCAATTGTCCTTGATTTTGTGAGATTTGATCCGTTTACTTTCATCAAAGAGAAGCACATAATTACTACCATTCTTAACTTTTTTTCAATATGTTGGAAAAATAAAATGTAATAGCAAAAACTGTTAAAAAAGCACTTTTTTTCACCACAAATGAATTGCTTTGCAATAGCTCTATCTAGAAACATTGCTTGAAAAAGAGAATTGATAGTGCTACAGCAGCTGTAACTGAATTCCCTGTTTAACACTTTAAAGGACCCATAGAATTTCAGCCTTTAAAATTTCTTTTGAAGAAACAAATGAATTTAAATTTTCAGAACATGCATGGGTTCACATTCTTTAACAGGGACAGCAGTATATACGTAATGAAAACTTCTTTTAAATAAGTAGATTTTTGGCAGATACAGACTGTTCTAATAAATGCATGTTTTTTTTTTCTTTCATACGAGATTAGACATCTGTGTGTGATTTCCATATTTGAAATACAGAAGTTTTTCTTGCAGAGTAGATGTACAATGATCATGTGTTTTTTCTGGACCATACGAAAGCCAATCTTTGTATGGCTTTTCCAGATTCCACAGGTCAATGAAAAGATACTTTCCAGTAGGCATATTAAATAATTTATTTTGGCTTTTATTTTATTGATAAAGAAAATCATCCCGATTAACTGAAATTATACACAATTTTCACCAAAGAAGATATGGAAAGTATATTTTATAGTTCAGAAATTTTATATTTAGACATTAATATTCTCTGTAAATTTTATGTGTGACATATGAAAAAATTTATTAAAATCACCCGCCTGATTGTAACTCATGATGATCTTATTGGTGATTACTTCACTTCATTTTTCACACAATTCTAAATATTACATCTGGTCCTTATTGAATTGGGTCAATCTTAAAAACTATTGTGGCTGAACTAAATTCTTTTTTTGTTCAACAGTTGTGCATACAAAAACTATCAAATATCTAGTGGTAACATTAAAAGCTAACACTAAATTTTGTTCTGGGCACTTACATTAAAAAATTTTAATTATTAAAAAACTCAGATTTAAAATTCCAGGAGTGATTCATGATTTTCAAAGAGTCAAGTCGAAACGCCAGAAGTTTCAAAGGACCTTAAAAATGTTCGAATTCCAGGAATTGTAGGAACATTCATTTATGTATTTATTAATTCTACTTTTAACTGCCCTTGCTATGGATAAATTATTTAACTTCTTCCCTAATTCATGTTTTGATCAGTCCTTCCTATAATTTTTGTAACATTTCTATTCTGTTATATATATAAACTTTAAGTAAAAATATTTCAATTTAAAAATAAAACAAAAGATAATAGTTGTCTAAATCAGGATTCGTACAGATTTCCAAGAACCAAATTTCCGGAATTTTCCAGGAGTCACATCAAAAATTTCCATGAGGTATCAACATTCATGTTAAATATTTTTTATTTTATTTTAAAAACTGTTCTAAATCAAATATCCATATAATTATGTATATGTAACATTTTTTTATTCAAGTTAAAATTATATTGAAAGATTACTTCAAAAGCCTTCAATAAATTTAGTTATAACAGAAAAATTTTTATTTGAATAATCAATATTCTTTACATTACTGAATTATACATTGTATAAAATAATGGGTAGTTTACAGACATCTTTATTAGACTTCTATCTATAAATTTATAGAATATTTCAAGATGTATATAACAACTATATATAACAAAATAACTACAATTTTTCGATGAAGTTTCCAGGATGCAGCTTTTTTTCACAATTATTACTTAATAACAGCGATTCTGAATTTTTATTCTGCTTACTTTCAAACTCTTTTAAATTATATACTTTCATATCTATATCCTATTTCTTTCTATTTCCTATTTCTTTAATCATTCAATAGCTCTTTCCACATTTCTTGGTTATTTATGCATACACAATGCTGTGATTAAAAATTGCTAACTTTCCATCCCTAAAGTTTTCACTTTTGATTCGTTATTCATACTGAGTAATAACTGTTGTTTCTTTGAAGCACCATAGAGATACTTGATTTTGCAATTAATGTTAATTTACCAGTTCTTTCAACTTCTTCAACAATTCGTATTGTAAACTTTTTCAAGTTCATATATGTCATCTTCCTTTGTTTCTTTTTGATTTTCAGTTCATACATTTTTTAAGTGCTTTTGGCTTTCCTTCTGTTATCTGCTAATTTTTTTTTCTCTTTTTGCCGTTTCAATTTATTCAAATACAATTTATATTTTTGCTTAGTCCCAGCAGCAAGTATAGATATTCGCTAATAATTAATATATTGTGCACACCTCCTCTATTTCTGACGAGACTATCAAAGATGCATTTAGCACATAATTTATTTATATTTGCCACCATCAAATTTTTGTTCACAGAAAACCTACATTCAACAATGCTTAACTTTGAGAAACTATTGTTCTGAACTATCCTTTCATTCTATTTAGGGGGAAATGATACTTCAGAACTAGCTCCATCATTAATATAAGCTAATAGCTTAAGTAAAAATTTCCTAGATATGAACAACATCTAAGATATTGCTCATATTCGAATAAGGAGATACGTGCTTAGGCACAGATGCTCCGCTATAGAGCAAACCTCTCGCTCCTTGACTATGAGAGTAGTAAATGCAAATTTACTACTTTCTATAAGTGATAATAATTTTATCTATTTGAAAGTAAGTTAAATAAACAATTATTTATTCTATCTTTAATAGGATCAAATTTCTGCTGAATTATACAAAATAGCTGAATTAGATCTTTATTCTATTTAAGTTATAAATACAATTTAAGATCGTTTGTGCAGTCATTAAGAGCTAATTCTTGATTTGGTCTACAATCTGTTTCCATTTTCTATTTTTACCCAAGCATTATCTTACTTTAGTATTTTTTTATACAATTAGAGAAATTCAATTATGAATTGTGTCTTTACATGAGTAAAATAAAGTTTCTCAAACTTATTTACCTCTAACTTGTTTCTTGACCTCTTCACACCAATAAGCTTAACAAATTAATCATTTACTTTCTATAACAGTCAAATTACATTTTTGAACTTTAGAAAATGTGTATTAAATGGTTAGTCCAATTTATTGAATCTTAAAAAGGATGTGCTGATAAAATAAAATGTAGAATTATATCTTGCTGTGATTATTTTTCAGAAAATTTCCTTTTTAAGTAAAATAACTGATAAAAATTTTATAAATGAACAAAAACTCATTAATATTTTAGGAAAAACATGAATTCTATTCTACATTAAGTAAACATTTTCCTTCACTATAGTTATTTAAATGACTTTATTACTGATTATTTCATAACAAGTTTTACAGTTAATTTTGTTCTTTTTACAATTAAGTGGTATAATATTGGTATTTACATTAAGAATACAATAACTTTTTGAAGAATAAGAATCACTGCAATAAAACTTAAATACAAATAATAAAAAAATTAATTTTTTTAATAAAGCAAAAGATACAGAAACTAAGAATTTATTTAATGATTAAAAACATTTTATTTACACTTGAGAATGACTAGAAGAGCAGATAAAGTGTTGAAAAATTCATTTATCGCAAAATATGTATGTAATTTATTGTAAGTACAAACAATATATTTAGACAATATAATAATAAAATCTACAATAATATAATTTGATATAAATTATAACTTCGATAAACAATTTATGACAAGAAGATGTTCAGTCAATCCTAGAGTTAAAAATTAGCTATCACAGTAATATATAATATGAAATTTACCTAATTACACTTATAGATGATTCCAAAATAAATGACATTTTAATCTTCAAAATGTATATAACTAACTTTATTAATAAAACTTAATAAAAACACTAAAATAAAATCTTCATAAACTGTAAAGAAATGACAACAAACATACAAATAAATAAAACAAAGCTAAAATATTTTTCACTTCCTAAATAAAATCATAAATACAACTTTTTCTGCACATGTAACCAATCTTTAGCAGTTTTATAAGAGCTTCTAGGCATTGTAAGTTTCTGTGCTGCATTTATAAATTTATAATCATTCCTTCTTAAATACATCTGAGCATCTCGTTTCATTTGGTCCAATTTCTCAGCCCTATTTTCATCCAATGTAAAGAATTCAGTTAAATATGGGTTCATTCGAAAATATGTACTTGGGGAAAGTAAATCGTTCAGAGCAATATGCACAGCTGTAATATAAAGATATGAATTAAATATTGTAAGATTTTGCTAAAATTAGTTGGACGTTTAATGTATTATCCTTTTAAAGTACAAGATACTATTTGTAAGTAATAATTTGTAAACATTTTAACTAAAAATATCCATAAAATTTAGAATTATAGATGAAGGAAGCCAGAATATTGAATCCATTTATTTTCCATAAATGAGTCACATTTATTTTAAAAAAAGTATAGTCAATATAAATAATCAGAATATGCTTTGATTGCCTGACAATGAAACTTAAGTAAGTACTTTAACATATTAAAATTATGCATTATTTTTCTTGGTACTAAGACGAATTTTGTAAAAATAACCAGAAATTAGTTTATATTAACATAGCGAAGATAAAATTTTATAACTTTTTTTAACTATCCAGATTAAAAAACTTCATGATAAAATATATTTTTAAACAGACTTCTTAATAATATGAATAGTAAACATACAACATTGTAATATAGATAAACATTATGTTAATATACAAACTCAAACTTTAATTTACTTTCTTTCCATTTTTGTAATGCAATTTTTTTTTTATATCTTATTCACATAATTCAGATTCTAATTGTGTAATCTATATTAAATTTATTAAATTTTAATACAGTATTAATGTTACTTTAATGTATATATATTAAATATAAATTTAATATCCAAACTTAAGCAATTTCTTTTAACAATCTAAGATTATCAGAGTAATGTGTAAATGTAATGAAAGGAATGTTATTGTTTATTTGGCATTTCACACATATTTCTTATACTTGTATTTAGAATTTATATATTTCAGAACATTTACTCTAAATTTTACAAACTATGCAGTAAAATGCATATTATTTTCTGCATTGTAAGATATTTTTAAAAATTTCCAAGTTTTAAAAAAAATAAAATTTTCACACTTTTTTTTTTTTTTTTGAATTTTTTAAATTGATTTTTGGTTTAAACATGGAATGAGGAAATACATTTTCAAATTTGTATTAATCTAAAAGAAAAAAAATATTCAAGCCTTTAAAGAATAAGGACTTAATTTCAGGAAAAAAATTTTCACTAAATAACTTTCAATATAAATGATTTTTCAGCTAAAGAACACTAAATTTCCTTTACTATTTCTAGAAAAGACTAATCTAAGCAATTAAGAAAAAATAAAAGCAAAATATCACCTTCTTTATTTTTTGTTCAAGTTATAATTTTATGCAGTTTGGTATTTGAATTATTTAAGTTAACAATAATTTAATTTAATTTTATTTTTGTAAATTAAATAAAAATTCTACACATTAAATTTATAATTATTCATCAATAAGAAAAGGCAGTCAATTTTGCAATCAATATTTTGAATATTGCTATTTTAATATAAAGATAATTTACTATTACATTTACTTTCTCAGATAAAATTTAAGATAGAAAAATAAAAAATTAATAGAAATCTTAAATTTAAACAATTAATCTTTCTCAAAAAAATTTAGCATTTTATTTGTTTTTTATGTTATGAAATTCTATACAAAATTATATAATCTTCATTTCTAAAAAATATCACCATGTAGTTCCAAAAAAAATTTTAACACTTACTAAAAAAATTATTTTGATAATGGAACATTAAAGATATACAGAATTTACTTTCCATAATAGTAATAAATTCCAATTAAGTAAGAAATTCCATAAAATAAGAAATTCCAATTAAATAGAAACTATAATTTAATTACTTTCTAAATGGAAAAAGTTATGTATGAACATTTACACTACAAATAATGCAGCATTTAATGAAAGTATTATAAATAAATTTAAATTACATAGAAAAGATAGTTTTTAACAATTTGTTTTTATTTTGGCTAATGTAAAGTAAATAAAATGATAAATTTAATAAAATTTACCAGATTACCTTCTGTGTCTGTGGCACTATCAATTATTTTTAAAATTTTCATTTTTAAACTTGTCGAAGTAAAATTAGGAGTCACAGCAGGAATATAGCGCCCAGTGCCTAAAGACAGTACACATTGAATAGGATCTGATGGCCACAGTAATTTTGCTTCATGAATAGCTAATGCTGTTGGATTATTTATCATAATACCACCATCCTGAAATTGATGTTTATCAGAGTAAGTTATAAAAACCACATTTCATTATTACATGCATTATTGAAATTTTTAAAAAAATAAAAAATTTTTATTGGGCGTAACAAATACATATTTTCAATTAAAAAGCCATAGCAACTTTAATTACAGATTTATGCAAAAAAATTTTACAAAATGTTTTGTATAAATTTCCAATTTTAAAAAATATTACTTATTTTTTTTAAATAAAATCAATATAAAATTAACAAAAAGTAACATAAAGTTTGAAAAATATTCATTAAAACAAGAAAATATTAAAAATTCTTTAAAAGAATGAAAAATATGAATATTTAAATTTGTTTTCACATTAGACATTTTTTTAATTTTACTGTTTAATATTTTTACAGCAATGGTCAACAATAAAGTTATACTCCTTTGCAAATTTGATGCTATAAGAAAATTTTGTTTAAATTTTGTGACATTACAATTATTTATCTGCAGTTTGGTTTGGTTTGGTTTGTTTGTCGCTCAACGGTCATTTTTTGCACACAAGGGCTAATTAGACCAGGACTTACGGCTTAAAGTGGAATCCGAACCACTACAAACATCCATGCCCAAGGTGGGATTCGAACCCACGAACTGTTGAACCGAAGGCAAGAGCGCTAACCATTCGGCTGCCAGCTCGGCTATTTATCTGCAGTGTATAATGAAGTAATTTGATACAGTATATTTAGTTGGCTAGTGATTAAGCCAAAGCTCATCTCATTAACTAAAGATGATGGCCTATTTGCTGATATGTAGGAAAAACTATGTTGAAAATAGAATATATTACCCTAAATAATCAAAAATTATTGATCATAATCAAGATTAAGCATACATATATATTAACATTTAATATAAAAGAGGACTATCAACTTTAATAAATGATATGATAATTGTTTATAAAAATTTTTACACAAACTAACCAAGCAGGCTTATTAAACAATATTAAAGGAGTGGTTTTTAGAGGGAAGATTTCAAGCTTGATGCCAGCAGCAATAAAAATAAGGGATGGGATATGCATATCTATGATAGTCAATGCTTAGAAATTTTTGGGTTTCCTCCTTTGTGACAAATATAATTTATTACCTATAAAAAATTTTAAACAAGAATTTCTACGATTTGAAATTTCAGGCTCTCTTAAGTAACATTTAAATTAACAATATGCTATTAAATTATAAAGAGGGTTATTAATTATATTTTTACAGAACACAGAAAAATTTTCACATCATTACAAATATTATATAGGAGTTTTTAAAAAATTTTAATATGAATCTTTAGAGTGAAATCAAAATTTTTTGCTCATTTTCATTGAATTTTTATAAAAAGTGTAATTAATTTACTGACTTGTCTGCACATTACATTTTCACAATTTAAAAAAAAATAAATTTAATCATTAAACACAAAAAATTAACAATTAAAAGCAATGTGTACATATGAATACTTCTATACTATAGGACACTATACAATAGACAATTATGAATAACTCATATATAGAAGCTTCATATTATGTACATATACTTATAAAAAATGTCTGCTTTAAAAATACAATAATAAAATATTCAAAGAATTATTCATTAACTTCACATATCATTCAAAAGACACTTATTACTGTAAAAAATTTGGTAAAGATAGCTACTGATGGAATCACTGTACAGTACATTCAATGATAATTTAGAGGAAGTTGATACTTTTCATCAACTACTGAAGGGAAGAAAAAATGGACTGCAATTAAGAGAATCAAATTTTTAAGAGTGACTATTAATAAAGTCTATTTTTGTACTTTGAATACTATATTTGCTTTTGATTACTTATAATAGAAAAAACTAGTTATTTTTCAACTTTCAAAAAAAATTTAGGAATTTAACTTTTAAAATATTCAATAAACAAAAGAAAGTAATGAGAAGTTTATATTAGTGCAATAATTTTTAAAGAAAGAAAGATATAGCAAACATGTAAAACAACAATTTATAAAAAATGCTTAAATAATTAAATGCCTGTTATATTGTTGCATAGTCATATTTCCAAATAATACTGAAAAACACCTATTTAAGCATTTGATATTATATATAAAATATAATTTTTCTTAATGTATTACATTTTATCAAATACTTTATTCTTATACAATGACTGGCTATTAGGTTATCCACTTTGTCAGTATTACTAGGGGCAGAAGTGATGGCAACTCAGTGGGGACCCAGTGGATGTGCCATTGTGCCCACAAATGTGGGTATGTTTTCATAATTTAGAAGCAAGGATCAAGCAAAAAAATGCCAGACTTGGCCTGCCACCTCCAAAGGTTCCTCATTTCTCATGGGATACATTGTGATCATTTGATCTATTTAACTCACCCCAGCCAGCATTAGCAAACAGAATCTTCCATTTGATCAGCATTCAAACTCACTACCTTCTAACACTGAGAATGAACACCCTATCCAACCAAAGCACAGTAGCCAAATTTAAATTAATAAAAATAACAATGGTTCAGAAAAACATTTCTAAGCTTATTTAACAAAAATATTAAAAGTTACATTTGCACCTATGTAGAAAAATTATCTAACGAAGCAGATATAGGCTTAAAAATGATACTCCTTTTAATTATTTGCAGTATTTATTTTTAGTTATAAATAAATATTAAATGTAAAATTCTTAAAATCTAATGCAAACAAAACAATAAATCAATCAAAAAATAATAATTTAATTTGGATAGGGAAAAGCTACTTCATCTCTCAGCATCAAACTCAAGAAGTATAAATAAGAATAGATCAGAACTCTTACAAATGTTTAACTTTTTACCTCATTGATTAAATCATAATCTTATTTAATGCTGCAAAAAAATTATTACTCTGACAAAATTTTTATTAATTGACAAAGAGGAATTTATTAGTATTATAGCAATACAAATCAAAATTTTCAATCATAAAACAAAATGTCTAAATCTTAAAAACTACATATAAAAAATTGAGGCACTTATATGGTTACATTTTCTGATTAAGCCAAAAAATATGATTTAATATACAGGTACATGATAAAATAATAACAGTAAAAATATAGAATAATATTATAAGACCTATCTTGGTCTGAATTATAAATTGATTAACACAAATGTAGGATTGGAAACAAAGATAATGATCTCAGTACAAGAAAACTCAGTCACTGTTAGTGCAGTGCAGTATGAATAATAAAAATGGACATCTAAAGAAGGAAAACTAGTATGGACTTACTCTCTTAAAATACAATGCTTGAATAAATTGTGATCAGGAGAATAAAGATGCACTATGAAATGATGAGTTCATATGGTCATTAAACCATATATGAATGCAAAAAATCATAAACAAGATCTTTATAATCTTGAAATAGAGAACAATACCCGGAAAACAAATTTATGATATGAAATAAAAAAACAAATCCAACAAAAGAAACATAAGATTAAAATGATCTGAGGGAATATCGTGATTATATTAACATATGTAATTTCTCATCAAGACTACAAAAAACATTGAATTAAAGCACAAGATGCAGCTTTTATCATTATAGAATCCTTTTGATTTCACATAAGAAAGAACAACAGACAGTCCATATGAAATGCTTCTGCCAAAGTTCCTTAAATGAACATAATTTCTGGAGTCAAAAATAATAATACTTTATCAAGCTATAAAAACCACTGTCTTTATGGCCAGTTTTACAGATTTTAGAATCTTTATTATCAATTCATAACATTTCACACAATTTAAGATTGGTCACTAGATTTTGTAAATTGATACATAAATGATCTCAAAAATATATTTTTAATAGTTCTAAAATTTTGAATAGTATTAGAGGAAGGTTACGAATTTAAAAATGAATATTAATCAGCAAAATTATCTGTAATAATACTGATTAATATTCATTTTTAATAATGCAGTGTTACATTCTTGCTAAATTATTCTATTCATCATTAGCACTTCTAGTCTAATACTTTTTAACTTTCACATGCTGTTTTCATTGAGATCATCTTTTTCCAGTTTGAATAGATGAGTAAATGTTTGCAATTTCTTCTTTTGTTTATATTAGTGGTGGTGATATGTCAAAGTACAGATCATTTCCATATGAGGACATTAAGTTTTATTTAGTTTGAAATCACATCAGAAAAATTACGAAACTAAAAATCTCATTCTAACAAAAAAAATTGATGCTGTTATTCAAAATAAAATAATTTAGAAATTGTCATGAAATTTCTGCTTTGTACCTGTTTTATAAAATTTTAAAAAAAGCAGCTTGTTGTATTGAGCAAAATGATTAAACACCAAGTTCTAAAACCAATAAAGGTACTGAAAAGTAACAGGGCATTAATAAAAAAATTTTAAATATTTAAATTCAAAATCAAAAACTTACCCAATACCAATTTAGGAACATGATACATTTAACTTATTAATACTCAACATCATTAACAATTTTGGTGAACTTATACTAACTTGATGCACATAGTCATCTAAGCAGTATTCTTCAAAATACCCAGGAGCAGCACCAGAACAACGAATAGATTCCCACATTCTATATTTACAGCTACCTCTATAGTATGATTGCACACCAGGAGGAAAGTCATAATTACGAAAGACAAATGGATGAAGATGGGGGAGATTCATTATGGCTGACACAACAGCAAGCTGGAATGAAGAATACTAATGAAATTTCAAATTTTTAACTTAATATATGCAAAAAGAGCATATATTTTAGAAATTTTAATAATATCTAAATATAATTACATATTGGTTTGGTTTGTTTGTTGATTTTTTACACACGAGGACAAGTTAGACAGGGAGCTACCATTTAAAAAGTGGATTGTAAAAAACCATTACAAACATCTAAGACTGAGGTGGGATTCAAATCCAGTAACTGTTAACAGAAGGACAAGGCACTACATTCAGCTGACAATTTAATTTATTTACAAACTGGAATTAAACACAAAGTATACTGAGTACATAGAAATATAAAGAATAATCAGGTAAAAAATTTCTGTGCTTTTCTCTCCAGTTACTTTATATCTTTCTTATAGTTCTTTAAAAATTCCATTCAAAATTACATTTTTAAAAAACAGGATTTCATTTAAACCAATATATATATAATCACAATGATGTAATGATAATTTTCATTCCAGAAGAAAATAACAATACAAATTTAATGCAACATGTGTTTATATATATTCTCAATATTGAACAATCAAACCAGGCATGCAGAATTATAACATAAGATTATTTTATAAAATAACAATGGGGATTTGATTTTACAATACCAATGGAACTTTGATTTAATTCATCAGTCATTCTATAGTCAAGTTATACACTTAAGCTAATGTGAATAGCTCTTTTGTTAAATTTAAAATTATATATGGATTGCAGAAATCTAAATTACAAGCTATTTAATTAAATATAATTTAGTAATTAATTCTCCAAAATAATACCAAAAGCAAAATATCGAAAAGTGAAATGAAACTTTAGATCCCAGAATAAATAATATATTAACCTTTAATTTCATCCAATTAAATACACACATTCAACAACATATAACTTACATTTTCTAATGTCTTTGAATGACATTAAAAGTGACATACTTTGCTTTTATTTTTTAATAACACATATTTAATTGTTATTAAAAAATAACAGAAAAGTTTTATGTTGTAATTAAAAATTTTTTGACCAAATTTGTATGTATGTGTGTATCTTTCACATGAATGAAGATTTCATAAAATCAAAACAAACTGATAAACTGCAACAGATAAATGGATATATTCAATACCTAAAAAATGCTATTTTTGTACAAGACTATACTGGCAATTAAAAATACAATATGATCCCCTATAAGACAATCTTAAATAAAATTACAAGCATGCAGTCAATGATTCTCTCTGAATCATTGACCGCATGCTTGTAATTTTATTGATTTCAATGATTTAGTAGTTATAGTGATATTTAAAATAAATGCTAAATTATGATGATAAAAAGCATGACACAAAAGTAAAAGCTAATACCTTTGGAGAATCAGATTCCTTGCAAATATCAATAAGTAATTTTTCACCAAATATTTTCCTAAATAAAAAGTTTGATCATATATAATTTTATTTATAAATTTCACATTTACATGAAAAATTATATATTGCTACATATTGTTAATAAATTAAAAGATTCCTAGTAGTTACATTTATTCTCGATAAATTTTATGGTAAAATTTATTAAATATGTTTATCATAACTTATTTAAAATTATTAATGCACAAATTACTATACAGGTTAAAGAAATAATTAAACAATATAAAACATTTAAATTAAGAATGCTAAGATTAAAAACCTTATATGAAGCTAAATTGAATCATAGATAATGCATCTTTAATCAAAAAGCAAAGGAAATGAACCCATTAAATATTGCATCAATAACAAAAGTAATGAATTCATAATATATTTAAAAAACTAAATGTTTGATATAAAAATTGAAGCAATTTTTCAACAAATATTTTTACAAATGTTTTAGAGAAACTAATTCCATTAAAAATTATTCTCAAAAATTTTAGCTTAAAATAATTCAAGCAAATCAATAATTTTCTTTAATGGAGCTATCAAATAAAACTGCATGTACTTTCTTCTACCTAGGAAAAATTCATTACAAGAGTTGTCAATATAAATATTATGAAAATTTGATAGTTATAAATTTTTTATAACACCATTATTTTAAAAAAATTATTTGTTAGATTTCCATCTTATTTAATTTTAGAAAGAATTTATTTCTAAAAATTTAACATTTCTTACAAAGAAAGCATTACAACAAAAGCAATCCTACAATAACAAATATAATATCAATAAAAATGTCAAGATTTTCCAGTGGAAAGAAGAGAATATTTCAAATGTTTTAGATAGCAATACCATAGGTAATTAGAAATTGCAACCTTTAAAAGCCTTTTCATAAATATTTTTATTTAAATGAAACTTGTAAGAAAAGATAAAAATTTGTTTTGATAACACAATAATTATGTAATATATTTATCATATATGAGAAATATAATAAATATTTGATTGCTCAAAAAGTATATATAATTAATATTTTTTCTGGTCAACAAATCAGAATTATTTTGTAGTCAAAATAAGTATTTAAAAAGAAATTCAAAGTTTTAACATAAATTCTTAAAATATGTTCTCTCAATTTAATTTTTTTAATGATAAATTTATAAATTTTTAAGATAATTGCAATATCATTTAATAGCTGCAAATGTGGAGACAAAAAAATGGTCTTCATTAATTTCCTTTTTTTTAGTTTTCAGTGCTATATACATGTAATAATGTACAATTTAGGCTGTTGTGAATTTATTATATTTTTGCAACATTTGTGCTAGTTACATTTAGTGAACTACCTTTCATTCTTCTCATTATGTTTTTTGTTCATCTTACTTTCAAATTCCATATTTTTCTTTTTTTTCCCTTTCAATTTTTTAAAACTTTTTAGTACTCTATTTGAAATTTCACAGCAATTTTAAATTGTAGCATCATTAATGTTTTCATTAGCTGACAATCATAATATATTGATCTCTTACTTAATAAAGGATTAAAAAAATTTTCTGTCCATGATTTTATATTATACAGGAATATCTCTTAAGAAATTAAATTTTATAGTTAAAAATGTTTAGCTTCAATTCAGTTTTAATTAATATTTTTTCTCCCAAAGTAAATATATATAAAACACAGTTAAATATTTTAAAATATTATTACTAACTGAAAAGAAAACTAAGCACAAAAGCTTATATTTCATTAAGAAAAGTAAGTTTCTCTATTGACAAACTCAATGAATACCTAATGAAACATTTTCATTTTTCTTACCAAATTTTGTGTAATTATATGTATAATTTAAATACTATTTTTTCAGAAATTCTGCTATATTTGTATTTAATTTTCATAAAGTAATAAGTCATAAATCAATAAATGCAAAAAATTTAAAGAAAAAGTTTATTTTGAAACAGATAAATGTATAAAAATCTACAGAAAAAATGTTTTTGTATTGCATTAATTTATTTTTACATAAAATATAAATATTTTTAAAAATTATTTGCAGGTGCTCAAATAATAAAACAATTTTGTGCACTAGTAAAGGAATACTTACTTCAAAACATTAACCCACATTGTTGTATCATAATATGCATGACTCCACATCAATCGACTTGTACCCCAGAAGGTACTTTGACTAAACACTTCATCACTGAGTCTTTTATAGAGAGCTTCACACTCATCAAGAGAAAGGCGAAGACCTCCAAGAAGAAGCCCTAAAATTGCACCTGAACTAACACCACAAAAGAAGTCAAATAGCTGATAGACTTTCTTATTTGTCTTGGCTTCTAATTGACGTAAAATTTCTATTGCAAGTATACCTCTGATCGAAAAACAAACATATAATAAATTACTATCATATTTTTAATATTACTTTATAACATTAGTAAATAAATTAATACAAAAAATAAAATTATGTAAAAGTCATGTAATCAATCAATAAATATGATTGAATTAATATTTATCAGTATTATATTTATTAATGTAATTTACCATCTTATTAATAATCTTTACATAAATGTAATCTTAAAAATCAATTTTACTTTTTTATTATATGTACATATATATATTTAATTATGCATTATTTCAACAAAACACTAAAATTCTTTAAAATATGTATAGAATGATAAATTTTAAATCCAAGCTGATTGTTACCATAATCCAGTATTTAAGTAAAAATATTAAAAATTATGAACAATGACCAAAAGAATTCTACCAAACAAATATTCAATCCAGCTGCTTTTAATAATTTCGAATTAATGTTTAACTTAGTACATAAATAAATCTTTCTCATTATCTAAGTACTTTCAACTATAATGTTAGGATAATTCATTAAAAAACAAACAAATGACTTATCAAACTGATAGAAATTTTGAAAATAAACAAACATTAAAGTTTTTGAACAACAAATGTGAGAAAAATTAACAAATTCATTAATAAATGGGTTTAATAAAAAAAATCTTTAGAAGTCAAATAATTTAACGTATATACAAGTGGAATACTTTTACAGCAAGAAAAAGTATATTGATGAAAAAAGTATAAATAAGGAAAAGTATGTATACAAGAAAAAATATCTTTCATCTTATTCAATAAAAGATTTATATTTTATTTCAAAATTAATAAAAATTTAATTTCACTTAAATATAAAATGAAAAATTATTTTATACTTAAATGAAATTAACTTTATTATTTTCTATTATTTTGTTTGTTATTGTAAATATAAGTTGGCTTTTATAACTTATATTTACAATAACAAACAAATCAAGACAAATTTTTGTACAATTTAGATTTCACAAACTTCTATTTTCAAAAAACTGCCACAAATACAAATAAAAAAATACTAAAATATCAAAATTTTGTTTAAAAACACCTTTTAATAATTTATAATTCAATATTTTACCTATAGATTAAAAAATATCAGAAAGTCTTTTTTTTTTTTCCCCTAAATAAGGATAGTTGTAGTTTTTCTCTAAAATTCAATCTTTCAGACTCAACCCACAGTTAGTGTAGCAAGAAAATAAGACATTTCAAAAATAATAAATACAATTAGCACTGTTAAATTTAGCATATACATACAATAAAAAATGAATAGTAACACAACATTAGAAAATATGTACACAAGAAAGACATCAAAAACTACTCAAAATCTTATTTTCCTAAACATTTGTAATACATATCTCACGACTGAATAACCATCTTTATCTCGAATTACATGTAATTTATTAGAAAATAATTTTAAATAAAAAAATACACCATAAGAAATCAGAATTCTGAGAATGCATGCAGTTCACAATTTCATATAGAAATATTTAGTAAAGCTTCGTTCTTTTTAGCTAAAAATCTTTTTCAAATTGATTAATTTTATTAACTTCAAAAGCTTCATAAACATTTAAAAAAATGTAAACAGTTACAGTTTCGTGAAATTTTTAACCAATTACTTAAAATTAATTTTACCTAAAAGTTATATACATTGTCACCAACTTATTCAACCAAAAGTATTCATGTAATAATGCAATGCTATCATCTATTTTTATATATAACACAGAAAGTATTTAAATTTTAGGCATGCTATTGAACATTTTATAGAATAACCAAAAAATCATAAAATGCTTTAAGATGCATTTTATAATGCAAATCAATGTATTGAATTTGTATATTAACTGGTGCATATATTCAAAGCAAGATTTCAAAATTAGCTATTCATCTTCCTTTGGCGCATTTAAATAGAACTTGTGTGATAAAAAACTATATCTGATAGTTGTATAAAAATTACATTAATTCTGTAGTTTAAAAAAAGAACTTAAAATTTTTGCATTCCTTCATACATAATCAACTGTGAATTAAAATTGAAAATCGATGAAAGTCATTTTGAAATAAAAATTTAATATAAAGAAATAATATTTTAGAAAATAATTACTTTGAAAAAATATAGAAAATATAATTATTTAATAATAAGAAGTTATCCTTGATTTGTAGTTTAACTAAAATTTATAAAATAGATTATAATTATAAAATGTAATTATTTTTGTAGCAAAATGCATATCAAATAACAAATATTTTCTTCCAATCAGATCTTATCAGCATTACATTCATTCTTGCTCAACCTGATAGAAGGGAACAAGTTCATGATAATTTTATGCATCATTTTAGAAGAAAAATAATAAATAATTCAATCAAATTCTGAAGAAATAGCAATAATTGCTGAAGCCTTAAAGAATCTTATGAAAAAACTATAAAAAAAATTGTGATGTCATCAGAATATAAACATCAAATGAACTATTTTGATAAATATGTAAAGTAATTACTTTTTTAAATATTTTTATACTTCATATATTAATTATTCCTTTTATAATTAATATAAAATTATAAAATAAAATAGAAAAATATTATCTTCCCATCAGATCTTATCAGCTTTAAAAATCATTCTTGCTCAACCCATAAATAGGGAACAAGTCTAAAAAATTTTAACATCATTTTGGAAGAATAATTACACGAATTCATTCGATTAATATTTTGAAAACCTAAAATACCAGCAAAGAAAGTTCAATTAAATAAAAAAATAAAGTATAGTCACTTGATAAATTATACTTTTTAAATATATTTTTTAAATGTTTGAAACAAAGAATTGAAATTATATTTACATAAATATGAATCAATATAAAGTGCTCAAATTAAACATTAAATATATTCTTAATAGACTATCTTAAAAGTTAACTAATTAAGAAATTGTATTCAAATTTAATACACAGTAAAATTAAAGTATTCTAATTAAAAATAATGCTAACAATATTAAGTAAATTAAATTTTAAAGCTTACGAAAATTACTTTTAAGAAATAAAATTCCATTCTTCTTACAAAAATACTTATTAATGATAATATAACAATAAAGATTGCTTAAAGAATTTTTATGAAATGTTTAATTATTTAAAATCAAGGATAAATAAAAATAAAATAATTTATTTATTATTTCAAAGCTATCATATGCAAATCCAAATAAACTTTAATAAGTTTTTCAAAATTCTTTATGCATGCCTAAGCATTTTTCAAACAAAAATTTAAACATAAATTTTTACAGGACTCCACAATGATTGTAATGAAACTGATTGAGACTACCTTTATCATCAGACACCATGCCATTCAAGAAATAAAAGGATAATTATTTAATATCCTGTTAAATTACAATGACTTAAATATTTCTCACATGTCAACAGTAGGAATTATGAAACAAGACATACATTAAAATACTCATTTATCAATAATAATTTGCATCAAATATGTAATGTATATTCTTTATAATTTCATAAAGAAAAATATAGAGAATCATACTGGAAGAAGGCTTATGAAAAAATGAAATTATAAAAAATAATTTGTTATGCAACAGTTGATATGAAATATTAACAGTAAAATAAATTTCAATAAGATTAAAAAACTGCATGAAATCAAAAGCATTAATAATACAAGGTAACAAATTTATGTGTACTCAAACACAGTTAATAATAGTAAACTTAAGAAAATATATCAAAAACTATGATTTAATATATTTGCATGATTTAATATTTCATGTTTCTTGAGCAGCCACACAAGATACCTCATTTTTAAGCAAAGTCAAAAAATATATTCACGATACCATTAGTGTAAGCTGACATGGCTTCCTGCTCATATTTTGGTTTGTTTATATCTTAGCAAGAAAAAGGGTTCTGCAGGACTTTTTTTTTTTAAGACTTTTTAGATATTTTTGGATTTATGGGGATTGTCTAGCTCTGCTAGGTAATCCTGAGATTAACAACAACATAAATGAATATTTCTCAATAAATGGTACAAAATATAAATGTATGAATTAGAATGACAATATGCCAATTGGCAGGAAAAATATTAAATATGGTAATCAATTACTTTAAGAAATTTCAATGCTTTATAGTCATAATTTCAAAAATAAACTTAATCAACACATGCAAGAAATTTCAATGAATATTGAATGTAAGATAATTCTCATTATAATCAAAAAATGTTAGAAGGAATGTTCTAGTTTAATAAAAAAAATGTTTATCATTAATTTTAATATTTTTATTCATTTCAAACACCATTATTAAAATAATATCATTACAGCTAATTCTGACATTATATATTGTTAAATTATAAAAAATGAATAGTAAGAATTCTCACAAATAACAGAATTTTTTATAATATAAAAATCTCAGCATGGCATTTTGATAAACAAATTAAAAGAAAGAAATTTCATAACTGTACATTTAAATGTGTACTTAATAAATATATGTAATAAATATCAATAAATCATAAGCATGATGAAGCATGTTTAAAAACATTTTAACTTTGATTAGTTAAAAATATTTTTCATGTATATAAATACCTTGTCCCACCACCATCAATGCTGAGAATTCTAATACCATTTCCTTTAGGAGGATCATTACATCCAACTAATGCAAGAACACATTTAGCTTGAGCATTTACTGCTTGGTCATGTAAATTTTGCTTTAGACGTAAAGCAACCCTCACCAACCCTGCCTAACGTATGATAACAAAATATGTACAATTATAATACTTATAATATTGCTACATGTTTATACAAGTTTGCTACATGCATATGAAAATTTATTGTAATTAAAAATATAAATTGCTACTAAATTTATTACTAAAGTTCTAAATTTGTGTGCCTTTTAACAATATAACAGAGATAAACAAAAATATACAATTAAGTTTATAAAAATTTTTTTAGTTTCAAAAACAAAAGTAGAAAATAGCAAAACAAATTTAAAGAATGTGAGCAAAGTTTATTTTTTTTTATTTATAACAAAATGCAGTAATCATTACTAATGATAGAAAAATGCTCTTATTTTGAACTGAATCAAAATGCCTCAAAACTAAAGTGTATGAAATAAAAATAAATGCACAATATTTTACATAAAAATAATTTTGTTCCCCACTAAATATATAGAGGATACATTTTGTAAATAATTTAAGGCATAAATAATAAGCAACAAGAAAATTTTACCTTGCACATGACAGATTTTTGATCAGGATATAAAATAAGATGCTTGCAGACTTCTTCCAGTCTTAGCAACTGAGAAGCTGAAGAAGTGGCTTCACATAAAGATGAAACTAAGAACCTACTACGTTGTTGTAAACTTGACTATAAAATAATGAAAAATTTTATATAAAAGAATTTAAAGATATAGCTCAACATAAATAGAAGCAAGAAAAAACAAATCCATTTTAATTTACTGTACATATTTTGAATTTCACATTATATAATTTTAGATAATAAAAAGTACAATATATATTAAGAACAAAAAAATAAAATAAAATAATAAATCAGAAATATAAGACATATATTCATTGGTTCCATACAAACTCTTAGCAATATAACTCCCTAAAATTAACAACTTTAAAAAAAATGTTAATGGTTGAATATTTACCATTAAAAGTTAATGCAAAACATAAGAAATGAAGGTTTAAACAAAAAATTTAACAAAAATATTAAAAAAGGTTAAAGAAACACAACATAACTAATAAAAACTATCAAAAAATGAAAACAAAGCAAGAGTAGGGCTCAAGTAAAAATATTATCAGTCAAAAATACTCAGAGTAATACTTTCAATCATTCAAAGTGTGGTGAAGTCATTGCAAATACATCTAATTATAATTAATTTAACAAATTCACAGTAACTATTTACTATTATTATAACATACAATAAAGAAAAGGAAAAATATTTAATGAATGACAAGTTCCAGTAACAAATGAAATAATTTAAAACTGATGTTTGATATTTATACACAGTCTACAAAAAATAAATTATCACAAGAGCTACTTTTCCTTATGTACATAAGGAAAAGTAGCTCTTGTGATAATTTATTTAAAATTTTATGCAATAATTTTTTTTAAAAAGTTAAAAAGAAAATATAATTTTTATATGAATTACTTAGATTATTTATTTTTTTATTTACAACAATTTTTAGAGCAATAGTCCAGTAACTTCCAAAATAGTTTTTTTCACATATCTAACATATAATCAGTCACTCATATACCAATTTTTTTCTCAATAATCGTTAAAAAGAACTATATTTTAAAAGTAAAAGGTCACATTTTTTTCAATGATTTTTTTTTACACTTTTACCGAATTTGATTCTTTACAGCACAACAAAAAACTCCTTTTTAATTGACATGAATATCCAGTTGCATCTTTTTTTATTTTAGTTATTCCCAATATTAAAAATCTCAATTCCATTTTTTTCATAACAATGTCAAAAAAAGATTAATTTTACAATTATTATTAATTTTTTTTTAAATTATGACATTGCATTTATCAAAATTCACTCAGCAATGGAAAGGAAAGAGAAAGGCATAAATATTTTCACTAATAATTCAAAGTGATTTTTGTTTGAAAGTAGTTAATTTAAAAGTAGCAAAAGGCTTGTAAATTTCTAATGATATCATTGTTGATTTAATCACGACAGGTCACTGCAGCTGTCTGTAGAGAAGGATAATTCTCATAATAGTTTATTTTGCTTACTGTTCTACAATTACATTTTGCAAATAAAGACACACTTAAACTGGATTTAGAATTGAAAGTGAATTCCAGAATATTATAAACATCCATTAACAAGATAAGAATTAACACCATCAGCAGTTAAACTGAAGGACAGATTGTTAATGTTCAACTGATAATTCAGTATATTATTAATTTTCAGTTCAAGTTGGTCAAACATTTATCTGAAGTAGAAATGTTTAAATTATATTAATATTATCATAATGAAAAAGTCTCATAAAGTAAGAAATCCAAAATGTTGTTTCACAAATAAAAGTAAAATTTTAAAATGTATATTACTGTTATATGGACAAAATTTTTTAACAATAAAATTTGCTTCATAAATTTTTAAAAGATGGAAATCCATTTTCAGGATTCAGAATGGCATGAGCTGCACCAATGAATTATGTTAATAATTAAAATATTTTCATTTTCCTAACTTTTTGCTCCCTTTTTCATTTTATTACCTTTTTAAGAACTATTTGATTTTCACAGCCCCAAAAATATATTACTAGATCATGAAAAACAAACAACAAAGAGCAATCAAATAAAAAGATCAAATATAAGAGAAAACAACTACCAATGCTGCAATTTGTGAATTACATTTGTTGAGTATGAGGAAATTAACTTTAATATGGTGAATAAAAACTATTGATATTTTTTTTAACTTACAAGTGAGAAGAAGATAAGGAAAAATCCATATTACTTCATATTTGAATATCTTTAATAGTGTACAAAATAAAAATAAACAAAAATGGGTGCAGATGCCATGTAAAAAAATACTAAATAAAGAACATTTTAGGTTATAGCACACCATCTACTGTAATGTCTTGCAGAATTCATGTGGAAAAAGTGCTGTAGAAAAGACAAGTCTCTTGATGCCACATTAAAAGCAATTGTGAAGATACAGGAGCCATAAACCATATGTGAATTATTCTAATTTGGAAGTAACCTTGTGTTTTAATTATGGGAACAATGAAAATATAGCATCCTTTGTTATTTTGAATAATTATAACAGATATGACTAGTCATATACAATTTATAAAATAATAGTCCATTAAAAAATTTCAATTCAATGTCAAGTATAAGATAACACTAATGTTTGAAAACTTTTCAAATGTAACTAATGCTTTCTTTAAATATAAATCAATATTTAAGCTTAATAGTAAATATGGGAAGACAAGCAAGCATTTTAAACAATATTTCAATATTTAAATATTTTTTATTAGTCTATCATTTTAAATAAAAGTAATGGCAAATCATAAAACCAACTAACCTTCTAAGTTTTAAGACAATTATGAAAAATTAATTTCACTCTTTTTTGACATCTTAAAATAATTATTACAAATTTCTACATGTTAGTATGACTCATATAAAATTTATTTATAGAAATCCTTTACTTTTTTATTGTTTCAAGGAAAATTAAAGCAATTTCTTTAACAAAACAAAAAGAGACTAAGAAAAGTGGTTTAATTTTCATTAAAATGGTAGTAAAAAATTTATTAAATTTTTAATGAATTGACATCCTTGTGATAGAAGTGTAATATAGACAGATAAAAATTTAAAAAGTGGCACATTTTTATGTGGTTAAATCTGTAATATCAAAATTACAAATGATAAATTTTACAATTTTAACACTAGAAACAGTTAAATCATAGGTTACTCAATGATAGAGCTTATTTTTATTTTTTAATATAATAAATATTAAAGATTCCAATTAAAAAAGATTCAAAAAACATTTCAAATTTAGAACAATTACAAAAGAAATATAGTAGAGTTGATTTTAATATTTAGCATATTTACAATTAGATCATAGCATTTCATACCACCTAAATTTCTTCAAAATCTCTTAGACTGATTAGATAGTTGCTCTATTATCTAATTTTGCATTCAAGAGTTAATGACTAAAAACTACAGCTTTAAGTAAATGCTGAAATATTACAATTAAGTGATCAATACTATGAACAATTGAGTTTAAATTTCGAGAACCAACTACTCAGAGTTTCTAGTTCCTCTGTTGAACAATGGAAAAATAACCATAGATTTGTACATTTATTAAGATACTTTGACTAAATAAACTAAAAATCTAGAATTGTTACAAAAACACAAATTGCTTATTAAATTTTTAAACTACCTAAAAGTGTCAAATATATTTTTTATTTAAATTTAGAAATACTATATTTCAAAATTTAAAAACAAACTTCAATAAATACAAATTAATTAAGCATATTTCAAACAAAGATAAGCAAAAAAATCTTGTGTAATTAAAAGTAGTATTTTAAATAAATGACTCAAGGGTTATAAAAAATTAAGTAATATTATTTGATAATATTAACATATAAATCTTTTCTGAATGAGAATTTAAAAAATGCAAGTTTTGCATACATGTTATCAAGATTTGTGTGCTCAACTTTATAACTTCATATGTGCATCTATGAATAAAATATGTTGTTGTTACTTATGACATTTGGACAAGACAAAGCTCACTATGCCTTGGCATATGAATTTGAGTCAATAGGGAGCATCTTTCGTTTTAATCAGAGCACCAAAAAGGTGAAAATATGTCTTTGTTCTTTTTTAAATCCTCCGATAGATGACACCACCAGAGGATCCACTCCCTTAATTTTGACATTAATCTGAAGGAGGAGGAAATTTTTCTCCAGACCATTGCACCCATGGTAACTGCTCAACGAACGACCACAGGACTTTTGATTCCACAGATTTAACGAGCACGTATATCGCATGTACTCGGTGGGTCTTTGGCAGCATTAGGAATCGAACCCTGCCCTTCCGGATGGAAGGCCAATACCCTAACCACTAGGCTACCACGGCCCAATGAATAAAGTATTGTTAAAATAATCAAAAACTGTACATAATGACAAAACTATACTTTTAAATTTTGTATAATTCACAATAACTCCCCCTGCCCAAGAACACAATGTTAAAAAAAAATCAAATATTCAAATACTTATTTTCATTGACATTTTAAGTAAATTAAGAAATTTTATCTTCAAGTGATATTTTTAATGCAATGTAAATTTAACTGGATATAATTTGATGTGGGCCAAAATTATTTATAAATAAGTTAAAAAATTTGACTTAATCAAAATTAAAATAAAGTAAAATTGAAAGCCAATATTGAAAATTACATCCAACACAAGTAATATTAAAAAATATCTATTTAAATTAACAACAGATTCTTATTTTTCCAATAACTATGACCAAAATGACTATGATGTTCACTTTTGAAAATTCAATGCTTAGAATTTAAAACTATTCCTCTGAAAATGAGTATAATTCAAGAAATTTCCCAAAATATAAATAAATTTATCAATATATGCAAATAAATATTTAGTAAGATAGCGAAAACAAATGTTAATGCACTAAATTATTAAAAGAATTTAATAAACCAACCCTACATCATTAGAGAGCATAATAAAGATTCATCACAAAGCTGTTTATCTTATGGAGAGTTTTTCACTATACATGAATGTATTTTTCTTTATACTATGCATAATTTAATAACATTTAAAATATAGAAACTTTTATGCAATTAAAAAACTTATTTTTATATCATATTACTTCCATTGTAATACACAACAATAATTTTCAAAGGGAGAGAAATTTATGGAATAATTTTCAAACTAAATTTTTCTGTCTATAAGCTGATGATTACGTAATTAATCCATATTAACTACAATTATCTGGTACTTATTTATCAAAGAACATTTTTAATGAATAAAACACAAATATATTAAGGGAAATTATGCTATTTGAACTGTAATGTTAAGCTAAGTATTTTCATTACATTCTGCCGTAGGTATTCGAATATGTTATGTTAAAGCCTATTATTTTAGACTAATTAATTAAAAAAAATAAATTTATCTTTTAGTGAATTTTAAATAATATGTGTGTAGATAGGATTCACAATACAAAACTTTACTTCACAATTACAAAATATTATAAAAATTCTTATTTTTAAGGGCATTTATTGTATAATTTTTGTAACATCAGCTCAATGTAAAGAAAAAATAAAATAAAAAGAGAGAGAAACTATTTAGGGATAGAATTAAATATACAGAAATAATATTTTACAACATAATAGATTAAAAGCAATATATATATATAGAGAGAAAAAAAACATACAAAATACTAATACAATATAAAAAATCACAAAACATAAAAAGAAATATTTTTATATTATAAACTCTATAATCTGTATCTGTAAATAGTCAAGGCAGAATTCATAAGGGTGAACCAAAATCATAATATAAAATTTTATATATATATTTTGAATAATATTTTTATCAAAATATTCTCTTCCAATCAGATCTTATCAGCATTATATTCATTCATGCTCAACCTGGTAAAAGGGAACACATCAACAATAATTTTATGCATCATTTTGGAAGAAAAATAATAAGATAATCAAGTTCTGAAGAAACATAATAATAACTATCTTGTATTTGAGTCTAAAGGGGGGAATGTTAAGAACAAACTATAAAAAAATTATGTATATATTATCAGAATATAAACTTCAACTGCAGAACAATTTTGATAAATACAAGAAGGTAATTACTTTTAAATAAGTTTTATAGTTCATCAATTATTTTTTTATAATTAATGAAAAATTATAAAAATAAAATAGAAAAATAATATCTTCCCATCAGATCTTATCAGCTTTAAGGGTCATTCTTGCTCAACCTATAAAAAGGGAACAAGTCCAAAAGTTTTTAACATCATCTTGGAAGAAACACACACACATTTTAATTTTATGACAACCTAAATTACCACAATTTTTATAGTTCATCAATTATTGATTTATAATTAATGAAAAATTATAGAAATAAAATAGAAAAATAATATCTTCCCATCAGATCTTATCAGCTTTAAGGATCATTCTTGCTCAACCTATAAAAAGGGAACAAGTCCAAAAGTTTTTATCATCTTGGAAGAAATACATTTTAATTTTAAGATAACCTAAATTACCAAAAGTCCAATTCAATAGAAATTTAAAAAAGTTAATTAACATATTATGATTTATTTAGTTATTTTTTTAAGTATTTGAAATGTAAATATGTATGTATATGTAGACAGATATAAACAAATTCCACTAAAAGTGCTCATATTGCATTTTTGAAAATATTCCAAGGAAATAAATTACATTAAAAATAAACATATGGTTCACACCCCAGGGTCATTGATCACAAAAACAGATAAGGGCACCCATAGACCTTGGCCCCATTAGGCTGTCATGTCACAAATATTTTTTTATACATAAATCAGTTCAACCAATTGATAATTTCTCATATTCAAAGTACAATGACAAAGACTTTCATATAAAAATAGCAATCAAATTTTAATTCTTTATAGTTAAATGTTTTTCTGTATAGTAATATAATAGTAAAATTCTAATAGTATCCCTTTAAAAATTGCTTGAACTATGTTTATAATAAAAATTAATTTTTCTAAATTAAAAAAATGTTATTCATTCAGTAAAGAAATACAAAAAATTACCAAAAATGCATCGTTTTTCAATAATAAAGGTTGTGAACACTAAGATAATTTTTTAAAATAAAATTTCAATACATTTTTCTGAAGTAATCAATTTAGAGTATTAGAATATTTTAGGAAGAAAATGAATGCATGCTAAAAATTACATTTTATGAGGGTAAGACAACACCATAAATATGAACGATTTTAATAATAGTAAGGATAAATTTAAAATATGTAACCCGCTAGTTTATATTACAAATTTTAAATACATTATTATTGAAAATACTTTTAATTCACAATCAACATAAATATATAAACATAAAAAAAATTACTAGAACACACAGAAAGTGGTAATACATTTATAATGCCCATAAAGTAATACATTTCATCTTCTCAACAAAAGGGTGGAATTGATGACATCTTATACAGTGAGGCACCCAGTGGGTATGCTATCACAGCCACAAGAGTGGATGAAATTAATCCTCACTCTCCACAAGAGTGGAAAGTGAAGACTAATTTAGAAGCACGGACCAAGCAGAAGACCCTCAGAAGTACCATTTCTCATGGAGGATATTGGAAGCATGATACATTTAATATGCCCCAACTGCAATTAGAGAACATGGCAGACCTTTGATTGGGCCAGGATTCAAAACCGCTATTCCAACAGTGAGAATGAATGCCCTAACCAACTAGACCACACACTGCATTGACATGATTCTTTGAAATATATTAAAAAATTAAAAATAAAATATTAGACAAATATAAAGTTTACATTTATTAATTGTTAAATATACCTGTTTGAATCTTATACCTATAATAAATATTTACATATTAGCTTAAGAAAAATTATAAGAAAAAAGTACAATTTCAGAAAGCACTTTAAGTGACATGATTATGTACCTTATATTTACAACTAAATGTTTAAAACATTTTTTTACAATGAAAACTTTTCAATGATAAATTTCAGCCTTAACAAACTCAAATAAAGTTTAAGAAAAAATTTTATTCATTTTTATTTAAAGTAAGTTATTATAGTACATCAACATATTAACAAATTATTCAAATAATTTAAATGCAAAATACAAATTTGAAATATATAGAGTAATTTTCCTAGAAGCAATATTACTTTATTTGTAAAAGGTACCCTTTCAAATTAAAACTAGCTAAATTGTAAAATTTAAAAATTATAATTTACTAATATTTATTACTTTATATATAAAAATAACTTATTAAATATGAGTTTAACATTTATATCACATCAATTACTCTTTAAACATATATGAGTTTTTTAAATTACGAATAAAAGTTGAGAAAATAATCTTAATTTGAGAAAATAATTTATTGTTAAATAATTAGTTGATAATTAGTTAAATAATTAGTTGAATTAGTTAATAATTAGTTGAGAAAATAATTTAAATCTTCAGTCTGAATATTTACAAGATGAATCCTTTACTGCTCAATATTTAAAATTACTATATACCTCAATATATATAAGATATAACTTTTAATTGTTATAATTTACATGATATGAATAAGGAAAAAATAGTACAAAGATTTATAAATGCAATAATGTAATAACACATATCAACAAATTCAACCTATATTATCAATATAACACCAGATGTGAATGAAGATTCATAATTAAACTATTTCTCTTATGGAAAATTTTGCAAAATATGTAAATATGCTTATCATTCTGTCATATGCACATTAACAATAGTTAAAATAACAAAGTAAATTTAAAATGTTATATTTTTTTATCATTATTGTTATAAAGTAATATGTAACAATTTTCAAAGGTGAGAAATTTTAAAAATAAATTTTTTCATCAGTTAATTAATAATTATTTTATGTTAACAACCATTATTTGAGATTTATTTTACAGAGAACAAACTTATTAATAGAGTATAGCATAAAATTCAGGAAGTTCAATGCCCCTTTTGACCTGCAATATTAAACCAAATAATTTTATTAATTCATGCCTTTGGCATTTAAATGTTACTTTGAAACACATGAATATGCCATTAGTTTAATTTAAGACTGATTCTCTCAAAATTCATGCAGCTCTTACTCTGATTAACCAAATTATCTTCAAATGTATAAATACTATTAATTTATACATGCTAAACTAGTAGAAATATCTAAATACTCTATTTTTATATACTCAGTATTTCTACTATAAAATTCAAAAATATTGAAAGACTAGAGATGTAATGATGCCATAACCAATCTTTAGAGCATTTGTAATAAATGAATAAATATTTTAATGTGACTAAACTAATATATGAATTTATTCAGTATATAAACTAATACACTGAATAAATATTTTAAAATAGCTATTTTGAATAAAAATCATCAGAGGGCTTCTAAATTTAGAAACTGTATTAAACTATAAATATTTACCTTTGAAATCAGAATTTTCTTTGGCTTTTCTAACTTTTTCTCTTCTTTCCCAAGAAATTCTTTCCTTTTTGACTGAAAATCACCACCAGTCAGCCATTCAAAAAATGTTTGCTCCGTTTCAGGAATTTTTTCAAAACTTTTATCGATAGTCGGTTTAGATTCGACGTTACAAACAGCTGTTTCAACTGAACTTGTATTTATTTCTTTGGATAAGCCTAGCTTATTTTCATCTTCTTTTCCTGATGTTTGAGAATCCCGAAATTCACTCTTTTGATCTTTATCACAATTTAAGGAAGTAACTTGACTAGTGTCTTTAGTTTGTATGCTATTTACTGTTTTGGTAAGTTGAGCAGTAACATTACTAACCAAAGAAGAAAGAGCAGAGACAGATTTCCAAATGGATGGCATCAAACCATCAGTAATATTTCGTAACGAATTGAAGGTATTTACTTTGTTATTAAAATTAGCAGATGCTGGTTTTGATGATGTTCCATAATGATGGTACAGCAGAAGACGTCTACAATTAAAACAAAATGCATACAAATAACTAAATAGCTAACATGAATATCCTTAAGCAAATATAATTGATAAACACGAAATAAAAAATCCTCAATTAATTATTATAAATTATATTAAAATAGAAATAGTTTACGAATTAATAGTGCGGAAAAATAACCTACTTGCGTTTTTTGGTTGGAGGAACGTATCGCAATGCTGAAGATCTCCAGCCCATAGAATGAATTAAAATTCCTTGAGATTTCATCATTTATTACTAAATTTTTTATGCGATGCTTTTATCATAGAGATGAACAGAATATCATTTTTAAAAGAAGAGCTCCTCAGTGAATACCACTTTTCAAAATTACAACCCACTATTGTCATTTTTAGGAATGAACGTATAAATTAGTAAACATTAAAACAAAACACACCACATGTCACGTAGGAAAACCATCCAATCAAATTACAGGATACTGTTAGTCTGTTTATCAGATGTCAGTGTGACGTCAATTATGTGCTGTTTTTTACAACTCTAGTGCGCATTTCCACTTAAACTCAGTGCTTAAATTGCTTTCAAACGACTTTGAAATCCCTTTAGTTTTTAAAGTAATCGAGCTTCGTTATGGGGAAGAGTATCCATAATCAGTAATTTGTAATCGGTATTTTAATGTTATCGTCTGTAGATAGAACTTTTTTTCCAAAATACCAGTTACTTTTAGTAATTGGTTACATCCTGTCACTGGTTAAAAAGTAATCAGAAACCATAGGAATATAAAGACTGCTGTCCTTAGGAATATAGTAAATCTTCTGTAAAATTCCTATGGACTAGTGTTCCTCGCATATACTACATATCAACCAGCATCAGCACACTATATAAGTTACTAGAAGAAAAATAGCATTTGAAATACAAAAAAAGCAGCAATGTCGAAGCAGAGTAACCTCTTGTTTCTCATTGGATGTTTCATCGTTAATGAAAGTTTTGGTGAAATTTAAGAAAAAAATAATTATGACTTTAAAATTAGGAGTTTCTTGAGATAAAAATAAAAAAGGTTAAAATGATAGGCGATAAAATTTATTATTTGGAAAAATTAAGAACCAGTTTTCAGCAAATAAGTAATATTAAGCTTAGTGACAAAAAAATTTGGAAAAGAATTAAGAATATTTCAGGCGAAAAGTATTACTCTAATTTAGAAAAAAATTTTTAAATAAGAAGTGCAAATCATCCTTCTGAACGAAGTTGCAGGTACAAAATACTCAGGGAGTTAAAAAAAAAAAAATTAGAGTAAAATTAGAAATATGGGAATTTACAAAAATGAAATCTTAAATCAGATTCCGAATGAGAGGAATAAATTGTTATAATTTTTTTTAAATAACAAAATATTTATTTGCCTTGACCAAGGATAGAGCCCAGGTTATCTCGTTGTTCGTTGTTTTCTTACTACTACGAGCCATTTTTAAATATTATATAAAAGTGGGAAACCAGCTAACTATTGATCTACTTGAACTAAAAGATAGTACTTACAAAATTTAACCAATCCTGGAAACTGAAACGTATGTAATATTAAAGATAAATTAGATAAGAAGATATGGAGTTTTTGATGCTTTGCAGACCTTATAGAAAAAGCATTATCAGGGATACTTAAAATATTTTGAGGTCTCTTTTGAGAAGGTGGAACTGCAAATCATGGCTGGAATGTATTAAATTGCAATATTTGTGAATCTTATAAATTGGAATAAAATTTAATTACATGTTTTTGATAAATTAAGTAATAGTTAGAATGATTTAAATTATTGTGAATGACTAATTGAGGGCAAACTATTCAGTTCTGGTAATTAAATGCAAAAATCAATTTTTTAAGGTCTGGATAGCTTTTTACTTTGTTGAAGTACTTTGGTATCAGGCTGAAATGCCATAAGTCAGTAGCCAGTAAGATAAGTTTAACAATCAAAATGTATGCATTTGCTTTTTTCTTGTAGTGACTGGCGATTGTTTAAGACAATATATATAAAGTGAAAATGAAGAAGTGATTTTAGCCAATTAGTGAAGTTATTTTAGCCAAGAACTGGTTAATATTATATTATAACAATATTGAAATCAAATTCTGCCAAGAGATAACAACATGCAACGCAACTCATACTATGATAAGAATTTGACACTTTTTTCGTGATAGATTTGCAGCCAAAATTAATGATATGCTAGTGATAATCAGTTGTTTCTTGTATTCGCTGGCACATGCTCAAGTAACAAAATAGCTTGGCCCAATTTTGGCAATATTGCCAAGACAACCCCAATAATGAACCCATAATGGGTACCACGTTTTAACCAATATTGGGCATGCCAAGATAAACCAAGGTTGGACCTATCATAGGGGCCAAGGTTTCCTCAATGTAGGAAATGCCAAAGTAAGCCAATAGTGGACCAATAGAGGGTGTCAAGTTTTCCCCAGTCAGCCATGATAAGCCATTATTGATCCTAGAAGAGTAGCATAGTTACTAATAATCTTGGGCATGCCAAGATTTTTCCAAAATATATCATATGTAGAATTAAATCCAATATGGCTGCCTATTTTTCTAAGCTGTTTAATTGCATTTTTGCTTATCAAGAATTTTCTAATTGAGATTAATGTTCCTGAATTTTAATCATTAAACTTCCCTAAATTTCATTAAACTTCGAATCCTGAAGTTTAATCACGACCGTTTGTAATTTTAATTAATAAGTTTTCAATAAATCGCCGTGTAAGTTTGATTTTTTTATAGTTGTAATAGGAAATTTTGGTTACCATGAAAATTTTTAATCTATTTGAAATTATAATTATACTCGAAATCAAAATATTTCATATTTTTATGTTTAGATACATTATATTTTATTTTTTACTTGTAATTGTTTTGTATATTATTAAACATAAAACTACCACAGAGCTCAAAATCCGATGCTATTGTTATACATAAACTTACATTGATAAATTAGCTGTGTACAAGTATTTATCTATATTTATTTATTCCCATGAAAATTTCTTATAAATGTATTTACAGAATATTATTCCAAAAGAACTATTGTTTCGATTTATTTGTCTTCATAGCACATTGGAGATTAACCAGGAATTCAATGTTTTATTTTCTTCATTGTAATTATATATGTAATATAACTCTACTGCGCGTTTTATGATATCAAAATATTAGTATTTTCCATTTCATTCATTCATATATAATTCTGTAAAGTTATGTTTTACATTTACAATAAATGCCAATTTGAAAAAGCTGCTAGTTTGTAAGTTTGTTATTTCTAACATTTGTATTAACCTTTGGTTACCATGAAAATTTCTGTTTTTTACAAAATTTTCTATTTTAAGAACAGTATTCAAAAACCTTAAGTCTTATCGTCTTACAATTTATTTGGCTTCACAGCACTATTCCTTGAAATTTATTTACTTTTTCCATTATTTTCATAGCATTTATGTACGGGGAGTATACCATATTTTGATATAGTGTTTTTAACATGTTAATACAATTTGTTTCCATTAGACATACTTCTTCAGTAAAGTTTTGTTTTTCATTTGAAATTTTGGTTAGTGATTTCATTATCAAAACATTATTTGATTGCTCAGTTACTTATTGATAAATTACTTACATATATTTTGGTACAATGGATAATTTTTTTTTAATCTATAGACAACAATTGCTTTAAATTTCTAACTTATTTCATTATGCAGAGAAATTCAATTAATGTCTTTTAATCAAATATAAGTATCAAAAAATGTATTTAATAATTAGTTTACTAAATTTTATCTATATAATGTACTAAAAATCTCACTGGATAAACAAAATGTTAAAAAAAATTTTTTTAACTCATTTGTGTTGTCAGTAAGTTACAGATCATTGTAGCTTTTTATATTGTTGACCATGTTTTTTTTAAACTCTTATATTTTATTTATTAAGAATTATTAGCAATAGATACTCAACATGTTTACATTAACTATGAAATTATTCTTAAATTCAATATTATACATTCATTAATTTATTTGCATGTTAATTTCCATCATAAATTTTTTCAAAGGGTAGGCTTATTTGTCTATAACTTACTAAGTTTCACTGCACTTTAGAATGGATGAAATGTAAAAAAAATTGTGAGGAAAAACATTCAAAGTATGGCTTGCCATCATATAGAATTATATGTTGGGGAATACATGTGGTGAAAATCCAAACACTAGGGCTTTTGATGCCAAATTAAAAACAAGTGCAAATTTATGGAAACCAAAAACATATGCAAGTAGTTATATTTTGTATCAATATCATGGCTTCATTTTTATTCCAGGAGCATGGGAATAAAGTAGTAGCTTTTTCTCTTTTACAGTGGTTCTGTTGCCTTTATAAATTCTTAATTCATTATCTAGATGCTCTCAGTCCCTGCCAATTTTTAATATTTTAAAAATGTTTGAAGTATTTAATATATTCTCAATAATGTATCTAACATTCATGTTCAGTATTAATTAGTACATGTATGTCTATGTATGTCTCGTGAAATAAAATTTAATGTTCATCCTTTTAAAATATTTAATAATGGTCTAAAATATTTAAAATTTTAGAACTATGCTGTGTTTTAAAAGGGAATAGTAGCATTTTGAATTAGTTATTTTTTAGACAATTATGCTTAATTTTTAAATTTCGAAGAAATATTAAAAAGGAAAATAATAAAAGTTAAATAAAAAAGAAATTAATAAAAAGAAAATAAAAAGGAAAATAATAAAAAAAAAGAAAAAAGTAAATAAATAATAAAAATAGAAAATAATAAAAGGAAAATAATAAAAGCATTTAAGAATTCTGCCTACAATTTTAATGACCCTATATTCTAGTTTAATATTGCGAGATCAAATTTGAATTTGAATGTCCGAAACTATTATCAGAGTGTTAAGCGAAATTCAATTCAATCTTTTCTCATTTGCTTTCGGATGCAAACGACAGTCATTTGAGACATCATTATTAATCCAGACGAAAATGATCCATACCCACTAATCAAAACGGAGCTTATTAAAAGCAACGAAGAATCATCGCATTATAACATCAAAGAAATGGTGAAATTACTCGTCGGAGAAAAATTGGGTGATTGCCATCCTAGTGAACATCTGCGTGTGATGAAATGAAGCGCTGAATCACATAACTTGTTGATAAACTGATGTTGGAACTTTTCTTCAAGTCTTTCCATATCTGTGCAATCTATCCTTATATCAATTAAGCCCAATAATGAAGAATAAAATAAGCGTTGTAAGCGGATAAAAGTAAGTAACTGTACTTTTATCCCCAGTAATATTGAATAAAAAGTAAATGCCATCATGTTTTGAAAGTGATACCTATTTCGGTAGGCGCATGCTCAAATTCTTCAGATTTTATTAAAAGCGTATTGCTAGATGAAATTAAGAAATTAAATTGGTGTATGGATCAAATTTCTCATAAAAGATACCATAGTCTAGATTGCCGTTTTAATCGGAAACGTAGTTCAAAAAGTATAATAAAGGCTGTTATCATTTTAAATTAATAATTGCAAAACAGAGAAATGTTTTCCTTTGTAATATTTTGTAAAATACGAGTATGACCATGGTTCGTAAATGGAACTGTTGCTATATAGAGAAACTATAGTTGACTATTTTTTCTACATGATTTAGTGATGTCCAAATTTTAATTCATACTATTTCTGACTGTGTATAATGTCATCATCTAAATTACAAAGATGGAACCACAAATGACACTTTCCAAAGGTAATATATAGCTGATTAATATATATACCAGTCAAATACTTTTAGATTTCGGTTTACTTAGAATTTTTAAATGGATATTTTGAGTGGGGAGTGTTTCCACACCAATTGTGGAATCTGATTTTTATGAAACTTTAATTTAACGTCTGATTTATGTAAATAAGCATTACTTAACTCAATAACTAACATTAATTGCTATTGCAATTTTATGTTACTGCATTGTATGTTTCTATAAAATAGTGGCGGGACAGGTGACTCGGTTTATTATGGCCTATTAAAAAAGATTCATGGGATAATTAGACTTCCTTGTCCCAATCAAAAGATAAACATTCGGTGGTATATTATAACAAACCATAAGGTCTAGCTGAAACAGTTGAATTTCGCCATCTTGGACTCGATCTTCTGCATACAGCAAAAGCAGAATTACAAAATAAAAATATGATTGATCAAGGTCATATCAATGGATATGGCCTAGATCAATCATATTTTGTAATCAACTAGATCAGTCAAAAAGTAGTTATAGTTTCCTTTTGCATATGGTACCTAAAAAAGAAAGCTCAGAGTGGTGATCACAACTGGAGATTATCAATCTCTCAATGCATAAATTGCATAAGATAATTATAGCATTCCTAATATTTAATATTTTCCTACTGATTTTTATGGTAATAAAATGTTTTCCCATATCGATCTCATTAAGTTTAATCATCAAATCATAATATATCCAGGGTATCTACAGAAAAGTGCAGTTATCACACTTTTTGATTTATTGGAATATACCTGAATGAAAATTGGCCTTTGCAATACATCTAATACTTGTCAAAGATACATGTATCAAATTATTCGAAACCACTTTTTTGTCCATATTTTCGCTTACAAATTCCTTGTTGCATATCGCTCATCTGAACAATACCTTGAACAGCTTGAAATTCTGTAGAAATATTCAAATGAAGTTCAAAGCAATCAAAAGGCATTTCCTGCGAATCTTCTATAAAATTTTTAGGCTTTAAAATATCGAATCTTTATCGGGTCAGACCATATTTTAAAGTTTCTCCAATCTAACACCCTGACACAATTAAAATGTACCAAGGAGTTCCAATATTAGTTCCAATAAATAAAATTTAAAGGAATTTTAATTAAATTAAAATTTAAAAGGGCTCAAATATAGTCGATGAATTAATTTAATGAACAAAAGATACTAAATATGCTTTTATTAGGACCAAACAAACTTAAGCATATTTAATTCTTCTGCTTCATTCAATTCTTGAAGCTCAGTTGAGTCTTTGGATAGATGTTATAGTGGCAGCACACTTCTCTATCATTGTTAGATGACTACCAGGTATCCACTTAGTTCTCTATTAACCACCCACAAACTGACGTCACATTTGACCAAACAGAGGTGGAACTTATCACCAAACGAAGTATTCAGTTATGTTTACTTCCAATTCTCGTGTTGTGTATGAAGATGGACATTAAATTTTTGGAGGAAATCGAAGAATATATAACTGTATATTTCAAAATTAATTTCTTCATAACTCAATATGTATTAGAGAATTTTATTTTTTATTATAAATTTTTTCAATTATATCTTTCAATAAAAAATAGGTGTTTGTGGGATTCACACGATGACAATTATTTCAATAAAAATAAAGGAACTAGTACTATATACCTCCAATTGGCTTTTTTTCGTGACCCAGCTGAAAGCATATTTTTAGAACAGGAAATTTCCCAAAGTTCGCCGAACTAAAACGCTAAACAAAAAATTCTTACACTAATGTCACTTAAAAAGACATATATATGATGCAAAAGTAACATAAAATACAAGTAAAAAATCAAACCGAGGAACAAAGAGAAAAAGAATTGGAAAAGCAACAAAAGTTCAAATTGGCGACACGAAAGGGAAAACCAACAAAGCTATAATCAAAACAAAGGACACCAAATTTAGAGAGAAATCACTTGGGAGGATATATCAGACTTATACCAAAATAAACTGCATATAGATTATCTGGATTAATCCCCAATAATTCAGAAAAATAAATCCTTAAAAAGATTTCGCAACAATTTTAAAAAGTATATATTTCCCTGCAAATAAATCTTCCGCACTAAAATTATCTTGTAAAACAAAAACATATTGCGATATATTTTATGTAATTTAATAAAAATTAACCTAAAAATATGATGATTTTAATCTTAACCTGTATTTCAAACAGGATAAAAATTTCAATTTGCTTATTATTATTGTATTATATATTTGAATATGTCATTAAATTGTTTCATTATATTGTTTGAACTTTAACATGGTAAATTAACTTGCTTCAATTATTATGTGAATGATTATTTAAGTATTATATTAAGCAGATTAGAAAATGGAATATAATTTTGAAAACCGGATATTGCACGAAGGGGCGTAATTTAGGATGGCCAGATTATTGTACTTTTAAGAGCGAAAATTGGAAATCGCGCCAATCCCTTACCAAAGTATGGAATTTTACTAAATTTCTGTATTTAGAGATATGCTTATATAAAACATAATATTATTCTTCATTTTAACATTTCATATCCACCAGTTGAAGCTAAACTTAACGTTTGGTTTTCTAATTTCAGTCCATGATTCACCTTAGTAACATGAAACTGTCAAAGTACCAATATGCTTCTCTTTTGCATAAGATGCCTAAAACATACTGTAAAATGATGACTAGTTGGTGTTTTTATGCTCTTCAAAGTACAAACTGTTAAAAAAAAATACACAATCCAAATCCTTGTATCATAGATCATACTTCGAATATGCCTGGTAAACAAGTATTTAATCAAGTTGAAGTCAAAGAATATCACCAAATCTCAATGTGAAATCAATCACAAAACAGTTATCAGTATACGTTTCAGTCTTTTCGAAAGCTTACGAAAGCAATCGAATTATCTCAGTGTTTTAACACTTTATTAACAAGGTTATGAGAGACTTATTAGTTGCTTACCATTTTTTGTTGGTATTTTATTTATCGTCTTTAACTCTCTGAAACTGCATATCTGCGTAGTCTAGACCAATTCTTTTCAAACTTAAATTAATATGGACTATATATTAAAATAGAAAACTATTAAATTAGTAAAGGAACTATTGAATTTTCTAGGATTTAAATTATCAAGCAGTGATATAAATCTTTTATCAGTTCATAAATTGCATTCTAGTATTCGCTAAGTGGAACAGTCTGGCTCAATTACACTGATATTTAGGAATTTTTTATTTTAATCGTTGGTGTATTCCAAAAGCATCTGACACTCTAATATCTCTAGAAAAATTTCTGAAAGGCTGTAAAAAAAACAAAAAAAAAAAAAAAGAAACATCCTCAATCTAAAAACCAACAAGGCATAAATAAATTGAAATGAAGAATTTTTTCTTTGGAAAATTTTAAGCAAACAATTGCTAAATAGGAACGTTATTAAGGCATGCTATTAAAGGAGCACAATTAATTTTATGGGTTGTTGTTTCAGACAAGCGATAGTGGCTCATTAGTTTGAATGGCAAATAATAGCCAGGATGCTATCATTTCTTATTCAATTAAATAAAATAAATTTTACAGAATTCCTGAGCGCTGGTTATTTGCAATATGTTCTTCTGTAAAAAGAATAGTATTCTTTTTTTCCATATTCTTTTATGACAGTTAATGCTGCATATACAAACAAAATGTATAGTATTTTTATTATTCACTCAATGTTCATTATTTGTTAAATAAATGTCTGATTTGTTAAATTTTTCTCTATGTATTTCATTGTTATTATGTTTTCTTTGATTTCAATTAGTGCTTGCTATTTTAAGTATTATAATGTATTAAATAAACATTACTTTAATATTTAATAAAATAATCTTAGTGTTTTAGTTTAGTTTGGTATGATAAAAAGCAACTCAAAGGAATTTTTATAGTTTAAATTTTAGAAGTATTGCATGTAGGTGAATTATGGAAAATTCACATTAAAAAATAGTATGCAATACATAACTTTTATGACTATTATCTTTTTTAAGTTAATGAAAAAAATGCTCATCTGCTTCCTATTCGATTTATACAAATCATATACTTTAACATATAACCAAACTTTAAAATCAACCGTTCCCTAAAGTTCTACACTCATGGATTGACTTTATTATTTCGAGATTTTCAAAATATTCGTTACATTGTTGTTGTTTATTGTTTCTTATCCTCACTGTCTGACGGAGTCAGACAAGATTCACGAGCCCGTTGACTGTAAGGAAGTCGAAGACTAGGAGAGGATTGCTAAAGAGATCCTACTAGAGACCCATTCAATCCAAAAGGTGCTCAGGAGAGGCCTGATGAATTCTTGGTGCAGATAACGAAGATTTTCCTGCCCTCGTTGTTCGTTACACTGTAAACATTTTAATATACTTTTCATACTAACAAATAAATAAAGAGCTAAACATACATTGATTACATTTCTATAACACAATTTTTACAATGTATAAAAATAACTTTTTAATGAACAAACTATTAATTATTCTGCTTAATAAACTTATATAAGATGTGATGTTTAGCCGAAAATATTAATTGAATTAACATCGTTAAAATGATAGTGAATGTTGTAAACTTATTAAAAAAAATCAGTTATTTTCTCTGAATTTACATATTATATGTCAAAATTAGATATTTTTAAGTACATCTAAAATAAGTTATTGATGGTAAGAATAGGAATTTTTTTGAGCAGAATTTAAAGTATATATTAAAAGCAAAAGTAAAAGCAGGAACTTTGATTTGTCTTGTTGAACGATGTACTTGGTTTACAGAAGCACTTGCGATCATTTTGCGACCAGAACTTACGATTTTAAATCGATTATGAACCACTCAAATATAAATGAAAAAGCATTCATGTCTAAGATGGGAGTCGAACACATGAGCTGCTGAGTTTTAACCTAGATCTCTGACTAGTCAGAAAAGTTTCATTCATACTAAGCAAAAATGTATCCAAGAAAGCTCAAAACACGTTTATCTTGATAGATTTGTGTTTGAAAGATAAAAATCCGTTATTCATTTGCTATAATATAGAATGATGGAATTGAAACTCGTATATCTAATTTTCCAAGGTTTCTCTCTAATAATCTAACTACGTAAATTGAATGGTACTTATATTCTGTTAGAAACGATTACCTATTTTTACAAAAAAGTTTTCTGTGATAATTACTATTTTTCAATATTACCATCGAAATATCGTGTTGAAGTTCCTAGTTATAGCAACAAAAAATCAATTTCCGATTAAAAAAAAGTAGTTTCCGATTTAAATTATTAAATCTGAAATTTAAAGTAAGTTACTTTATTCAAGCAAAAATATTAGATTATGCTTATTTATTTTTATGAATTTATTATAATATAATATTTTAGTATATAAAAACGCCCTCTATACAAATAAACATAAAATTATGTTTGTTAATAATTACAAATCTTTCATTGAAAGAATGTATTTAAATTTTAATCCAAAATTATAGATTCTTCATAAATTCATTGTTAAAAAATCTACAATAAATTTTTTTTATCTAAATAAATCTTTTAACATGAATAATCTCTACTGTAATATTTATAGTTCAGTAACTCCTTCCATTTAGTTCGTTCCCGTATAGATCGGTAATGATGAAAATTTTTCCCAAATTAAGTTCTATATTGTAATGCATAAGCCATTATATTGATAGTAAACATTTTATTGATCTAAAGAAAAAATTAATGCATACAATAATTGAAATGAACTAGATTAAATCACACAAAACAGCTCATTTAACCTTACTAGTAGCAGTGAGATTGCTGCAGCTATTTTATGCTTCGGAAGATTATCGATTCTAGTTCATCTTGTAACTGCATGTCACGCACCACAAAACTTTTACGATTATTAAAGCGAATTGTTTTCTTATTTTTTTTATTTTTGGTTTTCAATAGCGCATGCGCAGTTCACATTAATCAGGAAACGTAATGTTAAAGTTGGTCGACAACTCGAGGTGTCATTGTTACAATAGAAATCCGAGAGAGGGCAGATTAACAGAACCTAGACATGAGTAAGAAATAATTTTGAAATTTGAAATGTTTTGATAGATTTAAAAATTATTAAATGTTATTAAATACATGTTTCTCATATTTGCTCTAGTTGAGTTTTTATATTTTAAAAATATAATTTAGTAAAAGAGATTAATCAGAACACTTTTTACATCAAAGTTATTATCAAAGCGTTAAAGATATTATCAATATACTAATTCTTTTGGGATTTAAAAAAATTGCATGTGAAATGAATTTAAGTTTGCAAATATTGGTGATAAATGAAGTCTTTTTTAAACACTGTTGAAAGCATTTGTTTTTGTGTTCATATGATAAATAATGTATCTAAATGAGAAAATTATATATATATATATATAAATAAATGAGATGTTTAATCAAAAATATTAATTTAAAAGTTTCAATATTTCAATCTGATGCATTATCGATTCAAGAATTGTAATGATGAAGAATCTTAAAAAAAACTTTTCCAACATTTTCTTATACCTAATTTAGGTTTCCTAAGCAATTCAAAGTTTAACTGCATACAAACGGATTATCTCAAAGTTATGTGTTTTTCTAATTTTGGTGATATTTTACTCTTATACTTTAAATTGAAGACAAAATACAAAAATATGAAAATATTTGCTTTTTTATTTAAGTGATAAAGTAATATTGTTTGCAAAATTAATAATTTGTTATAAAGTTTAATTTTTTTCATTCTTTGGAACTTAGATATTTTTAAAATTATTTTAATAGAATGTTTTCAAATATATATTTTTTACATTCTTATATTTATTTATATGTATAAAGTATGTAGAATCTTTTTGAGATAAATAATAAGCGAAGAACTTTTATAATTGTGTTCTATAAATTACTGTTAGAATTAATTTGATATTTAAAAGATTTGATGCGTTGCAGATTCATAAATTCTCTATAAATAAACTCTGAAAATTGTTTTATTTCTTTATATTGTCAATAGAAGGACAAACCTTTCTTTTCAAGAAATATCCATTTAAATATTTCAATTAATTTTTATTCAAATTTTATTAGTTTTTATATTTTACATTGCTTTATTAATTTACTTGAAGACTTATTGAAAAATTATTCTTTCAATGTTGACACAAATTTATGTTCAGAAACGAAATATTGTTATTTTCCAATCACTCTAAATTGCTATTCTAATCCTTATGCTATTTGCTATGAATCGAAATTTATGAAGGAATTCCTTCACTCATTTCTTATAGAAATGCGATTTATGTATAAAAATCTTAAATAAAAAGCTTAATCCTAAAATTAAAGCTTAATATAAATCCAAGCATGTATTTTAAAGCCTAACAGAAGATGTTTGAAAAATTTGCGTGAAATTTATAATTAAATATTTTTTTAAGAAATTGCGAATTTGTTTTTTATGAATGCTATAATAGTCTTTAATAATGATAAAGATAAAAGCAATTAAATCAGTAAAAACTTAAAGTATAATATTAACGAAAAGTTGTATTTTCATTACATTTTTTAATACCAATTTGTCGAATTATAACCTAATAAACCTCAATATTTTAGTAACTTTATTAGCACAAGAAAAAATATTCATTTGATCGTAAATAAGAGCTATATTTTTTAATTCTCTGTATCAGAGCCATAATTTTAGAAACTTTAAAAATTCTGGAATTTCTTTAAATAATTTCGTGGCCGAGCTGGCAGCCGAATGGTTAGCGCTCTTGCCTTCGGTTCAACAGTTCGTGGGTTCGAATCCCACCTTGGGCATGGATGTTTGTAGTGGTTCGGAATCCACTTTAAACCGTAAGTCCCGGTCTAATTAGCCTTCGTGTGCAAAAAATGACCGTTGAGCGACAAAGAAACCAAACCAAAACTTAAATAATTTCGTAAGATAAAAAATAAAAAGTAAAATAGTTTTTCATATTGATAATACCTTATTAACGCAATCTAAAATTTGTGTTGAATGAAATATCAAGTATTAAAATACAATTTTCATTGGAAATATTTTTCAGTTCTTTTAAAATGTAAAAATTTAAAGAAAAGCTAGATTACTTTTAGGAAAAGCTAGATTATTTTAAAAAAAGCTTAATTATTTTAGAAAAGATAAAACTAGACTTGAATTCTTTTACAAATTATCAAATGAATATCATAATTAGTGCAAATAAATTTTTTATTAGTATCATGTTTATTGAATTTATACATTGATTGAAAATAAATATGTCTATCGCTTTTTATTAAAATAGCTATTGAATTCTCATAAAACTATTCTTATTAAGTAATTATATTACCATAAGTTAGACATTTTTTGATTAAGAATTCTCAAATTACGGTTCTAAAAAGGAACACCTATATTTCATTGGCCTAAATTTAAAGTTAGTTTGGATTCTCCATTTAGTTAGTTGAATTTTCCTCCAACAATTTTTTGTGTAATTGGAATGCGGCAATTTCTATTCTCATATAAACTGATTTCAAATAGTATTGTCAAATTTAAACAATAATTATATACATAAAATTGAATGTGTTTAAAAATAATCAATGAATACATTTTAAAAATGTTAGGTGAAACAATTATAATTAGAATAACAAACCATAAATATAATAGTACTTAAAAATGTCGTATAATAAAATATAAATCCATATAATAAATTTAACAATTTTATATAATTTATAGCTGTAGTATTAGTACAGACGTATTAAACGCTACAAATTTAAAATTCTCTTCCCTGAATTAGAATTGGGAAAGTTTCTAAGAAATACTTTCGTAATTTGATGTTGAATTAATTAATCTATGATATGTTTTTGTTGTCACATGTTATAGTGATTACTATAATACAATAATAAACTTAAAGGAACAAGCATGAACTCATAGACACAGGTATAGCTGAAAATGCTTTGTATTTAAAACAAACATCAAAAGCAGGACATCTAATACTGATACAATGTAATGAACAGAACGAAATGAAAGATGAAATAAAGAACTAACATTTAAAATTGAATCATTTTAATAAACAAAACGAAATGAAAATTGTGCATGTCGATGTGTTTGTATCTACAGAGGGCAGAGGGTATTAACACATTTTTAGAACGATTTCGATTAAGAATTTCAAAAAAGTAAATGTTTTTAAATAAAAATTTTTGGCAACAGCTTATTATTTGAAATGAGAAATATCGTCTTCTACTTTTAAATTTATTCTTCATTCAAAATGTCGCATGTAAACAAACTGTGGATTGAAGGATATGTTTTTGCGCTTTCTGAAGAGGAATATTCTTATTCCAGGATTCAAAAACATTGTGAAATGCATGGTATTAAAATTTCTAAGTGCAAAATAAGCAACATTATTAATCGGACAGGTAAAAACCGTCAATCATTATTTCTACATGGAAAGAAGACTCCAAATGAATATCCGAAAAAAGTACGTACTGTTTCAAATGTTTCTAAAGTGAAATCCCTGGTAACAAGAGAAAATCCGCCAACACAGAAATCAATTGCAAAGTCTTTAGATACATCTGTAGCAACAATAAATAAAATAATAAATCAAGATTTACAACTTAAAAGAGCTAAAAAGCATAATGTTCACCAGCTTTTGCCGAGGCATGTGGCTCAACGCAAAACATATTGTAGAATCCTGTATGAAAACCATTTAGCAGGAGATAAATGGAAATACATTGTGACCCTTGATGAAGCATGGGTTTACCTAAATGAGTGCAACAAAAAAAGGTTTATTTACTATAGAAAACGAAGCGAAAAAAATGTACAAACCTGGTTCCGTCAATGTAAAGAAAGTTTCAGTAAGGGGTTTATGATAGTCGCAGGTTTCTCCTACAGTGGGAAATTAAAAATAAAAAGAGTAGAAGAAAATTTTAAAATCAACTCATCATACTACCAGGAGAAGATTTTACGTCCAATATTTACAGAAGAAATTCCACTTTTTTATCCCAAAGACTTTCAAAGAGTGAAACTTCATCAAGACAAAGCTACAAGACATACTTCGAAAATTACCACTGCATTCTTTGAAAAAATGAAGACTAATACAGGTATTGCATATATACCTTTCCAACATATTCCTGTGAAGTCCCCTGACGTTTCACCTATGGACTATTGTGCTTTTGATCTGTTAAAAAGAGATCTTTCTAAACGCAAACCCACCACGATGGATGGACTCTGGAAAGTAGTGGAAGAGGAATGGAAAGCAATAACCCTGGAAATTTTACGAAAAGCTCTTCTATCATGGAAATCACGATGCAGACTTATAGTCCAGAAGAAAGGCTATCAGATCGAACATTTAAAAAAATAGTCTTTAAAATTTAAATATTAATTAAACGGTCCCGAAATCGTTCTAAAAATGTGTTAATACCCTCTGTATATGCAAACTTGTGCCTTTAGCCTAATATAATATTTTTTATTATATTGTTAAAATTATTTCATAGCTTTAATGTTTTATTAATAACCATGTCGATATCTGCATATAATATTGTTTATAAAAATTGCATATTAGATTAAAATCTTAAGTAGATTGCATCTGTACTTTATGAAAAATGTGGATAGTCAAATTGCATTAGTGTTTGTGGATTCAGCGAATTATCTGACAATCTTAAGGTAATGTAGACATTTGGAATCATTATTCATAACTCGGTAGATTTTTAAATTCAGTGCTTTTTTGGTGAATTTCTTTTGAAAAAAGAGTTTTATAAATATAAGTTCAGCCTCAAATAACACTATGCTTTAATAATGTTTAATTTTTAAATATTTCTTCATTTTATTCACTTTTTTTCCCACTTAGATCCGAGGACGCCCATTCCAAGTGCAGCGGCTGTGAATTTCGGAATTGGTCTGACCATGGTGTTAGTTGGATGCATGATGCTTGGAATAGCAGCGGCATTGTTATGTCTCAGCAAGCCAGTTGTATTCGCGAAAAACGGAAGATACGACCAACTTTTGATGTCAGTTTGGCCAGTGGATCCTAGAAAAAGACTTGAAGTTTTCAATCCTAAGTGATGAGGTCATAAAAAGAGCTTAGGTAATGATATGTTGGATATCCAATTTTTAAACTGCAAGAACAATTTTGAAGACTAGAAAGACTATTCTTCGAAAGAGGTGCACTTGCAATGTTCTGATATGGCAGCTTTTGATTATAATTTGGCCCGTAATTTATAATACCAGTGTATATATTCACCATTGATGATTAATCGTTTTATGAACATTTCAGCACAATTTTCTTTGTAATTCCTTTTAATCTTTAATAAAAAACTGAATATAAACGATAAAATAAAAACTATTCTTTCATAAAAAATTATTAATATATTTATTTTATTGTATGCATGTAACTATATCTAACTATATAAATATCTAAGTGCAGAAATATTTCATATTAAGTATGTAATAGTTTAAATAACCAGTCAGGACAATTATGAGACTTGGATACAGACTGCTATACTATTATCAATATTTATAGTCAATTATGCAAAACTCAAATTTTAATATTTACTTTAGATAAAAAAGAAATTTTTTATTAAAAATGTCTAGTTCATTTCTTTAATAGGCTTAAACAACTTTTGATTAAACTTACTTATTTAAAAAGGGTTAAACTACTTTTCTATAAAGTGAATTTCTTATGCTTTTTGAATGAATTTGATAACACTATATTAATTAACATTTTAATAAAATAAATAAAATTTATTGAATATTCTGTGAGGAAATTATAGGAACAAAAAAGGAAATGTTAAATACAGTAAAATCTTATCAAAAACATAAAAAGTTATGAAAATATTTTATTTAAAAATGTATGATGTAAAATTATTTTATTTGAAATTCCTATTATGTTTTAAAAAATAAGAAATTGTGCTTTAAAATCCTTATTATAATTGTTTTATATTATTTCATTTAGTTAGTAGGAAAATTAACTTGGCTCATGTGGTTTTATAAAATTAATTAAATATAACAATTAGCAGAATGAATATTCACAAAAATTTCATTATTTTATGTATTTTGATGATAGTGGGACTAAAGTTCATAATAGCTATCTTATGCAAATTACGTAATTGTTCTATTTTATATATAGGGATAGCACATAATACATAATATGACTTGAACTGCGAAAAAATGTAAAGAAAAATACTCATTTTCAAATTTTTATTATTTATACTACAGTATACATACATTTGTATTTATTCTTTACTTCATTTTTTTTTACTTACATGTTATTTATTTATTTTACAAATGCTAAGTATTAGCTCTTCAGCTTTTATTTACATTTTGCAAATTTATATTTCATATCGATATAACTGAATGGTTGTTAAATTGCAAAATACTTAGAGAAATAATAATGGAACTCTTTTTCTGTATTTGGAAAAATTTTTCAAATTAAATGTCAATTTCTTACAAGTAAAATGGCAAAATTAAATTTTACAAAATAAAAATCTTCTTTTATTTTATTAGCGGTTCTTGTAGTAAATTGTGTGCTTTACTAATCTTATATTTATTGATAAAAAGTCAATCAATTATTTAATGAGGTTGTCATAACAAAAACAAATATTTCAATTTCTAAAAAGATTGATTATATCACACTATTATTTCGTATTAGAAAATAATTTTTTACTGAATGCCATCATTTTTATACACAATGTTTTGAAACAGATTCACTTACTTTTGAATTTTAATTCGTATTGCAATGTTTCCACATGTTTTTATAATGCTCTGTTTTCGGAAATTTATTTTCTTGTGCATATCATCATATAAGTTTGAAAAATAAAAGGAAGTTTGCTTTTATTGATTCAACTTTAAAGCGCATAATTGATTTAATTTTTAAGCATTTTACTTTTGAATATATTTTTTTACGTAATGAATAGTTTCTTTCATAATGAATAATTAATAATTTTCTGGTTATAAAGTAAACAGAATTAAAACGGTAAACATTTTTGTCGTAGTGTCACAACAATTTTGTCAGTCCTTCACTTATCAATTAATTTTTCGACGCTTTATTTCAACAAGAAATTCGACATTTTTTAATCTAGAAAACTAGTTGTTTGAGCTTGAATTAATAAATAATAATTTAAAAATGATTAATTAATAGAAATATTTATGCCGATTGAGATCATGTAGTTCTAATGATTAATAAAAATTTATGTTTTGAAACAAAATTGCTTATATTGCACAGGAAGTATAGTTTCTGTATTGGAACAGGAAATATAATTTCTCTAGGGTGGCAATAACAGTATTTTTATATATAAATTATCACAACATCCTTTTCTCCTAATGATATGTAGCGTCATTTGAACTACGTTGACTTGTAATTAGAAATTATTATTAATTTATACAGGAAATATTATTCTTTATATAAAAAAATATTGTAGTATATTAATAATAAATAAAAAAATCTTGGTTTACTGCCATTATTTTTGATTTTGCAGTTTTTCTTAGTCGATTTAAATTTAATCCTTTATTTAAGTGTTGGAACACATTTAATATTAGCTTTATAATTTCTTACGTAAAGTCACTAAATATATTTATTTTACTTTGCTATCACATGGGCTTCTGCAATATTAAAACAGTTTAAAATATTTAATTTATTCTTCATTTAGAAAAGGAAATGAGGAATTCTAATGATTCTATTTATCAAATATAATTTGGAAGAGTGGATTTTATTTCAAATTTTAACAATATATATAAATTTGTAAAAGTTTTCTATAAAAATGTAATTTAATTTTACTTCCATTAAATATTTTTAGAGCCTAAGCAGTATTTTAAAGAATTTTGGTTTCATTTATTTTTCCACAAAAGTTCTTGCTTTTATAGAGAAAACTTTATAGCACATAATTTTTACAAAACATATTTTTCATTCAGTATTTACATTAAAAATTAAAACCGTATATTTATGGGTTAATATAAATAATGGAGCTTTAGATTTGTCATAATATGATAAAGAAAACTTATAAAACAATATCACAAATACAAAAAAGTGTCAAGAACACATATTACATTACAATAAAATCAAATTAAAAAACTTAGATAAACAATATGCATTCTGAATTTAAGTCCATTTATAATTATTTTGTATTTTATAGTTTAAATTTTGTATTGGGCATCTTATATTTTAAAATAAGTATTTTTGACGACGAGTTCGATCCACATCAGCTAAGAAACTTATGTTCTTAAAAATATACAATATCCAAACAGATTATACAAGTTTAATATATTTGTGCATTACAATTTTAGTACATTGATCGTCATTATTTTTTAATATAATTCTGATTCTTATTAATTATTTAATTAATTCTTTGAATAAATTTTAGACTTTTTTATGCTACTTCAATAAAATATTTAATACTTTAGCAGAAATTTTTTCCCAACCTAAAATATTAGTTTTACTATATGCATTAGATTAAAAAGTCTTATCTAAACCATTTGCACTTAAATAACCAGATGTTAACTTTAAGGATTAAATTTTACGAAATATATTGAGTAAATTTTACATCCATAGATGGCAGCACTATAAAATTAAATAATACATATTCATCCACGCATAATGCGATAAAAATTATCAACAGTAGCGATATAATATACACGCGTTCGAAGGATGTTAAATATTATTTATTTATTTTATTTATCTACAACTTCAATATCTCTATTCACTCGTGATTAAAAATTTGGAAAAAAAAATCGTGTCCGTGAAAAAAAAGTTATCAGAAAAAATAATAATAAAGGCCATTGACATCTAATGTTAAATTTGATCAGATTAACTATTATTCTATTCCGGGTTTTTGATCTTACATTTGTCGGAACATGCCTGATTAAATATAGGCAGACACAATTAAGATTATCATAAGACTATCGTGTGTCTGTGGCTTTTATTATCTATTTTCTGTCCTCAAATACCCCCGGATAGGTTCAGGGACAAAAAATACAAAATTAACGATTTCAACAACTGACGTAAATGATTAAAAAAATAGATAACATCTTTATTAATTTTAATATAATGGTAACTAATTTTCTTTATTAAAAAATAAAATTATATCTTAACAATTGATTCAGAGGTAGACATTTTCCCCCAAATTCAAAAAATGTTGTTGCATCTAGAATTCCTGTGTAAAATTATATTTGTTAAATATTGGAATTTTTTTAAATAACTTTATTGGAATATCGAATATATTTAAAAAATATATTCCAGATTTTAACGACCAATTTCTTTGTTTTATTGGAAGATCTACTGTTGATATTTGTATTAAAATCAACGATATATTTAATTGAAAATAACGAAATATTTGAAATAAATTAACATGCATAAGTGAAAAATTCATTACAAAAATGAAAAATAGCTTTCAAATCAATAATTTTTATACATATATGAAATATAGATAGTATTAGGCTAGTTATCGAAAGTGACCAATAAAAAATTTATTGTAAAATTATAAAAAAACTAAATAAATTTATTTCTAAAATAAGAATTTAATGAATCATATTTATTGCTTATGTTTACTTAAATATTTACTAAGTTTAATAAATGTTCTCCGGAGATGTGCAAAAAAAGTATTTTGTTAACAACAAATTATTACACATAAGCTTTAACAGATTTAATGGTTAAGTTTCGTTCTGAAACAAAAAAAAAATCGTTAAATTAGAATTTACTGATAATTTTAATTTATTTGAAACTAAGAATTATATACATATGTAAATTAAAAACTTTTTTAATTAAAAATTTCATAGTTTCATATTGTAAGCAAGTTAACAAGCCCAATATTATGTTATTTACTACTTTTTACTTCAGTTAATATTAATATTTGAAGAAATTTTGATAAAAAAAATCAAAATATTTAATTGAATTTGTTCTAATTTAAATTTTTTTATAACCGTAGAAAAACATATTCCTTTCATACGATTACTCTCACACACACACACACACACACACACACACACACACACACACACACACACACACACACACACACACACACACACACACACACACACACACACACACACACACACACACACACACACACACACACACACACACACACACACACACACACACACACACACACACACACACACACACACACACACACACACACACACACACACACACACACACACACACACACACACACACACACACACACACACACACACACACACACACACACACACACACACACACACACACACACACACACACACACACACACACACACACACACACACACACACACACACACACACACACACACACACACACACACACACACACACACACACACACACACACACACACACACACACACACACACACACACACACACACACACACACACACACACACACACACACACACACACACACACACACACACACACACACACACACACACACACACACACACACACACACACACACACACACACACACACACACACACACACACACACACACACACACACACACACACACACACACACACACACACACACACACACACACACACACACACACACACACACACACACACACACACACACACACACACACACACACACACACACACACACACACACACACACACACACACACACACACACACACACACACACACACACACACACACACACACACACACACACACACACACACACACACACACACACACACACACACACACACACACACACACACACACACACACACACACACACACACACACACACACACACACACACACACACACACACACACACACACACACACACACACACACACACACACACACACACACACACACACACACACACACACACACACACACACACACACACACACACACACACACACACACACACACACACACACACACACACACACACACACACACACACACACACACACACACACACACACACACATATATATAATTACTTGTAATTATATATGTATGCATACATTTGACTTTATAATGTTTTCTTGAAAAAATTAATTTGAAAAAGAAGCTAACAAATATCAATTAAAAGTTAAATGTAGTAACAAATAAGAAAGAATATCATCTAATTATCAAACAAAATGAATCACGAAAGAATAATCAAAACAGCAAAATTGCACAAGAATAACATCATGAATATTTTTAAATTTTTATCGTAGTTCACTTAAAGAAGAAAACACATTTAGTGATAGATGTAAAAATAATGATTTAACTATATAAGAAAAATTTCGTAGTTTCTGCTATTTTACAAAAAAACACTTTTTTAAAATTAAATATTTTTTATGGAACATTTTACTTAAAAATCTAAAACTTTTCATATTTAAGCAAACATAAGTTATGATTATTAAAATAAAATAATTCAAAAACTTAATTGATTTAAAAGTTCCACATAACTTAATTAAAAATACCGTGTATTTTCTATTATTTCTAGACATTGTTAAATTCATAATTTATCAAAGGATAAAATTGATGCAAAAAATGACATTGAAAAAAATGACATAAAATGGCATGACATTTCATTTTAAAAACAGCCATTTAGCTCGCTTTTTTAAGCATAACAAGTAAAATGTGCAAGTTTAAGAAATAAAAATTGTTAAAAGTAAAATTGTAATAATATTCTAAATTAATCAATATATTACAGAAGTAAACCCAACGCATCAGTAATAATATCTATACCCATCACTAAGATTGAGTGAAAGTTTTTAAATAAGATGTTTATAATGTATGCACTTGCATAACACATGACAATTATATAATGCAAGCAGATGTTAATCTATCTAATAAAAATACATGACCATCACTTAAAACGTTTTGTGCAATACTGAATTGTGAAAGATTTCCGCAACTTGTAAAAAGACGTACTCTTTCTGTTTCCCAAAACTCGTTCTGTCCGGCGTAAAATGGTAAAACGGCCTTCTCAAGGATGCTATCTTGAAATCAGTAAAGTTGGGAACTGAGATGTCGACATATATCTCTTATATATTCATTAATATTCCTCACTGCCTGGAGTACCGTTTTGATAGTTTTTCAAAAGAAAATTTATTCGTTTACCTGAAGTCTTATTCATTTGCTAAAAATAATAAATTTAATAGATCAGTCTTTTATACAGAATAAAGATCACGTTAATTAGTATGTGTCCTGAAATTTTAAAATACTTTGAATTTAAATTTATAAAAAAGAAGCACAAAATTTTGGTGGTTTTTCGCAAACCGTTGGGAAAGTATAAATGATATCAGTAAAAAATGTCATTAATAACTTACACACACACTAGCACATAAAATAATTTTAAATTAATTAAATGAAAAACGAAAAGATCATGCGTTGAATATTGATTTAAGTACTGAAATCTAATTTTTGATTTTTCGAATGCACCCAGAGTGTAAAAAATCTCAATATTACTACGAGACAAATTTGAAATACGTTTTAAATATTTAATTCTCCAATTATATAAAGTATATAAATATACTTGTAAAGCATAATCAGAATTTATCTTTACAATCTTTTTAAAATTATTGAAATTTTATTAGCAAATGTGTTTTTATAGCTCTTTTGTTATATCTCCCCTTAAACTATTTCTTCAAATTATTTTTCTTATTGAAAAATTAGAAAAAAAGTATTTGTCTGAGGTGAAAGTAAACATTTGTAAGAGCTGTTGTAACTCTTATTTTTCATATTTGTTTATTTTTAGAACTTTAACTTTTTCGTTTGGCAGCACCAAGTTTTGTTGTCATTCTTTCTTTTAGGTTTAAAGGAAATATGCTAAGCTTCTTGTAAGCATTTAAGATCGCAAAATAAAAATGGAAATATCTTTGTTTTTCTTGTAAATAGTGTATTATAGCGTCAGTTTAGCATTGTGTGCAACTAAATATTTCTATATAACGGATGTCTTTTTTCCTAGAGTAGTGACAAAAAAATTCATAATATCATTGACTGATACTTTCATCCGGTTATATTCTAGCAGAGCCCACATCCTTGGCACAAACGATTTTGTTTGGCGATAATTGTGACTTACGCCAATTTTGGTAACCTTATTACTTTGATACACTAGATATGGTAAGCCAAACTATTTCTGGAATTTCGTTCTGGCTTGGCGCTTTTTTTCAATTTGTTGCCAAAGGTGTGGGTTTTCTAGGATTTTACCCTTTCATCCTTATTCTTCTGCAATGTTCTATTCATAAACATTCTCTGTTATCTTCGTATAATTGTTTGGTAGTAGTTATGGTTATCATTATTTAATTTCCTTACTTGTTGCAATAATAATTTTAAATTTGTCATTATTATTATTAAGAATAGGTGGTATTAAAATTATGGAAAAAAACTGAGAATAAAAATGACATTTTTAAATGTTCTTCACAAGCTTTAAAATATAATAGTAGCTAACAGATTTTTTTAATAAATAGAATTGCATATATTTAGATAACATGTACTACATTAATTGAATTTCCTTAACTCTTGGATTTTTCGAAAGCGTGAAATATCGAATCCTTCATATTTTCAAAGAAGCTAAATTGTAGAAATCCGTATAGTTGAAATAAATGTAACTGGAACATCCTAACTTTTAAAAGTTTCCGGAGATACGGTGCCTAAAACCATGACAGAATGCACAGAGAGGCAAGACAAGCTTTTTAAAGCAAAATGGTGGACTTAAAGAAAAGCTCAGAGATGGGTGTTGGAGTGAGTTGAAATGTTGAAAAAGTCAACAACTGCAGCAAAAATAACCGTAGAACTCAATCAGCATGTGGATTCTCTAGTGTCAATGATTACAGTTAGAAGAAACCTTCATAATCTGAACATTTACGCCAGAGGAGATATTTCAAATATCTGCAAATATCTCCTGACCTCAATATAAGTGACCCTTTAAGATCTATACCAGAGCTTTCAGTATGGAATTGCTATATCTTGCACCGGCATCTCTCTCAGAATTTAAAATCTTACACAATATTTCCATAAGAAATGGCATAATATTATTCTACAAGCAATATTCAGCGCTTGTATAATCGATAATTAGGTGAATCCAAGCTTTATTACATACCAAAGGCTATCCTACACAAAACTCTAATAACGGATTCTTTATATATCTAAGGTGTTTTCATTATTTTGATAATTCTCTCTACATTTTGTTGGAACTGTGTATCGTTATAAATGAAACTTCTGATCCAGAATGAGTTCACCACATTGTTCTACATGGTGGTTAACAACATTTACCAAAGCTGGTCAACAATAATAACTCTAATATTTTCAAGTACTGTTTTACTACTTAGCACATTCACACAATATTTTGAAACTATATAATAAAAACAGCCTATCATATTAACAAAGAAATTCAACGATGAAATCAGTTCTTTATTGATTGTAATAGAGATGGAAGTTAAATTTTTATATGATTTAAAAACATACACTTTTAAAATGTGCTAAACATATTATAAAAAGTACACAAATGGAATTTGAAGGAAAAGTAAATATATTTACCAATAATTTGCTTAACTTTTACTTTAATTTGTTTTATTAAAAAAAAGAGTTTTAAAGATACTTTTACTTTTATTTGAAATTTTTCTTAACATCAGAGCATAAGATTTTTCGAAAAATTCGTTAAAAATATTGGTAAGTATTTCTACTCTTCATTTTAGCCTATTCGTAGGTGAATGCCATAGAAATATAGCCCATATATAGAAATATTATTTTAATAGCCGCTACAAATTAAATTTAAAAAAATTAGTGTAGAATCAGCTTGATAAATGTTATATCAGTTAAAGACATTAAATTGTTTTTTTAACAATAAGCTTGAAATTTAACAAGAAATTAAGAAGAAATAAGAAAAACGACAATGTACCTAAAGTGTCAATAATGTTTTGGTGTGGAATGACAAAAGCTTTTTACGTTTGTTTTCTGAAATAATGCTGGACGAAGAACGTATGCAGTTCGAGTAGATCACATCCATTCAATTGACCTTGACACCAATCTTCATTTCATTTTCACTACTGTTCGAAGCATATTTATCAGAGCAGTACTTTTTTCCGCGTGACAAACAGATCTAAGATGACACATTGCAGGCTTCCTTGAAGAAGTCGGGGTCACTTCTCAGTAAGACCTCCACTAGAGGTCGAAATCTTGGCGCCAGTAAATCGGTAAACCCAAGAAAAACGGAATTTTTGTCTAGGATATTTAAAATATTTTTATACTGGCATGTTTGCACGTATGCTTTCATGTTACTTGTAAGGCCAGAAATTACAAAGTAGGAAAAAATAACTCTTAAGACCTTCAAGATTTGATAATCCACCCTCGAATCCTCGAATTGTATTGTTTTATTTTTTTAGTCAGCCTTGTATCCAAAATTAAAGAATGTTAATATTTTACTGATATTTCTTGACTAAGTACCTTAGAAATATTGAATATTTTTTGGATCATTCTAAAAAAAATAATTCATTGTTTTTTATGTGAGTTTTTAATATATAAGAAGAATGTTAGTAAATTCAAGGAAAAATTATTCTAGATTTCTTAGTCAAGTCCCAATAGTATTTGTCTATCATTTGGTAAATATAAAAATAAAGTAATTATTAAACCCTCATATTGTCAGGTATGAGGTTAAATAATTCTTAATTAACCATAAGGCCTCTTTCACACTAGACGACTTTAATCGTACGATAAAAAGTCGTCCGATATTTTATCGTGTAAGAAGTTATTAAAAAACCACACAATAGACTGCTCTTTTTCACTCTAAACGGGAAACGACATTTTATAGGAGACCCGTCTATTGTGTGTTTTTTAATAACTTATCACGATAAAATATCTATGACATTTTATCATACTATAAAAGTCGTCTAGTGTGAAAGAGGCCTTAGGCCTTACTATTGCTTGGTGAGATAAACACTTAGTAAGATTGGTTTCGTTATAAACTGAAAGTGATAAATATTTCGCTGTGATCAAAATACACTAAATTTCGCGGGAGACACTTTCTAAATATCATTAATTAAGGAGATAGCTCAGTGAAGCTTAATGTATTAGAGTGAAACCTATTATTTATTTATTTGATTTTTTGTGAATCGTTGATAATTTCAAACATTTGAGTGAAAGTTTACAATTTAAGAGATGATTTCATCAAGGCTTGGCCAATTATAACGATTGATTAAGATTACGTTAACACATAATTAGAAGTTAACGGAAATATATGGAATTTTCTGTGTTAATCATGGTGAGATAGCCTTAAAATGATTTCGAGTGGTCAGAATATAGAGACAAACTCGACAAAATATAAACTGTTAAGATAGTATTTTTAAGGTTTATTTTTATTGTGGCTTATGCTTTTGTAAGTAATCAGGAAATTTCACAGAAATTCGTACTTTCTGTTTAGGAAAAATGAGCATGAAATCAAAATGAAATTAAAGTTCTTTGTTACAATTATATTTTAGCGTAATTATTCTTTTTGTAAACTATTATTATTCAAAAATAAAAATTAAGCTAAATGAGCATGCTAATATTTATGACTACAGAACAAAGCTCAAAAAATTATTACTTCAAATTGTATTGTTTCATGATAAAAAAGAAATTAAAGTTTAGAGACTTTACAAAAAGTTGATGAAACAGAATACTTATCTTAAGTCACAAAATAAATTAAAGAGATTTAAAATAAAATATAACAACTCGCTATAGTATTTTATTGTGTACAATTGTACAGTTTTAACATAGATTTCAATTTTAACTCTGCAAATATGAATTTGTAAAAAAAAGTTTAAACGTGATCTTTAAGAGAAGTTTCTAAGGTGTAATTTTTTGAAGCATATTTATAACAAAGATACAATAAATAAAATGTAGACTACTACAGTCTACCTAAGAAAAACTTAAATCTTTAGTACCTTTCTAATTTATGTCTATAGCTCAAGATAATTGTTTCAATGAATTGAATAGAATCTTTAATATCTATTTGCAGAATGATAATTAATAAAGATACAAATGGTTTAATACTTGTGACTAAGAGTCAAATTACTCTACAAGACACGTAAGGTTTTTCAGTAAAGAAAAATATAATTTTTATAGATATATTTTTTAAAAAAACTATCAGCATAATTTCAACGAGACAGATTATTTTTTACTATGTCATAAGGAAAGAGAATAAATCCTTTTTTAGTTTTGTCCGTTAGTTAGTTATTCTCAATTCAACTGGCGTACTCTACTATATAAAATGATAGCAGAATATCTCCAGAACTTATTTAAAGATGTTTAAAATTATATGTGATTTTTCTTCAAACACATTTTTCTCTGAAAGATAATGTGATGATATACTTAGCACATTTGAATATGTCTTCAATATATTCAAGTTTTATAGGTGTTTCCATTCTTAGAAATTTAAATATAGAAAATATATTGAAAGTTTTATCACTTGATATACATCACTAGAAATAAGCAGCATATATGCATGTATGTATACAAAATAACTAATTAAATTATCATATTTTAAAGTCGTCTGCAAACATTACTATTACAGAAAATTATGAAATTTCGCGAACTTATTTAGAGATAAAAATTTTTATAAGAAAAATTTTTCAAATTTCCCAGCCGAATTGCGTTTTTTTAATAAATTATACAAATAATACATATTTGCTAAAAAATAAAGGTTTTGTTGCAATAAAACATATTCAACATGATTGCCATGTTTTATTTCATTCAACATGATCTGGAAATATAGAAAAAGCATGCTCAACTGTTGGTAACAGTGTGTTCTGAAAAATACTACGCGCATGTGTTGAATTGCTGTTTTTAAGAAGAAATAAGATTGTGTTGGATTATCGCAACTTACAAGATATTTCAAATAATCTTAAATCCAAATGTCGAATGTATTGAAGTCTAGGGTTTTGGAATGCACAATGCTCAAAAGTACCAGCTGATGACACATTCTTTTGGGATACAATTTTAGAAGATATCAATAAATCAAAGGTTAATATGTGCAGGTACAATATTTTGCATAAAATGTTTACGTAAAAGAACTATCCTGGATTGTATGGGGTTCCCTCTGGTGGATGTTTGCGCAAGTCCACTGCTGGTGCTGAACTTCGCTAGGGTTCATGGTGTCATGGATCTGACCTAGCTGCCGCTACATCTCTGAAGAATGGGACACAACAACAACACATAAAAGAACTAATGTGCTCACAGATTACAATCAGTTTAAGATAACAACTATACTTACAGCTACTTAAAGAGTGTAATTGGTCCATTTAATATTTTGGCAAATACAAACCGAGAATGAATGATGAAATAAACTGTGTTACATCTTTATTTTCGATGGCTTTACGGAATCTGTGAAACTGAATGCTAATTTTCTGCTTTCGAAATTTGGTAGTTCTGAGTATTGAAAACTGCCCAATCAAATTTGTAGTTGTGTGAGAATGATACAAAAAAGTGCGTGATATCATAAGGCCATTCTGAATCTATTTTAAAGTGATCACGAAGATTATTGCTCACCATGATCTAGTGATAACTAACCGCTGTTCAGAGCGGAACATCGAAGGTTTGATTGTAGGCACTGTTGAATAAAACAAGAAGGATTTTGCACTTCTGATTTCAAGAAACAAGTCTACCGAAGCTGGGACTAAGAAATAAATCGAGGCTGAATACGGGTCCAACGAACTATTTCTGTTTAAAACCATTTTATGCATAGCCAGAAAACTGCTTTACAACAGCTTTAAGGCGTTTCATTATCCTCTATATTTTCAAGTCGTTATAGTGAGCAAAAAATTTAAGTAGAAATTCATGTTCATAATATTGTGGAAGTAACCTCTACACAAGTTGAAACTTGTAAGACTAATAATGAAAGAGGCTCTGTATGAATTTTTCTGAATAGTTGAAAAAGTCACATGATGGGCACCGGTGCTATTGTGCGCATCTGAAGCTTTATCCTCTTCCAAGAACTTCTTAGAGGAATTCTTGTATGCATTGAAAAACAATTATGTTTTTATTGTTTTCTCTTTATTTCTGAAGGTCAAAGTGATTTTTTTCCCTTTCTTTTAAGTTTCAATTGAGAGCAGTGAACTGGATGATAATCTATGAATCTATGCATTTATTGTCGAAAATGTAATTGTGTAGGATTATAAATATTCTTGTCAAAGTTATAGTTTATTTTAGAAATTGTATAATTTAATGAGAAAGAGAGTGATAATTATTGCCTCAGTATTAGATTTAAAAAAAGGTAGAGATCGAAATGAAGAACATAATTGTCAATCTTCATTGTGAAACACTTCTAAAGGCAAAATTTTGAACTATTTTTTATTAAACCAAACTAATTCCCATTTTTCATTCTACACACAAATTTCATGATTTCTGAGTAATAATTTCGTATTTGTACACAAATTTAAAATAGGCTCATTTGAATATAGTCACCCTGTATTGATAACATCAGTACGTATATTATACATTATATACGGAATGATGCTAAATTATTGGACCACACACTGTGGTTTCTGGGATTCTTATTATAAATAATATAGATTTTTTTGCATGTAAATAACTAAAATATAAAATATGTACATATTAATTTTGAGAGCTATTTAAATATAGAAAAATTTTTATCCATTTAAATTACTGTTACAAAATTATAAGAAATAATTTTTTTTTTTTTTACAAATCTGGAAAGATGCCCACCCACATTCATAATTTTCTTAAATAAAATCATATACATGATTTTCTTTATTGAATTTGTTGTTGTTGTTGTGTCCAATCATTCAGGATCTAGCGGCAGCTAGATCAAATCCATGATTCCATGCACCCCAGCAAAGTCAAGCACCAGGAGAGGGCTGTTGCGAACATCCTCTAAAGTGAGCCCCAAGCAATCGAGAATATGTTGCGGGGAAGCCGGCAGCAGATGGCACTTGGGACACGTTGGAAAGACTTTACGGCCGGATTCAAAGGACATGCATTTCAGGTGCCCACTGAAAAGTCTTGTGATAGCCGTTTGGTCCTGTCTGCCAGCCTCAAAATGTAATGCTCCTCCTGGTTTTGACCTACTGTACCAGGGATGGGCTGGAGGAGAAAGCCAGACTTTCCGGTCTCTATTTTTCGCCACGGAGAAAATCTCTTCAAAAGTTAGGTCATAATCAGTAGTGGCCGTCGCAGAGCAGCCTCTTTTTGCTAAGGTATCCGCAGCTTCATTTCCAGGAATGTTGACGTGGGAGGGGATCCACTGGAGGTGGACCTCCCTGCGCTTTGAAAGAATTTTAAGCATATTGAATATTTGGATGCTTACAAGGTCATTTACACGCCTCCAGTCCTGTAGATGTTGGATTGAGCTGCGGCTATCTGAAAAAATCCAAATGTCACTAGAGTCTGTGGAGTGGAGAATGGTGTTTAATCCCTCCTTAATAGCAATTAATTCGCTCCTAAAGACCGAGCAGTTATCTGGGTTGCGTCGAGATAGCCGTACCGCAGGGTTCACAATATAGATGCCACTCCCAGTGTGATTTGACTCGTCTTTACTACCATCTGTATTTATAAGAGTAGCATCACTCGGGACACTATTTATGTCCTCAAGAGCCAGTTGTCGTAAAAATTCAGGGACATAGAGTTTTTGTTTGGGATGGAAGCTCACAGTGGAAGTGCATTCCGAGTAATCTCTCAGCCGGGTTAACACAGGGTGTTAGAGATGAGTACTCCACCAATTGGTAAATAATCTCCTGTTTATCGGCCAGTCCGAATGGGCTATCCTTTTTGAGTCTCTGGTTGTTACTCCAGTTAGACAGATATTCAGATGTACGGCTCTGATTTCCATAGCTTCTTAATTTGTTGAAGTATTTCACCAGGTTCGAGCTTCTAACAAGACTAAGAGGAGGGAGATCAGCCTCGTAAAGTACAATACCGTTTGGGCAGCTGTTTCTCAGGCCGGTTATAATGCGGGCCGCACTCAATATCACTCTCTTCAATTGGAGAAGATTAGATGTCGAGGCGCAGAAGTATACCGGGAACCCATACTCAAGGATAGGCCTAACAAGCGCAATATATGTTGACCTGAGCGTTTTGGCATCAGCGCCCCAGTCTCTTCCAGAGCTGTGCTTGAGGATATTCAGTCTCTTGCGGCTATTGATTACTAGATTTGAAATGTGCCCGTTGCACGTAATCTTCTGATCCAGGACAAAGTCCAAGTACTTTGGAATTGAATTAATTACTCTTTATTGAATTAATCAGATTTACTATTAAAGTTTTAGAAATTTCATCACATTTATCGATGATATCCATTTTATATTCATACATAGAATTACAATGACAATTATAATCTACATGCAACTGATGAGCCAAATCATCACCTTAGTTTTACATGGAATTCAAGTCTTAACTATTTACTGCCCAACTTGCGACCTAAATTTTTCGTTCTTGAAACTAAAATTTAGTTGATTTTAAAGGATATCACGGTGCATTATCTTGCTGAAATTTCCCATCTGGTCTTCCGAAAAGTGAATTAAAAGATATAAAATGTATAGCAACAGTAAACTGAATCTTTTTTTCCGAGAACTCACTACAATTCATATTTCTAATGATATAAAATACCATTCACTCTAACACAAACATTTTTTTAATAACGGTGGGGACTTGGATAACTAACCCTTCGCCACAAGACAGGAAACTGCTACTCATTAGTCGTTACTCTGCTGGCACTTGTGTACCAAGTCACGGAGGCCAGTAGTATTACTCGCGTCATACCACCAAACCCGTTTATAGGGTGGGCCACATTCATAAATCCTCACAGGAAAAAGGACAAAAAGGACACAGAGAGAAAGTAACAACCATGCCCGAAACGGGATTTGGACCCGGGATTCAGCCATCGGTCGGCTGAGTCATTAGTGCTCCTGACTCCTGAGCTGTGGGTCCCGGGTTCAAATCCCGGTTCGGGCATGTATCACAAACCTAACACTAAAACTATTCAGAATTGTCTACTAAAAAAATCTCGAATTTCTTTTCGTAAATTTCGCCAGCAGTTAATGTTACCGTCTAAGCCATCTAAATGGAAGCCATTTTCAATGGAAAAAGAATTTTTATTCCAAATGAGTTTTCAAAAACTTTAAAACTTATTTCATGTTATCACCTATCAAAAGAACTTCATCTTATCTTCTTTATGAGGTTTTAACATATTATTTTCTATTAATTTCCAAAGGCTGTTGCATGTGAGATGATTTTAATTGTGATGTTATATTAAGAGTACATAATTTCTATTTAGCTGCAAGCATGAACATTTCTCCTATAATCTCAAACGGATATATTACTCCTTTTTTGAAATCTCTCCTATTTTCTGCAAAAAGCTTTTAAGTTTAATAAAAAGTAGTTTAGAAAGCGTGAAAGTTACATTCAGTATTTCTTCAAATTTTCCAGAAACTTTATAAAACGAAATTTTTTTAAGTAAAATTTTGAATAAAACCAAATTTTTTCTCTTTGACGCGACATAGTAAATTCTCTCGTAAAAATATAAATGAATTATAATTGAATTTTCTTTATATTATTGTTTGCACTTTCGTTGTAAAGCAAAGTTACAATTAACAAAAAATCTAGAAAAAATAAAATATGTTGAAAACTGAAATAATTTTGAAAAAAACAAAATGTTTAATATTGGCGTAAGCAAGACACTAGTCTTAAGATTTAAAATTGATTGTTTAAAAATATTGCAATTATTCATTTAGAATTATATTAAGGAAATTTTTAAAAGTTTAAATATTCCTTGCCAATTTAAACTAACCATAAGTGGATGTTTTGTCTTGTCTTTTTCATTTTGCTTTTTCTTCTGTTCTATTTTCAACGTGTTGAATTTTGGAAACAATATTGCTTAAAATTTGAAAAGCTGAAAACTAATTGTTTAGAACAAAAAATAATTTTCATGATTTGGTATAAGTATGACATTACCAAGAGATTTCTTTCCAAATCTGGCGTCCTTTATTTTGATTATAGTGCTGCCAGTTTGAATTTTGTTGCTTTTCGGATTTTTTTGTCTCAAGATTTGGTTTTTCTCGTGTTTTGCATTGTTTTTACATCATATATATGTTTTTTTAATGACAACAGCATTTGAAGTTTTTGTTTTACTTTCAAATCTAAGTTTTTATCTATACTTATTTTTAATCAGCCAACTATCATCTGTATCATCTTTTTTTAAATCGTTGGAGTAACAAGTATTAAATTCTAGTAACATTCAAGCTTTTGTTTACAATTTTACATTTGATTGTAAGAAAACCATTGCAGATTCTTCTACGTTTGACTAAACTGAGTATTTTCTGAAAATAAATAAAAAATAGCATTTTGACGAAGGAAAAAAATTCTATCGTAGCGAGATTAATTTATAGTCAGAATTGTTTTATAAGGAATGATATACATAATAATAAATCAGTTTATATTGTAGCATTAATAACTGTCATCATTTTCTACTAAATCAACTCTGTAGTTTAAATTTAGTCACCTTTTTACATTACCATTTTAGAAAACTACTTTCACTGAAATGTTTAACATGCATCGATTGGATAAAACGAACTATAGGGGAAATAAATATCACCCCAGTACTACTTGTAATCTATTATATTCAAATTTAACACAGTTTATACGGATGCATCAAAGAGAATATATCACCTAGCATATATGACATGCGAGCTTGACATTATTTGAAATAAATTGTTTTGGAGAGAAGCCAAAGAAAACATAACAAATTTTTATTCGTTTTCCATTAGTACTTTATAGATTTTTTATACTATTATGTGATTTAAAAAGTTCTAAAATGCGTATTTTTGGAACTTTCGGTTCTAAGAATATGCGTTTAACTTGGCGATGAAAAAAAGTACCAATCGTCACCAATGGAGGGGGAAGGAATATCCTACTAGTTCCCATGATTTTTTAAAGTTTTACTAAGGAAAAATTTATAATTAAAAAGTACTTTTTTATTACCGACGACACTCAAACATTCGATGGTGAACTTCGCCTTGTTTCCTGCCCCACGAAAAATGCGAGTCAAAGGTAGGCAGCAAATCCGTCTATAAATCGGAGGTACAACCCAGATGTGACGGAAATTAAACTTTATCTGATGTCATGGATATTTTAAATCAATGAGAATTGTATTAAAGTGACCTGGTCATGACCTCAACAGAAACGAAAGAAACAGCCCCTTTATGATTAAAATGGTCTTACATTTATGTAATATATATATATATATATATAAAACAACGGTATTATAGTACGATGTCAAATCCTTACATGAGCATCCACTTTTAAAACTAATGTTATATAGTAACACTCTATCAATCTAGGAATCAATACCAATCTGTAGATTTCTTATCCTTCAAACGATAAGACTGCCGCAAGAATTTACTACTCCCTCTAAGCAATATAAGGTAAACTTACGTGTAGCAAAACAATTTATTTCTAGACTGAGTTTGCTGATATTAATTATTACCAGAACACGTGGAATGTTGCATGCAATCTGTGTATGACAGTCAGCTTCGTTTCAAAGTGCATCTGAAGCTGGAAAAATATATCAAAAACACAAGCATGTCATAGATACAAAATCACTATATTAATTTTCGATACTTGGGAATGATGTTGAATCAAAATATATTAAAAGCTGTAAAAATTGCAATATTTTTATAAACAGCTATTTTTATTGTAAGAAGGAAAGATAAATAATAATAATAATAATACTATAAAATGCAACTATATGATGAAATGAATTTAAATTTAAATAGAATAGCATCGCAACTAGTTTAATATTTAAATAAGAAAATTTATATACAGCGCATTAAATAATATTTATAAATTTTTCTGAAACATATAAAAAAATAAAAATATTACATTTTTAAAATTAAAGAAAATTTGAAACCACAGTGCATAGCTAAAAAATGAAATTTCATTTCTGATCAGAAAATCTATATTTTCAAGTTATATATTCAATATATATAGGAGGTGCTATAAATTATCAATATATAATGAATTCATTAAAATTGTTATACCAAAAAAATAACAAATCAATGTTTACGAGCCAAATTTATTGCACCGGAAATAACAAGATAGAATATTTTCAAGAAATTTGAAATCATAGATTCCGAGAAATCAATGCGCAAAACAATCACCTTTGTCAACAATAACAGCACTTATAGGCATCGTTTCAAATAGATATTGATATCTTTTACAAGTGCAGCTGCAAATGTTGCTTTAACGTGACGCCATAATTAATCAACCATAATGGCCAGTAGTAGGACTTAAATAAAGAATCCGTTGATAACAAAAAAGCTCGATACTTAACGTGGATTATACCGCTGCAAAAAAATATATATATATATATATATATATATAATTCTGAATAAAATTTTTTAGAGCTTAGGAGGTTGCCATAATTGGCGCATATTATCGCCTGATGAACAATTTTTCAAGGCGATAACAACTATCTTATGGTGATAAGCTAGTTGCTGAAATACTATTGACCGAAATTTTTCTGTTGATAAGAGATCTGGAGGAAATGCTGGCCCAGAAAATTGCATGTGTATTAAGGGATATCTCAACACAACACATGAAACATTACATAGTGCATTATAATGCTGAATTTATTTTAGATCAGCGAGATTCACACCGTTTCATTGGACTCGAATGAAATGAAGAGTTATGGCTGTTAAGAAATAAAAATGTAACAGCCATTATTCAAAGTGCCATCGCCGAGAATAAAAGGTAACAGATACGAGCACTCAGTTGCAAGAATCCAGGTGATGGGACAATATAATGATGTTGAATGTATACTGTCAATATGTGTTCTACACCATGCCACCAAAAATGAACCTAGCCATCAAGATGTAAATAAAACTGAACCATTTGAAAACATAGTGTTACTTGACTATGTTACTAACATAATTAAATAACATAGTGTTACTTGACCAATAATTACGGTGTCAAGTCATTACGATGTTCAGCTTTCTCATTGAATTATAGGATTACTATTTGATCATATCATTCAGTGGTAATAACTGTGTGATCACATCATTGAAAGTATTTTTGCTTGGGACATAGCATTAGTTGTAATCAGGGTCTTCGAGCTTATTATTCATGCAGCGCCAAACGTCGTTGAAGGGTCCATGAAGACATTTATTGTTTTATAAAATTTAATCAGGACGTGTATCGTTCTACAAAATACACTATGTCCTACATTTATTGTTTTACAATTTTACTCAGGGCTCGTTATACCTAGCTTTACGATACATAAATCGCATGCGGATGATTTCTCGGTTGTTAGTTATGGTGTGCTACTGAAATCTCTGCAGACAGTAATTCCATCTTGACTGCCCTAGCAGATGTATTGAGGCGATAAATAGTTATCTTGGTTGTCTACAATTTGATTTCTGTCAAAGTCAGAAACATGCTGGTATACATTTTATCACCTTACATTAGTTATTGTAATAATTTTTCATCAAACTACAAAATTCAAATGCAATTTGTATATGTTATACAATTTCTCCCATTTAAAGCTTTTTTGATATCTTAACCACCTGCTTTGCATAAATGGGTTGAAAAGTTAATCATTTGCTAGCGCTGCATCTTCTTCACATTTATGTTAAATTTTACATATGTAGTGTTTCATACATTTACAAATGCTGTTTTAATGATCACCAAAGTATATAAAATATGCATAGTTTCATATAATTTAAAAATATTTTTCAAATCCCAAATTTATTTTACATGCACAATGTCTTGAGACAACAACTTCAGGTTCGTTTTTTCTTAAAAATAGGGATATTTATCTCTATTCAAAGACAGAATATTCATGCGATTGTTAATGTATAACTTATGCTTTTGGAAATTATCGCAAAATCTGAAATAATGAGAAAACGCTAAACAAGTAATCATTGCATTTTGTTTTATTAAATCAAAGTGTCTAACTGATCAAAGTGCTATCGTGAATGGTCTGGGGTGAAACTTTTAAAAAACAGCTGTAATAATTTTAGTTCTGATTTTAACAGCAATGCTAATAATTTTTTAGACTCTCTCCTATGATTTAAATATATAGGTTGATAAATGGATGTATCCATTTATAAGGACATGCAAATATCCTGCAAAGTATCAGTATATTCAATGTTCTTCAGTTAATCAAAAGAATTGTTGGTTAAATTCCATTAAGGTCAGACTATTTAAAATTTTGAGTTGTAATTAAATGACAAAGTCAACACCTGAGTTGGCATTTTCTTTTGCATATCACATCTCACCAGTTCTTTTGCATTACATCCTTCAAATATTTAATATAAGTAGATTTTGGCAGAACTACGATTGGTGATACGCTTAAGACAGAACAAACGAGATCATTTTCTCGGCCAATCAGATTCCAATAAATCAAGAGACAAGAAGTATTGTAAAAGTGTGAAAGTTTTCTTCCTAAGTATTTCCCGTAAACAATAATGATTGACTTTGGTGTTCTAACGGTCGCTGCTATCAAGCTATGATGTTTTTCGTCATAATAATCCAATTGAGGAGAAAAATAACAGAATTCTTATCATCTCAAAATCACTTCAGTAGTATATAAATGGCTATATTTATTAAAATGTTCTATACAATTGAAGAATTGCGTTAATTGATTGAAAAAGAAATTTGTATTATTAATTGAATTCATCTAAGCTTTTAAATAAAATAACCAATTTTAGAAACAAGTGTAATCACAGTAAATAAACAAAGAATTTATTAAGTTTATGTGATTTTTCAAAGTTAAAATTTCATAAGAAAATTCGAATTAAAGTAAATCATATGATTACACATATTATTATTATTCACTCTCTCTATGATGTTTTCCTTTGAATAGTGCTATAATAATCAATACAGTAGTATTTTTTTGATGTAATTAAAGATATGATTCTTAGTTAGACTGTTTACCTTTTAAAAAATAATCATTCTATCTCGAATAAATCTCAGGGAACGGGTGAGCACAAATGAAATTGTCATATCTACCATTCTTATTGATAAGCATATGGCAATGACCTACAATTGTGTAACTTGATGAAATATAAACAACATCACAGGCAATCATCCATAATCAACTAGTGAAATGAATTTTTAAATTAATTTGAGTTAGATCATACCAATATAATAAATAAAATCCAATAATATTATATACACTAAATTTAATACTATTGCATAATTAATAAAGATAAATAGCATAGTTTAAAATTGTCAGTACTGTAATTTGCAGTATTAAATAAAATTTTCATAAACTGCATGATTAATGGCAGAATATTTAATAACCGCCTTGAATGACCATGTTGATGAAAATTAGTAATATTAAATAAAATAAAATCAAAATTACATGTATTATTTATAAATTAATATTTTCCAGTGGTTTTCCTATCGTATTTTTAGTCTTTCTTTATCTTTAATCTTTTTTTTCAAAGTCGATGTGTGCATGTAGAAAACCTTACAGTTTTAAACTGTAACCTTACAGTTGCAAGTTATAACATGCAATCGCAAACAGGGTCCGCCACGTAAACTAGAATGTACTTTTAAAAGTAGTGTGCCTAAGGTTCCATTGTGAACACTACTGTATATCGATTGTAGATGCTGTATTTTTTTATTTGTTCTTGCACGTTAAAAATATACTTTTATAATACATTATTTAAAAAAATATGCATTTATTTTTCTCTACTCTAAGAATTATCATGACTTTTAATTTAAAGTTCCCTTAAAAATATTAGGACATAATTTTTTTAAGAGAACTTAATTATTGTCTTAATTTATATTTTAATTATTGTATTTCTGTTTTATAGAATAAAATAAAAATTGAAAATATAGTTAAAACAATAAGTTAAGAATGAGTTTCATATGTAATAAAATATTTTCTATTTCAGTAATAATATATAAACTTTAAATAATTATAGATATAGAGTTTTCTTGTTGTTATTCATGATAATTGGACAAATCAAGCTCGCTAACCGACGGCTATGCGAAATTAAGTCAGAAGGGTGTTTCTTCCGTTTAACCAGAGCACCACAAAGATATAGAATATATTACCCCAATGGTTGCTGAATTCTAAATTAATCTTAAAGCAAAGTTCCTTTACAATTTAATAAAATTTAAAAGCATCGCAAACGTTCCCAATGCGTCATCTTGGCAACATTTCTTCGTCGCCAAAAAAATTCAGAATTTGGCATTTGCATTATATGACATTTATGCCAAAATTATTCCCATCTGGTTAAATAGTCCTTAATTTCATTCCAGTTGTTGAAAAATTTGATAAAAATAATAATATGAGATATAGATATAAATTTCTGTTTTCTCTGTGCATATTTATTGAAGGTATGTGCTTGAGAGTTTTCTCAGTTTCCTATTTGGTGGCAATGAAATACGGCTCTCAATCTATCACAACTCTTGATGGAAAGCAATGCCTATTGGATGTTCATATGCCTCGCAACAGCCTTCAACTTTCACAGGAGTCAAAAGTGTCCTCAAATATTTTGTTAATATGTATCTAACGCATTTAAAAAATTCATAAATTAATTAATATAATATTAAACGGTTTTCTTTATTAAGATTGTAGTATATACTATCATTAAAATGATTTATTTATCGTATTTGTACGGTATTAGTGAGTCTGATAATACGATAAACTTATGTTGAAATACCAAAACAACAATTGAATTTTTAGTTTAAAATGATATTTTTTATTGAAATGTACTCATTATAAAAAAAAAAAAAACTTTGATGACATTTTCATTCAATATTTTTGATATTTTGAGTAACATTTAACCAAACATAAGATAATTTATTTGATAAAAACATTTTTAAGGAAAAGAAATTTTGTACGGATGTACTAAAATAATTTATGATTTTATAAGCTATTTACTCTTTACTGAGGTGAAAAACTTGACTGTGTAAGTGCTCATTTATTTTGAAATCTTAAAAAGTAATCCGTTATATCTTAAACAGGAAACAGCCAACTAGAAATTATACGCAGTGAGTCAGATTGTAAATATATCATATTTGACAACATGACAGATGTAAGAGAATCCTGTTACACTATTTATAAAACAATAAGATACGTTAAATGCACTTAAAAGAAGCAAATATTTCCAATGAAATATATATTTGAATTCTTCAATGCTTTCATTTCATAAAAGCTAAAAAGTATTTCATAAAAAATAAAAAAGAGATTTAATGATAATTTAAAATTTTGATAAAAAAAAAAGGATTAATTAAAGAAACAAATTTTGAGTGCCCGTATAATAAAATTTTTTTTACAATGTGATATGTGAAACCGCATCTCCATAATTCATAGAATTTTTAAAAAAATGAAAATTATTTTGTCATGCATTTTGATTTAAAAATTAAGTTGTATTTATATACGGTTCAATAGTGCATCGTGTGTACCAATACTTTGAAAACAAAATTATTTCCAACTATTATTTTAAATACAAAATTAATTATAAAAAGTAAAGTGATTTCTTTTAGTGATACTTACCTTGCTTTTATTTGTTATTAAATACAAAATATTTTTTTACCTTTTTTGCTTCTGAGCAACTTATATAATTAAAATTTAATAAGAATTTTATCAAATTATTACATACTTTTTAAGAACTTGCAATTTATTCAATATTTTATAGTCAATAAACAATTATATTAATCGTTTAATGTTTTTTCAAAATGAAATAAAAATTTTTAGAAAAATTTTATATTGCATTATTATTTTGATGCATTAAATATTAATTCACTGACAGGTTTAAATATGCAATTTAAATCTATTGCTGTATAATCATTGCAATAAGAATATAATTAGTGTTAATTTTTAAAACAAATATGTAACTAATAAATATTTAATTAATGAATGATTAAAATAAACTGATAATTAATAATAAAATTTATAATTAAAAATAATAATAAACAAATAGAGCTTTAAGTATTTTCTGCGTAATATCTTTCTGTAGCTCTACAGCCTACTACAGGCCAAGTTTTAAAATGTGACTTTTTTGGTGAGTTTAAATCATTGAATCTATAAATGAATCCCGACCACCTTAATTGATAAATCTTTACAATTTTCATATGTATTTTCTAGTATATGCTTATAAAATATAATACTTTTTTTTCTCAGTTCTGTTATTATAGAATAAAGTATTATTTTTCACAAGTATTTTTTTTGAATGTATAAACTATTTCAGAGCATTCTTCATTTATTCATAATTATTTGTCGATGAAGAATTGGCTTTATATTTTACATGATTAGAAACAATATAAATTGCTACTTTAAAATTCAAGTACAGATCTTTTCATTGCATTTTTTATCGAATATTTATTACAAAGCTTATCGGTAGAGCTACGCTGCATAAAGTATTCCAATGTTGTGTTATTTTTGAACAAATTTTTATATGCATGCTTAAAATTAAAATCCCATTGATATATTCACAACTCTAACTTTTTTGATGATAATTAAAAATAGCATAATTCATTTTAGGTTTCAGGGATTTTTTAATATTAGGCCTAAATTGAAATTTAAATTACCTAATAATAGAAATAATAATATTCTAATAGAACCTCATATATCTACCTGAAAGAAAGATATTTGTAATTTTGATTTTAATACCTTTTCTTCGGTTAAATTTTGATTGTAACACAAAAAATTGATAATTGATTAAATCCCTAACCAAGAGCTACCAATCCAAACACATTTGATTAAAATTTTCTTAAAAAAGACCTATAATGAAAATATACCGGTACACTTAAGAAAATATATTCTTAGAAATAATAGTTTAAATCACAATGCCTAACAAAACTACAAAAAATGTATATTAATATTTTTGAAGAAATTAATGTATAATAAATGCAGTAATGTTTTTATTTTTTTAAAATGTATAATTCATATATTCTATATTATAATCTATATTCTAAAGAAAATATACATAAAAATAATTGTAAATTGATATCTAACAAGACTATTAAAATGTATAATAATATTTTTGAGTAAAATAATGTATGTGGTATATGTATGTATGTAATAATATATGACGTAATTATGACGTATGTATGGTAATGTATTAAAGTGTAAATTAATATTTTTGAATAAAATAATGTATAATGAATGCAGCAATGTTTTTATTTAATTTAAAATGTTAATTTTAAATTTGGAATTTTTAAGATGTCTGATTGTACTAATAAGATATAACTATAAACATAACAGCTAAATTGTTTTGATTGTTTTTGCAACATTATGAATGAAAATAATTTGAGCAAAAATATATTAGATAAAATTACTTACGATATAAAATAAATAACTATGAATGTGTATAAATATTTTGAAGCAACATATTTCGAAGACAATACATTATTATATTTGTTATTTGTGTCCTTTTAAATTTTCTTTAATAAAAAAACTTTGAGAAAAATAATTACAATGAATAAATTAATGAAACACATTTTAGTGATTAATTAATAATTAAAAATTATATTTCATTTTTATTCTGTCATAAAAGTAAAATTTAACATAAAGTTAGTGTTCGTATCCTTGAAAAACTTATCAGTCGGATAATTATTTTGAAGTTTTATCTTCCTTTCATAGTAAGCAGTTCTTTACTGTTTCTAATTTTTTTGGAATTTTATAACTTTCTTCATTTAAAGTTTTATAATAAAGTAACTATTAATTGTTTAATGATAAAAAATTGAATATAAAATATCAATAAATAATATTTTTTGTTAACATTAAAGATGAAAGACATGCACACATTTGCATTAAAGTTTTATTTACCAAAACTTACCAATTTACATTAAATGAAAAACTTAAGCAAAACAATTTTTATTTAATAATTAAAATTATTTATTAAGTGAATAATATTAATTAAATTCAATTTTTATACATTCACCATGATTAAAAGAAAAGTGACAATAAGAATTTAGAAATTGCGAAAATGTTTTTATGTGCAAGTGAATATAATAGTTTGACTTTTTTAAAAATATTTAAGTCACAGTAAGTATTTTGTATGTGTCTCTTTTTTACCACAAAGCATTTTTTGCAACAATGGAACAAAGTGATTTTTAGTTCTACGTAATGATTAAAATATTTATTTGCAGATATAGGTAAATTATTAATCAGACTTTCGAAAATTTATTAATAAACGTAATCTATATTAAAAAAACTCCTTTTCGCTCTAAAAAATTTATGACAGAAATTATAAGTTGTTATTATTATTCCACAGGTATGAAATTTTATCATTATTTAAAAACAATGTGAATGTATTAAATGAAATAATTTGAAAGCATTTTATTTGATAAAAATACACTTATAAACAGAATATTTTATTTTCATCTAGATATTATGCAATATATAATTTATTGATATTCAAATATTATGCAATATAATTTATTCAAATGCAAATGTAATAATAATAAGGAATTAATATCTGTTCTTTAATGCAATGTTTTTAATTTTAATTTTTGAGAATAATTCCCAAAATTATTTATTTCAAAAACTTTAATAGTACAATTGACTAACTTTATTTGTTAAATTTCTTTTTCGAAATTTTATGTTAGCTTTAATAGAAATAATCAAAAATCAGTAATGCCAAAATTTACTATTCAGAATTATAAAATCTAAAATCTGTAATTGACCTTCTTACATTTTTTCCTTTTTGAAATCAAAATTAAATATGTAATAAAATTTATTAATTTTGTTAATAGTTCATTAGAATAAATTATAATTTTTATTTTAACTAATGAATATTTTTAAGTATAATAATACTGTTTTATTTCAATCACTTATAAAATTTATCATGTCCAGAAAGAAAAAAACTTTGAAAATAAATTTTAAGCATCAGAGAGCATTTTTGTAGGTTATTATACACTTTAAACTTATACAGATTTTCCGTAACAGATAACATTCTAATGAAAAAGAAATCAAGAATAATTGCATTACTATGCATATGTTTTATTGTCAGTATTTAACACTTATTTAAGAACATTGTTTGTGAAGAAACATTTGAGACATAAAAAATAATAATATATTAATATATTATTATTTATTATTTATTTATTATATAAAATAATAATATAATAATATATAATAAATAAATAATAAAATAATAATATTATAAATAAGTAAATAAAGAAACCAAATGAAAATTTTTACATTAATATTTTGCAGTAAAATATAATTGATATCTTTTATTTAATCGTTTGTTATATTTTGTCTCTCTCTCCCTAACATAGTAATAGCAGTTTCTTGACACGGAAAATGAATGGAAACAAACTGAATCTAAAAGCTCATTTTTTAATATTTGTATAAATAAATTTTATTTACAATATGGTCAAGATTTTTAACATTCATCGTTCTAAAATATATCATAAAAGTAATAAAATATTTCTAATATTTGCTCTGGAATTACTTCTCTTAAGATTTTAAAAATTACTTTTTATAACTGAAGAAAGAATGAACCTCCTGATTGCAAGAAAAAATTTCGTTTCTCAGTATTAACAAAAACTTTTGTCGCATAAAAGCTGTTTACAAACGTACATATATTATGTTAATTTGAAGAGAGTAACTTCGTATTAAAATTCTAGTGTAAATAAGAAATTATAGAAAATAAATTATTGTGCATAAATATCTATATAGGAATAATTTATATAAATAAGGAGATTATCTAAGCCTAAGGAAATATAGAAATAATCTTAATTTTACGACATATTTATGTAAATATTTTGTTTGATATTTTATACATAAGAAACTACTAGAGTAAATTTCAACCTAAAATTCGGAATTTTGAAAAAATTAAGATAAATAAGACTGTCAGATTGTAAAAAATGTAACAAATTATTTTTATTCTATTAATAAATTATTTTTATGCGTAATATTTTTAAATATTATTTATTTTATCCCACAAATATAAATAACAATAAATTAAAATATTTCACTTTGATATTGTACAAAATTAATGAGATAATTCCTTCATAATAATATTTTTCAAAAAAATTATCTTACTAATTGTAATTGATTAACATTCCTACAGCAAATTTTTGCTATTCTCAAATATTAATTATAGCAGTTAATTATCTCTCTCTCTGAACATTCTTAATTTTAATATCATTTACTCATTAGAAATCCTAATTCTGGTCTTCTTCCTTATTTTGATTATGAAAGAAAATCCATTATAATTGAATTTTCTTTTTTAATAAATCTGCTCTTTGTTGGTACAAAAACTTTCATATCCTTTCAATTATTAATTAAAAATTTTCAAAATTAACTTTTTATTCTAAAGTGTCTCCTTTTTTTCAGTTAGACGACAAGGTTAAACTTGTTGTCTAAAGTTCTGATTTAAAACTGCCATATCTATTATTTATCAGATAAAAATAAAGATATCTCTTCAAATGAATTTTAATCTATAATAATCATTGGTAGAATTTTCTAATGGCATATTGAAATATAGGGGAAATATAAACAGCAATGTACTTTCATGTTATTGAGGACATTTATTGTAAAAAGTTTTTAATTTGAATACTAATAAATAGATAAATATTTTAAACTCACCTCTCAATAAAAAAAATGGCAATTATTAAACGATCTATTAAAAATATACTAAATAACAACATATATCTAGTTAAATTATAATTTTTCTCTTAAAATGTAAGAGTAGCAATTTTTTGGAGCCTAATTTACTTTCAGCAAAATTTACCAAATGACAGAACTTAATTTGAATAAATTTTAAATGAAATTTAAATTTACTTTGTTTATTGGTAATCTTCTTAAAAATATATTTCAATGAAAAGCAACGTTTCTAATTTTATTATTTTGACTCTAGATTCTTAAAAATATTAATGTAAGCATAATTATACTACATCCTTCTTTCACTATGGAAATAATTAAACTCCCACAGTGAAAGGAGGATGTAGTATTTTAAAATTCCATATTATAAGCTATATCTTAGTATAATTTTATATTCCTAAGGAGATCCATGACAGAGAAAAGCTATAATTAGCAGTTCATTTATATCATAAGAAATCGAAATACTTATGTTGCCATTTCTTAATATGTAATATTCGCATGACAGTTCAGTCATCATATTTATTTGAAGCAAGGAAAATGACTGAAGATAAAACTTTCTATTATCATTATCAATTAATCATCATAAGAATCGTCATATTATTGCAACAACCTAGTATAATTTTCTACTGAATTCTTTATCTTCTAAGGTAGCAATTTATTTTGGAAAGCATAAACATACACAAAATATTTTTGTGTCCTTTTTTTTTATCAAATTCCTTAAAAAAAAAACAGATATAACATACCTACGATTTCAACATTTTATAGAAATAATATGAGATGAAATTTGATTTTTTTTAAATTTCATTCATTGTTATTTTTATCAACTTTCCATTAACTTATATTTTTATATTGGGGAAATGTTCAAATATTTATATTTTACAAAGACTATTTATTAATTTAATTTAACAACAGTTTTATAAAGTTTTCCTATTTACACTCCAATATTCTTAATTTGATTTTATACATCGAATGATTAAAACTAAAAATATTTTATTAATTTCGGACATTGTATTTTGCTATTTTTCTTGGAACGAACTGCTCAATAGTTCATTTTCTGAAAGTTTTGAACTCTTCATTGTAAATTTAATTAATATTAAAAATTTCAATATAAAAATAAAAACTACCCAAAATTTTTAATTCTTTTTATTCAAACTTTTAAATTGGCTTAATGCAAGTAAGAAATACGTTTAATTACATTTTTCTAGACCAGTTTTAATGAATATTCATTAAAAACTGTACTAGTAAAAAGAACTTCTTATATATATATATAATTCAAAGAAACAATTGCATTTTTACAATGATTAAAAAAAGATTTTGATTATAAGATCCAATCCTTTTAATTTAAAAATCCGATATCTTTAAATTACTATTTCTTATCATGATTGAAATAAAAAAAATTTAACTTCAGAAAAACTGTGATAGTTATTTTGTTATTATTGTTGTAAAATTTAGATTATTTTAAACAATGCCTTTTAAAAACTTTTAAAATTTTTAAAGTAACTATAATATTTGTGTGAATCATATAATACAATTTTTTTTAATTAAAAGTCAGCTCCTATTGTTTAGTAAACTATTTACTTTCATATTTATAAATTAAATGTATATATGCATATATTTATTAATTAAAATTGAAGAGAAAATATAAAATAACTTTTGTCTATAAAAAAACCGATAAAAAAAAGCATAATCATTTTTTTATTCTAACAAAAAATGCAAAATATTAAAATTATTTAATTAATTTCCACCAGGATTACATACCCTTTTTCTCTATATATGAATATATTATTTTATAAAAAATTTTAAGTTTAAATAAAAATGTCCTTGCATTATGTGTCTCATTTTTTACAATACAAAACGATAATGTAAAAAAATGTACTCTTTATTCCTCTTGAATGAATAAAAAACACTTTTTCTTGTAACTACTAGCAAATCAATTAATAGTTGTTCACAAAAAATCATTACTTGATGTTCTAGCACCGATTGTAATTTTATTTTGTGAATGTTCCTCAGTCATAAAAGAAAAATGTCGTTAGAATTTTAATATTCAAAATTATTTTCTAACAAAAATTTTAATTTTTTGTACAACTTATTCAAACTAATCGTTTTTCACCAGATATTTATGATGTCACAACGAAATTCATAACCACAGTTGTGAGATATCATTATGTGACCTTGACCAATATACCGACAACGTTGGACGGAACATCATATGCAACTATCAATGCATTTGAACTTACACATAAGGCACGTTCCATTTTAATGGGAATGTTATTCAAAAACATCGTACCTCGAATCACAAAAGATTTCGAAATCCAAAATCATACCTGTCCTCCTCTGACCTACATTTCTCACTTCGTTTTGCTTTTAAATTTAAATTCAATTGAAGATAAGGAAGCAATGTTAACGGATTGACAAATGTAATGCATTTAGATTTCTGGAATTCCAATTCTTTGCAATTGTTTATGCGAAACATATATTTTTCATAAACTTCTTGCTCGTCTCCATAGCAATTAATGCACGGATAGCTATTGATAAGGTCTCACCTCATAACGAAACTAAGGGCACTCACGTAGACATTATTTTTCTTTTATCCCGATAAGGGACATTCGATAGGGGCTCTTCTGTTTAGAAAAAGGGCATGTTTGTTGGATTAGATTAGAGTTGGCAAGCTTACGGCACGCGTGCCAGATTCTCATATAACACACACACTTACACACATACACACAAAATGTTTATTAACGTTTTTAAAATATTTCCACTCTTCGGTTTTTATAAAAAAAGGATTCATAAAGGTGTAGATTAAAAATAATTTTACCCTTTTCATAGAGGTGTAGATTAAAAATAATTTTACTCTTTTCATAGAGGTGTAGATTAAAAATAATATTTCTCTTTTCATAGAGGTGTAGATTAAAAATAATTTTACTCTTTGCATAAAGGTAAATTAAAAATAATTTTACTCTTTTCATAGAGGTGTAGATTAAAAATAATTTTACTCTTTTCATAGAGGTGTAGATTAAAAATAATTTTACTCTTTTCATAGAGGTGTAGATTAAAAATAATATTACTCTTTTCATAGAGGTGTAGATTAAAAATAATTTTACTCTTTGCATAAAGGTAAATTAAAAATAATTTTACTCTTTTCATAGAGGTGTAGATTAAAAATAATTTTACTCTTTGTATAAAGGGAGATTAAAAATAATTTTACTTTTTTCATAAAGGTGTAGATTAAAAATAATTTTACTCTTTGCATAAAGGTAGATTAAAAGTAATTTTACTCTTCTCATAAAGGTGTAGATTAGAAATAATTTTACTCTTTGCATAAAGGGAGATTAAAAATAATTTTACTCCTTATAGATGAATTACTCTTTAATCGTTCTGAAGAAAATTAAATAAATTTAAATGACATGTAAAAGAAAGCATGTTAAACACTTTTTTCTAGACAAAAGTAGCAAATTGAATAAATGTAAGTCAAATTGAAACCCGAATATATATGAATACTACATATAATCGGGTTCCAGTTATGCATTTTATGTGAGGAGAAAGGTGAAATCTATAGCTTATTGTTCAAACTTTGTAAATGCAAACATTTTATAGAGATTATGATCCAAAATTCTATCGGAAATCATAACAAAAATTCTAACTAAGTAAATAAAATTCAATATTTTAAAAAGAAAGATGTTCTAATAACACTTTAATCAATAATTTTTCTATAAGAATTCTATTTTAAATCAAATTTTTTTTTCAAAAATTTCCAATTCAGGAACAAAAAATTTATTTTCATTTCTTATTCGGTATATGAAAAACTTTTCTTAACATGCGACAACTAATTAAATCTTGTGTAATGCAAATCGCTTTAGAAATCTTCAACAGATGGAAACCATGCGTAATTATAATTTGATAAAATATCTGACTGTACAGTAAAATGTGAGTCATTGAATTTTAGTCTAGAAAAAGGTTTGATCAAAGTTTGAAGTGAATTCTAAGTTATTTGGTACGAACATTTTTCTCTTTCAAGTGGAAAGTGAATATTTTTCTTTTTATATATTTTTGCTATTAGAAACAGTTTTAAATAGAGCAAAGCTGACAGCAAAATCTCTTTTATGAATACACATATATGAATTTAATATTAATTGGAATAAACAGATTAAGATCTTATAGGTGTTTCTTTGAATTTTTTAAATATGCTTATGCGTGACGAAAATGATACACCCACAAACAGTATTTGTATGTTTACATTATATTGAAACTATGCAAAATAGACTATTATGACAAATAGTCTATTGCATAGCTTCAGTATAATGTAAATTCTGATCAGTGATCAGATTCAGTATAATGTAAATTTTGATCAGTGAAAATCAGTGAGTTTGCTAAAAATTACACTGGATTTTTATATTATAACAATAACGTCATAACATACACGTTAAAAACATTTCCACACTTATTTAATATATATTAATGTCTTAAAATTAAGAAATGCTGCCTTTACATAAGTCAATTCAAGTGTTTAAGAATATCAAGATTCAATGGTTTCATTATTGGGGTTACATGAAAAAAATATTAATGTTTCAAAGTTTCAAAGTTTTTAAATGTTTCAAATGTTTCAAAGTTTTTAAATGCAACAAACTATCGCAAAATTTTGAATTATGGTAAAGTAAACAGTTTTCATAATTAATTCCTTCAATCAGTTAGCCGCCCAAACTAATATATGATACCAATGAAGATTTATACTCAACACATTCAATATTATGGAATATTATTGTCAGAAGTTCTTTAATGGGTTCAGTTCAAATTCGATACTTTAATACATAAAAATGATGAGAGGGACAGTTAAAATATAAAAGAATCAGTTTTTTATTTATTAGTTACAAGAATAGGGATAGTTGTAATTTATTGAAAATTAAAAGCAATACAATTGGATTGCGGATCTTACATTATCTATTGCTCACTGAAGAATAATGATTCAGACAAACAAGAAGACTAATTTGTAATTATGTTGTATGAAAAATCATCAAAATATATTTAAGAGGGATATATTTATTAGGTAAAATGTTTCTAAAAATACTTGTATCTAATTTACGTGGAAAGTGATGAACAACATGAGACACATTGTTTTCGGTAATAACCATTTTCATACATGAAACAACATATAGTTTTGTATTTATATAGTGTGTGAATTTATGTATGTATGTATATATATATATATATATATATATATATATATATATATATATATATATATATATATATATATATATATATATATATATATATATATATATATATATATATATATATTAACAATTTAATTAATACGGTCGCCAAAAGACCTTCAATCTTAGGCTAAGATCTTATCAAACTGCTTTTTCCCGCTATCTGAGTGGGCACACGAGAGGAATCACCTTTCAGCAGGGGCAAAGGACATTTCCAGACTGTCCTTGGTGTTCTGTCAATATGGCCTTCCCTGAACATATCTTAACCTGCCTAAATTTTAAGAAAGACGATATGCTTGGCGACCCATCACATTTTTTAGACATTTTAGATATTTTTGGTTTTATGGGGGTTGTCTAGCCTAGCTAGACAACCTGAGATAAGTAACAACAACATAATTTAATGATATATTTGTATTCATTCTTTGTCAATTATAAATTGCTGTAAGTGTTGTAATTAGGAAAAAAAATTAAGCAAATGTATTGATCAACAGGTTTTCAAAAAAGACGTTAACATATTCATTTATGCAATCCTTTGTTATTAAATACTATCTTACATATATGAGAATTAATTAAAACTGAGTAGATTTTAAACTGAACTTATTTTTAAGCTATATTTTAGTTTGAAATATAAAATTTAATATTTTGTATCTATGATGATGGTATTTAAAAGTATATCCATGAATAAGTTCAAAATAATGTTAACAACTTCTTCATGAGTAAAAATGAATTTCTTTTTACAAGTTTAAGTAACTTCAAGTATAGGAATTTGAAAGATTCAAGATGTCTTCTTTTAAATACTTTTTCTAGATTATACTTTTTTTTAACATCCTGATGAACTTATATCTTTATATTGTACAATATTTATTATAAGAATAAAATAATAATTAATTTAATAAATTTTTATTAAATTTTAAAGAGTTTATTAAAAGTACACAAGAGAACACATGAAAATATTTTGATTTCTAGAAACATAAATAAATATGCTTTCTAATTAATTATAATAGGAATAATTGTATTTTATCATATTTTGTGTGGTACTGATTTCACAATACTTATTTATACATTTTTAAGGTGCTGAATATGTATGTTTACAGAATTAATAATAATGTTTTAATTTAAATTTTGATCATCTCTACAGAAATGAGACTGAAGAGATATTCAAAAATAGGATTAATAAAAAAATAGGATTGTTAATTTTAATCATTTAAAAAATTTCTTTTTGTATAATAGGCAAGCACAAGAAAGTGTTTCTAACTGTCACTTTAGATAATATATGAATAACTCATATTCCTTATAGACTTGTATTTTCGGATTTAATACTAGCCTCAGATTAATTTTTTTCCTAATTGAAGCACTTCTTTTAATTAGAGATTGTAATCACAATTAATGTATAAAAATTAATTTTTATTCGTGATTTATAAGGATACTTGAAGTATTTATTTAATATTTGCCATACATTTTAAATATCAATTGTTGCATTGGTTAGCTCCTGAATATAGATTTAGTTACATCATCAGTTTCATATCCTTAATAATTTTGTGAAGAAATATTTCATCACAAAGAATTAAAGTAAAAAATAGCTACTGACACATATTTATCTTATTCCTATTTACATTTGTTTAGTGTTTCTTTATATTTAAATATAAACTTTTGAATTGATTGGAAGGTAAATATATTACAGATAATTTTCTTATCACCTTTTTTATGTATAAATAGTCTTTAAGGAAAGCTCGTATCAAAATGCGCTTAACAACAAGTTTTAAAAAAATCACCTGCTGTGAACAACTAATTTAAATTATCTCATTTATATTTGCGATTGCACATTTTATATTAGAATATAAACTGTTACACTGATTGGAAGTTAAATATTAGAGTTTATTTTCTTATCATTTTTAAATGTATTAAATAGATCTTAGGAAAAACTTCGCATTAAAATGTGTCTAGCAACACGTTTTAAAAAATCAGCTGTTGTGAACATCTGATCAAACTTAAATTATCTCTCCTTCAAAGATATTTATTTCACTATGAGATATTTTTGACGGCGTATAGCTCCACGCGTGTAGATTGTCCCTAGTGACCCGATATTTGATTTTTTTATGACAGATTTACTTCAAAAATAAAAAGGTGCGATTATTTTGAAGTGGCTATTATTTTCATCTTAGAAAAATTTTATATTATTTGTTCCCCGATAACAGTTTTATTTGTTTTAGAAGCACTGTAAAAGAAAAAAAATTTAACATTTCTTTATTTTTGGGCTATTTTTATTTATGACCTTCTATTATAAATATTCAATTATTATTATCTATATTAAGATAAAACCTGTCTTTTGTGATTATTGATTCTAATTTAATTCGAAAAATTCTAATTCAATTTAAAGAAATCTATGCTATAATGATTGATATTGTATAAAATGAATAGAGGTTTTATTTTACAAGATAATTTTTAGTTGCGTTTTTATATTTGAAAGAGAATGAGTTCTTATTCAATATGAGATTATAATATATATTCAGAAATATAAAAAAAGCCTACAAAACACATAAAGTATAGTTCTTTTCTCAACGTTTATAAACCTACTTTATATAAGAAATGTAAAATTTCATCAATAAAACTGATAAGAGTCAAAGTTGTAGGCATACTATGGTATATTTCAAAACAACATCATTTTGAAATTTCGTACTGCTAGTTAATCTAATATAATATGATAATCTCACACATAATAAAGAGATAACTTTTGTTTTCTAGATCATTACATTAACGCATAATAAAAAAGTATATAGTTTGAAGTGTGAAATTTTTTAATTTCTAATTTTTATTAGATGTTCACTTTTCATGCTGGTTCTAATTTTATAATTTTTATTCCATAAAGTTAATAATATTTTGAAATAACGTGTTGATTATAATTGCATCTTATTGAATAATTGTTTATGTCAATGATATTTATTTTATGCTTCAGGATCACATCATCACTAGCAAGGAAAACGAAATGTGTATAGAAATGCTTATTTTTAGTATTAGCATTATAACTTATAATAATAGTACCAGATTTCTTTGAAGTAAAATCTGTCATAAAATATTTACAACTGGAAATCCTAAATTAACTCCTTTATAATTATAATATGTTTAATTTTTTATTTTGTGAACATTGTATCACGAAATTTCCTCTTAAACATTCAACAATAAAATATCCATTAAACATTTCAGTATTTTTATAAACTTTCTACTTTGCAATCCATGCCAAATTATTTTTATTGAAAATGCTTTTAATAGTATATTAAATTTTTATATTAATTTAAAACTATTTTTCTTACGGTAATTTTTCGGAAAAAATATTGTTGTCATAAATTTTTTTCCAATTTGAATTACAATGATTATATTTTGTAAAACACTTTTATATAAAAAAAATTTAAAATTTAGGAAGCTTATTCATTTATTTCTTACCAAATTTGATTTACAAAATTATTATACTTGGAAACTGTCTGATAAAAAACACAAGTTTTAGCGTAACTTTTTTTTTATATAAAATTTAAATATTAAAAATTGATCAATAGAGCGTACCTAAATTTGAATCTACTTAATAAAAACTTTTTATTTTTATTGCACAATCCATTTTCATTTTTACTAACTTGCAGTTGCAATATTGAAAACTTTGCACCCCAGGTAAAAAACAAGATACATAAATCGAATAATAAACAGAATAAACCAATAAAATAAAAAACACACATACAAAGACTAAAGTCTGATATTAAAATTTAACACTGAAAATAAATGATAAAAAATCTAGATTTTTTATATTTCTTTGTTTTGACCTAACGCAATACCTTTGAAACAAATATCCTGTTGCTAGTTGGGTTAACTAATTTGATTTACAGAAATCTTATCTTAAAGTTCATTATTTGTCGATAGATGGCAGTATCATCACTTTGTGACGTAATTGTTGTGTTAGAGGTCGCTCTTTGGAAAATGGGGATGAAAAGAGAAATTATCATCCTTTTCGCCTTGCGGTGCACAATTCAAAATGAGCTTGATACTCTGATGTCTAATAATATGTCTCCAATATTTTTATTTTTTAAGTTTTGCGTGGATCAGCGCTGATTTTTTTGCTGTTGATTGTTTACACTTTTGAACTTTTTTGCCCGGTTCGACGAAGACTTAAAAATGTCTGATATCTTGGATCTGCATTTGGAACATTTTGTGAAAGTTAAAGTCAGGAAAATAAAAGTAAGTGAATTGCAAACTTTAAAAATTTACTTCTTAAAAGGTATACTTTCCATAACTTAAATCAAAATTTTATTTTTTACTTTGTGAATAAATGTCTACAGATAATTATCAGGGAATAATAAATGAAATGTGTTTGTATTTTGAAAATGCCGGTATATACAAACGTCAGAAATGGGCGCTGTTGGAAAATTTAAATAACTTTCCCTTGTTTTAAATAATTAACACGATATTATATTATCCATTAAACTTAAATTTGTTATATAATTTTTTCATTTTTTTATGATTATATTACATTGACAGACTTATTAATTAATTGTATATAAATATTGTCAAATAACTATAAAATGCTTAATATACTTCATAGCTATAAAATTAGAAACAAAAACATTCGTAAGTTGTTTATTCTTTATATACGTGAACTTTTACATTCTTTATATATTCAGTATATTAAATTAAAGAAAATATTCAATTTGTACTAAGAAATAGCAAACACTTTATTTAGATTGAGAAACGATAAAGTTTCAAATTCAAACATTATTATCTTCAGATTGTCATGAAACATTAATTTAAATATATTAAAAGAAACTTCTGAAATCATCCATCTTCAACTCTAAAATAATTTTAATCTAATGATCATTGATTTTTATATTAGTTTCATGTAGAAATCTATAAGTTACAAAAATGTAAAATTTAATATCGGCTACAGAATGGAATAATTAAGAATTCAGAAGATTTGTTTTTACAATTTCAAAATACATATTTTTCGTTTCAAATTTTTAAATCCAACTGCAAAAACAATTCTATTCTAACGTTCACTATAAACTTATCTTTGAAATTTCGATACGAAAAACTCAATACGGCAAAATTTGATCATACATTTGTGATACAAACTTACGCACTATCGAAAATATTGGGAATTCTTATTCTGGCTTCAAAGAGTAGAAAATATACTGTTTATAAAAACTAGCTAGCTATATATATATATATATATATATACAGAGAAGATATGAGAAGAGATTTATCGATTTTAATGTTTTTAATATGAAGATCAGTTTGTAAATCTTCAATTATTCTCACAGTATCAAAATAATTGAAAGGTCTTTTTCGTGTATATATATATATATATATATATATATATATATATATATATATATATATATATATATATACAGGAAAACATTAATTTTTGTTCTATGAATGATCCGAATAAGTACGTTTTAAATAAACGTACTTTTTAATTCACACTAAACTAAAATTCTAATATTTTTGTTTACATTAAATAAAGCTTTATTATTTACTTAAATTGCTTCCTAACTTATTAATTATTGAAGGGGAAAATGTTACAGATATCAATTACAAGCAGCATTTAAATTCAATTGGAGATTTTTTCAAATTAAATTTAAACATGTTTAAAATTGAGATAATTAGAAGCTTATTACTTTTCTAGTCATATAAGAATTTGGATACTGAAACAAATCGTGAAATGATCAGCATTTAATTCTTGTAATTTTATTTACTATAAAAACGTTTACAATTAAAACAATATTTGATTGTACATATTTTGGAATCTTTAATTGCTAATCTTATATGGCTCTGATAAGAAATTCCCAAGTTTGAAAGCAAATGGAAAAAAAGAATATTCTCTTATTTTCGATTAAGAATTATGATTATCTTTATAGATATTTTATGATGACAGATGAGAGAGTAAATAGATTTTTTGAAATCATGAAAGTTGTTTAATTTAAAGTGTCACACACATACGATATCATAAGATATCATAAAGTGTAAGTATGTACTAAAAGCTAAATTATTTCGTAAGTTCGATGTGGGTTAACATTTTTAGATAACGATATAAAATGATATGTTCAACATAATGCTTTTTTCTTAATGATGCCTACTACTGATCTGGGATCAGCAGATGCTATTGAGAGAAAGGGAAGCACTTAACGTCTATTCCATTGGATCGCCTCGTTTTGGGATTTGTTTCTTAACTTGAAATCCAGTTTAAATTATACATTAAATTGATCAAATTAATTTTCGTGTGCAAAACATATGCACTTGATAATGAAAATAAATCTTTTCAAACCTAATATTGTATAGTGATGAGATATGTTCTTAAAATGGCATCTCAAGTATCTTTAAAAAATGTTTTGGCAGCTTTTGTTCAATGTAAATGTATGTGCATTAAAAAAAAAAAAAACTGTAATCCAAATGATCAATTTGAATAAACTTCAGATACTCTTAAATATGCATATCGATATAGGAATTAAATTTTGTAATGTTCTATTATACTAAGAGCTTTAAAATTAATAAATTTCTAAATTATACAAAAACTCTCATATTGAATATTAACGTACTTTTTTGGTAGCTGAAACTGGAAAAAATTTAAATTTAATTTTTAATTTTATACAGATTTTTGATAAAGATAATTTTATGAAATAACTTAGTAAATTTTTACTGTCAATATTTTTGCATTTTTTAAAATTTTTAATTTGTTTTAAAATTTTAAGACTCATGATTTTAAGCTTTAATGTGCTATTTATTTCCTTTGCATAACTGTTTCGAAACTTTTAACAGTCTTATTATTTTTAAGTCAAGTTTTTGTTGTACACTTGTAAGAATTGAATTCCATTGTAATTACTTTTTGAAAGTATAGGATTTTGTATTTTACTTTGTATATATATCATGCAGATTATTGAGTTTAGAAGGAAGACCAGTTAAGATTACTTAGTTTTAAAGGAGTCTTGACATCTTACATGAATAATTAAAAATGAAATGCAAATAACTTGATGGAATTTAAGAATATTAACTCTTTTTTTATCCGTGTGTGTAGTATGTTTGCAATTCATTCGCTTGGGTCAGCTTTCTTTTTTTTTGGACCTTGCACCTCAAAATCTAACCTAACAATCTATTTTCTTTTGTGATTGGTGTTTTACTTTTCCGTTCTATCAGTCAAGACTTAAATTCTATATTGATGTTGAACGATATTTTATTTTATTTTGTCTTTTTAAATATTTTTAATTGTTATCACACAGACCACGTTAATATTATCACCACTAATGTAGTATACTTCTTTCATTGTCTCCTTGATTTTGAATAAGTTACTAAATCGCCGATATGGTATAATCGTTATTTTTTTTTCTAATTCTGCTAGGAATTGCTGTGATTTTCAGCTCAATTTGTAAGCATGATTCTTTCCTTCTTGAATTTAGGAGCAGTTATTATTATTTTTTTTGGACCTTGCGCCACAAAACTTAACCAACCTCGTTAGTTTAGGATCTAAATTAGTCTTCATGTGCAAAAAAGTGACACTCGAACGACAAAGCAAACCTTGTGATCTTAGCTGCAAGCTGAATGGTTAGGTCTTTATTCAATTTCCCCACGGGTAGAAATGCTTATAGTGGTTTGGAGTCCACTTTAAACTGTACATCCCGGCCGAATTAACTCTCGTATGTGAAAAATGATTGTTGAGCAACAAACCTCTCAACAAACAAAACCTTCCTCCTTGGCCGAGCTGTAAATTAAATTATCATTTTTCTTTGCTTCAACATTTTGTGGATTTGATTCCCACTTTGGACGTGGTGCTGTTACACACATCCTGAATGGACTTTAAATTATAGGCCCTGATCAAATTATATTTTGTGTGAAAAAAATGACCATTAATCGACAAACCGAATCCCGTCATGCATGTGACTTGGAATCCATTTTAAACTCCAGTACCCCATAAAATGTGCCTTCGCTTGATTAAAGTGATAATTGAACAACAAATTACACTCCATCCATTTTAAAAAATAAAGGTTTATTGAGATAAAATGTTTTTTTTCTGTTACCAATATATGTTATAGAGCTTACTTTAAATCTTCAAGGCGTACTTTGGCCATAATTAGAGTATTCTTCATATTTATCACAAGAACTACAAAAAATATTTATCTTATTCTCTTTAATAAAAATTATACTAAACTCACTAAGGTGTATCTGAGTTATTTGAAAATAATTTTACCTCCATATAATATATATTCAGCTCCTCCCTTATTATATATATTGATCACTTACTGAATCGTTTTAATTTTGTCTCGTTAGATCTGAAATTAGATTAGACAGTGTCAGTCAATAACTTTTTTCAAGCATAAAATTGAACGCGTCATTCTAAATTTCTAATCACTTTGAGACTGAAATACACACAAGTTTTAAGGAATAATAAACGCATAAAAATATCAACTAGGACGTGACAATTACCAGAATAACTGTTTTTTAAAAGACAGCTGTGAATTTCAATTCTCATGGCGCACGTGATACTGCTTTTCCGTTAAAGAAGAGAAAAATGGCCAAACTGATTCCGGAAGATAAAAAAAATTAATTTTTGCATTCTTTTGTCAGTTTGACCTTTTTTATCAAAGGAAAATCTCGACAAGCAGCAACTTCTGTATTTATATGAGGATTAAGGAATGAAAGTAGTGTATTAGTTGTGTAGTAAGAGAGAAAATTTAATCACATTTTCTATATATTTCTTTTTCAAGGATTTTGTTGACATCAAAAATTTTTGCTTGATTTTGGTAGTTATATTTTTAGGTATTGATATATGAAACTCTTAAATATTCAAGAATTTTTTGAGAAGTTTTAATAGTTTAATTTTTGTGTGATAAAATAAAATAGAATGCATACGATTCACATTGACAATTTAGTCTCGTGAATTTCATCAAGTGAAATGTAATTCATGCAATCAAATGCGATAAGTAATATAACACAAATTGAAAACTTGTCAAATATATTTATCAAAGATTTATTAACTAAAATTATGATTAAAAATTCAATGCTAAAGTACTTATGAAAGTTAAAAATTTCTTTAGTTATAAAATCAAAATAATTTTCTCCATTGAAGCACAAATTAGCAAATAAAATTCTTTTTTGTTCAAATGTGATTTGTATTAAATTATACTAGATTTAGTGTTGCTATTCTATTTCTCACGATTTTATTAATTGATTACATGTAATGTAAATATTTTAAAATGAAAGATGCATAAAAAAGCAAGTTAAAGATAATTTCAAAATAATAAAACAATTATTAAAAAAATCATTAGAAATCATTGTAAAGAATCATTTAATTAAGTTTCGTACTCTTTAATTCAACTTAAGGCGCTTTTAAAATAATAACCACAAAAAATTAAGAAAACGTCTTTTGTGAAAGGAAGAAAATACAGATTATTTTTAGAATATTGAAATTTGCACAGGTTGTATAGTAAATTCATTTAATATTTGAGGGTGACCCAAGAATTTTCATTAAAAAACTCGTCGCCAATAATATTTTTAATCTTTTATTTAACATATAAACTTCCAATACTATTTAAAATAAATAGTATTTCGTTTTTTGTGTGTGTTTGTTTGCAAATACTTCTCATAATACCTAAATTACAATCAGTTTTCAACTATCATTTTAATTTAATGAATACTAATTTTTCGAAATCTTAGTTTGATTGCATTTATAATTACTTTCATTAAGATAAGATTTTTACCTGTACTAAGGTGATTCAGAGCTAGAGATTTGACAATTGAGACGTGGTCTTCAAAAAGATTTAAAATGTGGATATTAATTCCTATATTTTTCTTATTTTAAATTACCAATTAAAAATCTTCATGATTTTATTGAATGTTTTAACAGTTTTTTACTTTTTTCAAAATTTTTTCATAAAATATTTAAATGTTTTAATAAATGAAATTTAGCACTTGTTTTTTAATTTATTTGCATTAGTTACATATTGTTAATTTAACACTAGTTTCTTGTAATATTAACGACTGCATACCCAAGGCATCTCGCGGCTTTTAAATTAAGGCATTATATTTGATTCTACTCGACCACAGCCGAGCTGGTAGCCGAATGGTTAGCGCTCTTGCCTTCGGTTCAACAGTTCGTGGTTTGGAATCCCACCTTGGGTTTGGATGTTTGTAGTCGTATGAAATCCACGTTAAACAATGGGTCTCGGTCTAACTAGCCTTCGTGTACAAAAAATAATCATTGAGTGACAAATATACCAAAAATTGGTGATAATATCTGTATTTATTTGTCATATAATATAAATACATTTTATGAATAATAGGTATGATATTTTATATTACAGGCATTATAAATTATCCTTTTTGTCGTCGAAGAAAATTATTGGTATTAGAGTAATTCACTATTAAAGTTTCGATATTGTGCATATAATTTTTAAATAGGATTAAATATGTTCACGATATGGGAAGTTTCTCATTATTGATATGCCGTTTCGTGGTAATGTAGGTACTTAAAAGTAATAATTTTTTTAAATTTCTAATTGAATTTTGAAAGGCATTGTTTTTTTCAAATAAAAATGTCATTTATCTGATAACTATCCATAAGGGATTATAAAAATATGATCTTTGACAATCAAACTAAAAAAAATCGGGAACTCTGTAATACTATTACAATAACAATCTAAAATTGTGTTTAAATATTAAAAATTATATGCACTGCGTGTTTATATACGCGTTAGTCTCTTATGATCAGAAGTGGCATAAATTAACACAAATTCGATTCATACAATAATTAAATGCTTGATCTTATTGAAATTATGCTCTGTTGAATATGTTTAAACATTTTTAGTTACCAATGTTGTTCAAAGTATATCAAAAACTAGAGAAATAGGCTACTAAAAATTCATTTAAAAGAAGAAAATTCTCCTTTAGGATATGTCATTAACCCCTTGCCAGTGTCGCCCGAATTCAGTTCGGGCAACTAATGCGTGCAGTATTTGTTATGCCCGAACTCAGTTCGGGCGGAAGAAAAATTAACGTTTCTATTTTGTGAAGTCCGAGCTGAGTTCGTTTCTGCTTTAGGATACTTAATTCCCTATTTTCCCAATAAATGACACAAGTGGTCGTAGTTTTTTACCAATTCCAACTTTGTTTCTGAAGGTAGTACATGACTACAACAACATTACGGGAGGTGATGTACATCCATGCTCGAACCGGGATTCGAACTCAGGACCTCCCTATCCACAGTCAGGCACGCTGACTACTAGACAAGTTGGGCGGCTATATGCATATTAATTGAAATAAATTATTATGAATATTTTTAAATAAATATATAGTCTCTTCATTTGTATATTAAAATGAGTAGTTTGTTTGATACGAAAATTAAGAGAAAATTCATGTCTTTTATCTGAAAAATGCTCTTGTAAATCTTCAAAACTTTCCAAAGTTTAAGCAATTTTCCCTTATTATTAACCTTTATCTAAAATATATAATTGATATCATATCAAAGACTTTCTAAAACTGCAATTTTTGGGTTTCTTTCTGAAAATATGTTATATACTCTAGCTTTTAAGTAGATATCGACCAAATTTAAGTCTCTTATCTAAGTAATAGAAAACAAAAAATAGGCGTATAATATTTTAACATTTATCATCTTTTAAATATTGCCAGCCGATATTGAAGCTGTAAATTTTTATTGCTTTATTGCTGGAAGAAACGGATTTGATGACAGAAATTAAAATAATTCTTGAAATAATACCCTCAATTAAGTTAGTCAAAATCATTATATTTCCGCAGATTCGGCTTGAAAATCAAAAGATAATATAAATTTTGTCAAAAGTTTTCTTCTAATTGTATTGATATACTTACATTACGTCTTTTTTAAAATCGTTATAGTTGCTACTTGTACTGCTAGTACCATGCTGCTACTAGTACTCAAACCTGACTATCATCAAATGCAAATACATAGTCCGATGTTTATATAATGAAAAGATTGTAGTTTTATAGTAAGAAAGTAAGTACTAGATGTGATAAAACAATAGGTTCAGTGATTCGATATGGTATTGGATTAAATAGAACTATTTTTAAATGTCACATTATATTTGTTACCTTGTAACGTATTAGACTCATTCGGTAAGAACTATTTACTAGAGCTAACATGGAAAATTTCTAAATATTGACTTAAAATTATTCTACAAAATTTATCCCCACCTTATTTAATTTAAATCAAGATCTGTAAGAATGAAAAGGAAAAATACGCCCAGCAACAGCCACACCTCCAATAGTCGACACGTGCGATATCGTATGATAACGGTTGTGCTTTCGGCGTCATTTGTTGTTTCAGACTATTTTCTGAAGGAAGCCCATCGACGAGGACACTGAATCCCTACCGAATACTCAGCTGGAGGAATAGTAAGCAAAATAAAAGAAAAAAACCTTGATGCGCCATTAAACGGCACCTGGTTAATATTTCCGATCGTAAAATAAAATTGCGGAATAAAACACTTAAACCATTTCTTAAGAATATTTTAACTGAAGGTTATACCAGATATATAAAGGCTTAAACTGGAGGCTATTGTAGATTGTTTTAAAGGAAATTTTAGTCTCAATTTAAAAAATACTCTGCTACAATACATTTTATTATTTAATGAGCTGTAAGTGGTACATAATATGTATATTGTACAGATTCAATTGAATCGTACCATTTTCACCATGAAATTATTAATTTTATTATTCTTAGCAGATGTTAGTATTAATTTTTATCAAGTAAAAGTGGGCTTAATATGTGATCTTGTATGTGTAGCAGATAAGTATATATCAATGTTATTGTTCTAGTTCATCTAGCTGTAAACTGGTTTTATGGGTACACTAAAAGTCATTACCATAAACATTAATACTGTGCCTTAATGGAAACCATAATACTTAAATTTTTATAGGAATTCCATTTGTATATAATTTAGTGCTGAATATTTTTAATAGGAACTTTTAATCTCGAATTTCCAAATCTTTCGTATTCTGTATGCATTTTAGGTTTTCAGAATTATTTGATTAAAAGACCTGAAATGTGTAAATCGAATTCCTTTTAAATGTTACACATATTGTTAATATTTTCTATTGAAAATATAACTTTTTTATGAGAGAAGAAAAGACTAAAATTACAAAAAGACTTAATATGTATAATTGTTGACTTTATAATTAGCAATAATCTACTATGTCAAACTATTTAATATTTTTGTGCAAAAAAAATGATCAATAAAATAGCTGATTACTTGGAAATAAGTGGCATTCATTTTTAAGTAAATTTTAGCAAACATTAGTTACTAGGAATTTTTCATAAGAAACTAAATATTATTAAATTATAAGAAGTCACGAGTTTAAACTTTTTTCTATAGAGATTTTTATTTTAGGTAATGAATTTCAAAAATATGAATGTAAATGAATGGTGATAAATAAGAACATCCTACTTTGAGGTTAAAGTCTAATTGAATCCAAAAAAAGGGTTGGGAAATATTTGAAAATTTAACATATGTGTTTATATAATGACTGCAATTATTACTGCATGTTTCAGAATCTTTAAACTTATTTTATAAGATGAGAAACTGAAATACTCGGGTTGTTTTTTATCTTATATATATATATATATATATATATATATATATATATATATAGTAGTTGCTGATTATTATGAATTTATTTCTCCAGGAAGGAAAATGAAAATAACTGAATAATTAGTCTTTAGTAAAATATAATTACGGATTCAACGCCAACTTTAACCTTGAATATGTTTTAGTGGTTCTTAATTCAATTAAACGTCAAAACAATTAAGTAATATTGGTGAAAAATTGACATTGAAATGTAAAAATTCCTGTGAAAAACCGAATTTACAAGCGTTATGTCAAAACATCCCTTTAAAATTAGACAATTCACCCTTAAAAGATAAGACCTTAATTGATATAGAATAATGAAATGTTCTTAATTATTAGGGACTGACGAATCCTTTCATCCCAAATCAACAGGTTTCCATATCCTCGACACTTGAGTTCATATTTTATTCCATTTAAAAAGAAATTTAGTAAACTGGTAATGATATGTATGTTTCGAGAAATGTGGATTAATTGTGGCTGAATTAATGAATAAAGCCCATCAAATTAAGTTAGTAGGAAAATTTTATTATTTGTATGAAGCTTAATTTTGATAACTTTTTTGTTTATTTATATGGTACCAGCTCCTGAAAATGATAAAATTTATAAAATGAAGAAAGGGGGGATCAATCAGCTTATTATACAAGAACATATTTGTGTACTTATCAGTTGGATTTCTTGTATTTCACTTGAATTTCAATTTTGTTGGTCTTAAGAAACTTGAATTTATAATGTTCCTTTTATTAGCATGTTTCAATCATTTATTAGGCATTTTAATATGCAGGTTTTACGATGATAGATAAAAAATTATTAAAAGAAAGAGATTATTAGCAAAGGAAATGTATTAACAAGAAAAGAGACATTAAAATATTACTAGTTGTTTTTTGTAGTCGTTGTATTTATAAATCTATTGTCGTGTAAAGATTATTGAAACATTAAAATATATAGAAATATAGTCTCGAGGGCCGTGGTAGCCTAGTGGTTAGAGTATCGGTCTTCCATCCGGAAGGGTGGGGTTCGATTCTCAATGCCGCCAAAGACCCACCGAGTACATCCTATATACGTGCTCGTTAGTCCTGTGGTCGGTCGTTGAGCAGTTACCATGGGTGCAATGGTCTGTTAAAAATTTCCTTCCCCTTCAGATCAATGTCAAAATTGAGAGAGTTGGTCCTCTAGTGGTGCCATCTATCGGAGGATTTAAAAAACATAGACGTACTTTCACCTTTGTGGTGCTCTGATTAAAACGAAAGACGCTCCCTATTGACTTAAATTCGCATTGCCAAGGCATAGCGAGCTTGGCTTGTCCAAGTGTTCTAAGTAACAGCAAATATAGCCTAGTTTGAAGGCGGCATTTTGCTAGTTCTTGAAACAATTCTTTTTGAATGATTAAAGAATATATTTACATTTGCAATTCAAAGTGAAACTATACAAATACTATAGCATGTTCAATGAAGATCTCCCGTGCATGATAATGCTGGAAACCACACAGCAAGAAAACGCTAAAATATTGCAGATAAAATCAGTTCTATACAGCCCACATTCCGCAACTAGTTCAAGAATATTAATCTGAAGCAAGATTTTATTCAATCTATTATATGAAAACTGGTGACAAATTGACTAAATACCAGATTTTTTCCAAATCGAGTTAAACTAGTTAGTCCTTTATTCAGATGAATGACAAAATAAATTTAATGACTATGTGGTAAAATAATAGAGAAATATGTTCTTTATTTTGGTTTTGTGTCCGCAGTTAACAAATAATGGTTTTCTTTGCTTTGTAATTTTTTTATAGTTCATCGTCTAGTGTTTGGTTGCGCTCTCACCTTCTGCTTAGAATTTTGGGATTCTCTCCTCAAAAAATCTAAGAGAATTATATTTCAAATGTTTTTAACTTAGAATCCATTTTGCAATGTCGATTCAGACCGAATCCGTTATGTTTAAAAGGGATTGTAAAGCATAAAAAAATCATTTACCACAACAAAACCTATTCAAAATATTAATTATTAACAAATGATTTTTATTTAAAACCAGTTTAGGTATTTATTTACTAAATTTCAATTTAATTTGCAGTAATGAATCATATAGTTTATTGAAATGGGGTTTTTATAAATGAAAAAAAAACTGGTTACTTGTGAAATAACTTTCAATTCATCTGTTGATCGTTTTGAATTTTAGTGAATGAGAGTTAACTTGTATTAATATTTTTCACGTATAACTCTTAGTTGTTTAATAAAATAAACAAATTATCGAGTCCTTCTTTTTGATCCGGTTATAAAATTACATGGAGATAAAATTACACATGAGACTCAATTTTAAGATCAAATTTTGTAAGTTTGACTTCTAACTGAGAAGGCAGAATATTTGTAGTTTTGGAATTCCTTCCAAATTTAGCTTTTTAGAATTCTTTTTTAGGAGTAAAAAAATTTATCACAATGCAACAGAAACAAAAAAAAACTGATATAAATAGAATATCTTGCAAGTAAAACAATTAATTTTTATAGTATTCAGGAAATGTTTTAGATGGAGGTTCAGAGATACTTAAAGATTTACGATTCATTCCTCTATTATTTTTTCATTCCTCTATTCCTCTTATTTTATAGATTCATTCCCCTATTATTTTTTGATTCCGAGTAATGGAGAATAATATTATAATAACTGAAAATAAAAATAATTAATTGGACAGTAGTTATATTTAATTTTCAATTTGTTTATATCGTCAAAATCATTTGATGGTTGTAGTTGCTTAGTGTCGCCTTTCCGTCCGGAAGGGATTCGATTCCCAATGCCACCAAAGATCCACCGAGTACATGCGAAATACGTCCTCGTTAAATCTGTGGAATCGAAAGTCCTGTGGTCGATCGTTGAGCAATTACCATGGGTATAATGCTATTAAGAAAATTTTCACCCCCTCCAGATCAAAGTCAAAATTGAGGGAGTGGATCTTCTGGTGGTGCCATCTATCGGAAGAGAGTTAGAGCAAAGACGTACTTTCACCTTCGTACACCACTTTCACTCTGTTTAAACGAACAAAGCTCCCTTCTGACTTAATTTCGCATAGCCGTCGGCTAGCGAGTTTTGCTTGTCCAAGTGTCGTAAATAACAGCAAATCATTTGAATTTTTTATTACTTAAAAAGATTTGACTAATATATTAATTATTATAACAGATATGTGAAATGTCACTTATGAATTATCAATATGATGTTATTTGATTATTTAACACATTTAAACTGCTTAGATATTCGAGCATTATTCTGTAATTTTATGTGAATTAATTCGTTACTCCATATGACATTTTCAAATATTTTATTAAATATAATGATTGATGGGGTTTTTTTCTACACATTTTAATTAAACTATATATCTAATGGCATTATGAAATTGCAAAAACTATTATAGCATCATGATAGACAAATTATTTCATTCCAAATAAAGAATAGAAAAAAAGCTGATTGTGTTTTATCCTCCCTTTCAATCTATCTACAAATTCTGAAAGTTGTCTTAACGGCTATGTATCGCTTATGTCTGATATTTAAATGAAACTTGTGTAAAAACGATTTAAAAAAATCAATGAAAATGGTTTCAATATTGCAACATCGTATTCTGAAAGGAAGCTTCCGTAGTTTTAGAACAAGAACTGTTAAGAATCCTAATAGAATTGAAAAAACGATAGGACTGTTGAATTCAAATTTCTTAAAAAGGAAATGAATTTGCTGCTTTTGATAATAGATATCAATCAAAGAAGCCAAAATATATTCGTCTCTCACCAAACCTGAATGTCTGTATAGCTTTGAAATGCCATTTTAAGATGCACATTTCAATCGAATTAGTTTTCAAATGCAAAAAGTTAAACAAAACCGTAATGAAATATTTTTCGACCCTCAGAATTTTAATTAGTTAAATAAGAATGAAAATAGAACATTTTCCACATCCAGTATAGTATATACATTAATTAATTTTCATAGCAAAATTATTGCATAAATTATTCTAGCAATAATTAATGTACTGTTCCATCGGAATCTGGGGAACTATGTCATTCCGTTGATATCATAAACGCGTAGGCAAAATACAGATGTATTGTATTGGGAATAACGGCAGGTGTATTATGTTCCCACTCTCCCATCCTTAGGTTTCAATGTCAACATTAAACGCGGAGGTGACTTTGTATGCTTAAATCCTTCACCTTTTTGGCGGTGGAGCTTCGATAGGCTCATAGGAATCGTAAGACTAGAAATCAAATCAATTTTCTATCTTTTATCTACAAAATATTATATGCGCATTCCAGTTTAGTCGATTAATCGTTTTCACTCGAATGCATAAAAGCAAACGATACCCATGAATGCGGAAATGCAATATTTTTGTGGAGCTACTTAAGTGAAATAAATACTGAAAGATTTTTAATTCATTTTAGTGGTAAGTTTATAATTACATCAAAGTAAAATTGCATAATACATGTATTGTATTTTAGCTTATTTAAGTTTCTGAGTGCGATTCAAATTTAAAAAGATCAGAATCGATTAAAAAAAATTGATTTAAAATAAAGGGCATTCAAAACTACGAATTCTCACTAACCTTGAAAATTCCTTATGTTACTTGTTTAACAGAAATGGTTTTGTTGATATTAATAAGCATTTCATTAGATATTTAAAGCTCTATTTTTTTAAACTTAGTATCACTAAGTGCAATTTTCTAAATTAAGTGGAAAAATGTTATCTCATTAAATTATAACCTGTATATCTGTATGCATGTGAATCTTCTGAGATTTGTTACTTTGTTGTATAAACTTTACAAAACAATGTTTGAAAGTTTCTCTCATTATTAGACAGTAATAAAACTATGAATGAATAACGAAATAAAATTAGGGTGAACAGTAATTTTTAATGCTATAAAAACTTTTCATTCTTTGTGATATCGAGCAATTATAATTACTTTTGATTCTAGCTTCTTAGAGTACTAACTGTGTGCGTGCGTGCGAGAGAGAGAGAGAGAGAGAGAGAGAGAGTTTTTTTAATAAAAAAATATTCTTGCAAAATACTTTTAGCAATCTTCTATATTAAATAAGTTTACAAATTAATTAACTATATTCTACGAATTTTTGTGGAATGATTGTAGTATATCTATATTATAAACTATTGTAAATTTTGATTTATTAAATCAAAAGTATGTAAAAACATCATTAGATTTATATCGTGAAAGTTTCTTTTAGTTATCAATTAAACTGATTGCATTATTGTCCATGTTATTAAAATACTAAGTTGTTATATTAAAATATATTTCTTATTTAAAATCATTTTTTATACTTATGTATTTTTTAAATTTCCTGAGAAGTTTAAAACTGTAACTTGTGGAAAGTCTCTGGAATAGTAATCTGTTACTCGTCAAGATAAGATGCATGATGTTAACAAAGATTGGGATAGTGGCCCCCATATTCCCTCTTATTCAAAAGTTCAAAGTTGTCTCACCTGGTGGTGCCCTGATCGTAGATAAATAGAATATCGAGAAATTCGAGAAGAATTCTAAAGATAGAATTATGTTTTTATGGGGCTCTAATTTCGATAAATAATTAATGGTTTATTTAATAAAAGAAATACCATAAAAATTTGTATACTTTCTGAAAAAATTTAAAATAATATAAAAAAGAATATAATAAATCAATATAAATATTCCTTTATTTTAAAGAAGAGTAAAAATTATTTTATAATTCTGCTATTTATTACACAGATATACATGATTATTTGATTTCTTTTTGATTACAAAGCAGTTAAATAATAATACTTACTCAGATCAAAATATTTGCAAGTCAAAATGGCAGAAGTAGATGTTGGTTTAGATCTTATTTCTTTCCTTTCATGTAGAATTTGATTAACTGTGTGTCAAATAAATTGAAAAATAAATTTTAATTTTCATACAAGTAAAATTTTAATAAATTTAAAAATGTATTTCATATGTTAGAAATTGAAGATAGAATTTTATTAATTTTAATTTTATGCAATCATGTTAGAAGCTTTATAAAAAACGAAAAAATTTCCTGTTTTTGCTAAAAATTGTATATTGCTCAAAATTTCTCTGAATTTTTATATTTTATTTAACAGAGTAACGAGATGATTTTCACATCAAATAATAACAAAAAGCTTTTAAGTAAACCAGTTTAAGTTTGTTTATTTCATATAAATATCTTGTTTTATAACTTATGAATTTCAGTTCTTAAATTAACTTTAATAGCTATATTATACTATTATATGTTGCATTGGTTTTTAATGTAGAAGACAACATTTTAATAATGAAGTAAAAAAAGAAATCTCAAAATAAAAAATTATAAACAGTAATTACTGTTCTTATTATACTTATATTTATTAACATCATAATGCGAATAAATCATTCAATTTCTTCAATATTATAATTTCCAAATTAAAGCGTTTCAAAAGCTTTAATAGCAGAATAAACAGAATTTTTTTTAACAGAAATAAAAAAAAATTTTAATCAGAATTCCTGAACATTTTACATTTGTTAGTTAACATTATGATATTAACTTTCCAATTAATTAATATTTACCATTATTTCTATCATTTCCAATTAATATTTACAATTAATTAATATTTACCATTATTTAATGATGCATACTCGTTAGGTTCAAATCAGACCGCACTGGAATGTAAGTTAGGTATAATTAAAAATCAATTAAATAACTGAAGATGTCGAAGACACATCCCTGATCGACAGGGATGTCTTCGACAGCTTAAGGGACATTTAGGGTTTTTTTGCACGTACTCTATGGACACGACATCATATCAATTAAATAACTTAGCCTCTTTAATTTTTCATAACTTCACTTAAATTAGAAAAAAATTTAATAATAAATAAAGGAAATATTAAATATTTACTGACTTTGAAAACAATTTTTTATATCTTAGTTGATTACTTTTTGAAAGAGTTTTAATTGTGAAGAAATTATATTGATATTATATAAAATATAACTATACACATAAGAATAAAAAACACTTCCGTAAAACTATTCTCGTTTCTTCTCTATTTTTTGAGAATATGTATCTCTTAAATTTATTTTAAACTATTTAAATTTTGCTAGTGTTATATATAATGGAACACTTTTATGTAAGATGTTACCTCTCTTTTATAGTCATTATTTTTGCTGAAATTAATTGTAGTATTAAAACTCATTGAATCGCGGGAAAAATAATGCAGTTAATAAAAAATATCGCGTTTGCCATATATTTCATTTCATGTGACATGAAATGAAGAAATTAAACTTATAAACTTACGGATTTTTTACAAAAAATATTTCATTCATGTGATCTTCTTAACATGAAATTATTCAAAATTATATATAGAGGAATTTAAAAATTAGGATTCTTATCTAAATGATTAACAATGAGCTTGCGGATTTTCAACACATATGTTAAGGAAAACAATTTCTTCCATAATTTTTATGTTCACATACAATACAAAAAATTATTTTGAGTTAATTTTTTCAGTATTGCATGAAATTTGTGTTAAAAAAATTGCGTTTTGTTGCTGAAAGGAATTCATAATTTAAAATGGAAAATCCAAGTTTAAGTATTTTTGTGAAACTAAATCTGATTCAAAGTAATTAATAAAGTTCAATATGAAAACATTGTTCAGTTTTCGTGTATATCATTAATAATAATAATTAAGATCTCTTTAAATACAGAATCTTCGAAATCATAATTTCAAGTATTTGAAATCTTAACTATATGAAAATTTGTTCATTTTTTTTCAATACTTTGCTTGGTTCTCTTTGTAGACATGTACTTGAAACCATTTTTGTTGCGTCGAAATTGACAAATCGATAATTTACAAGATCATTATCTACTTGAGTGACTAAATATGAAAGTTAAGAATCTCATTGATATGAATGTTGCTATAAATTTAATCAAATTAAATAGAAAAAATTATTTTAAAGTATTAATAAATCTATTTGAGTTCCTAAAATATAGGATTTTTATAACATTGCAAAATAGATACAAACTATTTCCTAATAAATTTTAAAAGTTAATAAATAATTTTGTTTCTTACATTGTGATAAAATTAAATTTCGAATCAAACTTCCATCTGAAATGAAACTTCTAGCTTTTAAATGCTTATTTTGCCTGGAACTAAAACCTAGAAATTAACTTCAGGTAAAATCTCTTTGACCGATATTCCTGTTTTTCACATAAACAACCTGACGCCAATAAAGAAATGCTACTAATTATCGAATTCAGTTTCAGATATACTTTCGATTTCACCTATTTTTCGCAATGGCAACAAATGACCTTAACCGTAACTATAGTTTTACCCTCATTTATTTTCTTTTTTACTGTTACTTTATGGCTTTCATTCGTTTCATTTTGTTTTTTTCGCAAGCGATTTTCTAATTCCAAACGATATTTTACCAAAAGAAAAGTATCTTTTATGATCACGTGTATTAAACGAGATGCTCTTTTAACCTAATTTTTTGAAGCTGATGAAAGGAAAAGGTGCAGAGGAGTTTGCGAATGAGGTAGATTTCAATCGTATGAATTTTTTCCGTGTAGTATTTTCGCTAATCGTGTATGATTTTTTGCCACATTCAATAAAAAAGTTTAATATTAAAGTAATTTTTATTATTTAATTTTGTTCTTCGTAGAATAATTCGATTATTACAATATTATATGACTATTGTTAATTAAGTGGAGCAAAATAAAAACGCTAATCAGGATAGTTTATTTTCAAAAGTAGGATTTTTGTTAGATTTATATATAATCTCGTTTTTGCTTTATGTAAAAATAATAAATTTTGAAATTTTTTTATTTTTTTGACAATACTACACTCGTACTGTAAATTCATGGTATTTTTGTGCTTATTGTCTACATTACATTCCTTTTACTAAAGCAAATCCTGTAATCAAATGTCCACTTTAAATCATAAGTCCCGGTCTAATTAGCCTTCGTGCGCAAAAAATGATCGTTGGAGCTACAAACAAAACAAACCTTTGCACAAATGGTCAGCTCTATAGTAGTCAGTACAATAACTCTTGGATTCAATTCCATCTCAAACGTGTATGGTTATAATGGTTTAAAATCCATTTTAAAACTATGTTAATGAATTAATAGCTGTTGGAAAGTAATCTCAAAACTGGAAAAAAACTTGAATTGGTCGACAAATATTTAGAACTCGGGCCTTCGATTTTATAATTCGTGGATTCGAGCCGCACCGCTGATATGAATGTTTGTAATGGTTCGGAATCTTCTTTAAGCTGTGTAAACTCTGGTCTAGTTAGCCCTTATACGCAAAAACAAAGTTACCGTTTAGCGATAACAAAACCAAAACCGAAAAATCAAATCTTGATAAATTCTTGAATTGAAGACGCTAATGCAAACAATTGATAATGGTAAATTGTTAATTTTACTAGAATTAAAATTGTTTGTTTTAATGTTTTTCAGATTTATTCTTTAATATATGGCAGTATTAGGAAATAAATACCACAAAATATTTTCCGGAAAAACATGAGAATATATAAAAATAACGAATGAGGGTTATATGAAAGAATTATTAAAGAAAAATCTGGTTAAAAGTTTTAATCAGTTTTTATAGAATGTGAAATTGTAAATTTAGAGTAACTTTTCTTTTTAAGACAGTTTTATTTTTCCTTTCGAAGCCGTGATTTCACTTCCTGATAACAAACTATAGATCAATTTAGGTATACCCTTTTATGGTAACAGTACTATTTTGGTGCTATTTCTGTTAACTTCACCGAATAGGAATTTTACTTCTAATCGCCTGTCTTTCATTGACGCAAGTAGAATTTATCTTTTATGACGTTCGATGCTGAAACATCTAATTTCTCGATAATTAATAAATTGATTAAAACGTTTTGGTGTAAAAATTCCTAATCACGAATAAAAATAATTTCTAATAAATATGTAATTTGGTTTGTAATCAAATTAATAATTATGTAATGGCATGGATTCTTTATTCTAAAAGAATATATTTCAGTGAATGGAAAAATCGAGTACTTCATAGAATCGGCTTAGTGGAAATTCTTTTTTCTTATTTTGCTTATGTTATTTTCACTACCTAAAAGAGTATAGAGAGGCATATGTGTGTTGATTGCTTAAAATTTTCATTGCCATATATCGATGAATTTGAATTAGAAAAAACGCAGGTAAGTATTTTGACACTTTCATATTATATTGATTCATCTTCCTATATCCAGAAGTTCAATTAATTTTAAAAGTTTGTGTTAAGTAATTTCTTTTTTTTAAAACATACCTTTATAAGACAAAAGAATTAAAATTTTTTAAACTTTTCATTCAGTTTTTTTAGAAGTTTTCAATTTTTTTTTTATGCAATGAGACATTTTAGTAAGGTCAGCCTCATTCATTAATCTTGAGAGATAACAAAAAATTTCAAAAAATCCACCATATATATATATATATATATATATATCGGTTGTTGAGAAGTTGCCATGAGTGTAATGGTCTGGAGAAAATTTCCTCTCCTTTCAGAGCAATGTCAAAATTGAGAGAGTGGATCTTCTGACGGTGCCATCTATCGGAGGAGCTTAGAGCAAAATCGTATATTCACTTTCGTGGTGCTTTGGTTAAGTAAAGACGCACCATACTGATTTAAATTAGCATAGCCAATGGCATAGCGAGCTTGGCTTGTCCTAGTGTCATAAGTAACACACACACAGATATATATATTATCCTTTGTATTTATGTTATAAAAGAAGAAATTTCAAATGAAGGAACTATAAATATACTGTTTAAGTGATTCTTTTGTGTTTCTAGTTTAGTAGCTGAATGGTCTAAGTATCGAGAGAGATTTTCAGTTCAACTGTTTGTAGATTAAACTCCAGTCTTGTTATACGTAGAGATATCTTACATATTTATAGTATTCTTTTTAAACAACAGATCAAAATTAAGTTTTTCTTTATTTGCGAAATTAACGATAACGATACCCTTTTTTGCAAAAGAACAATAAACTAACCAATCTATATTGTTATATTTTATATCATTTTAAATAATGATGCATGTGATATAATTTATTCGTGATATTTTTATATGATTAGTAGAAGCAAATAATGCTAAACTTTCATTTTATCACTTCATTCTTCAAAAGAATTAATAATTTTGTAAATATTAATTATTTTATGTATATTACGTTATATTTAACTCCTATCTTCAATGGAATTTTGAAAAATTATATTCCTTTTTTCTTAAATCAAACAATAAGGATTTATTTAGTGCATCATTTATTAAAGTTTATTAATTTAATTATATTTAAAAGAAGGAAGAAAAATAATTATTTCATTCAGTACTAACCATGCTTTTCCCTCAATATAAAAATCAACATGCATTAAAAAATCATTTACATTTAATTGATTAAATCATTTATACGATTAAATTTGTCTAAAAATATTTATTACACCTGATCTAGGAACTGCTAAGTCTTGGAAAAAAATAAAATGAAAAGGTATATAGAAAGGCTTCCTTACAATTTTTTTCCACAGAGAGAAGTGAAATAACGAGAATGCTTAAGGGGATTGATGTAACTCTTGAAGAAAGAGAAACAAAAACATCCAAAATGATTCTTATTTTGAATTTTTAATTCCATTTTCTATTATTTTTATGTGTCAATATATTTCCACAATTTTTTTAAATTGTTAATTTAAGTTTAAAATTGTTAATTCTAATTTTGAATGAAAGTTATCATATATTAAGATATAACAAATCACAAGAATTAATAATTCAAGGACAGAATGAAAATACCTCTGGAAAAGAAAAATATTACTTTCTGATAAGAAAAAATCTTTTGTTTTAGATATTTCACGCAAACATTTCTATATATTTTAAAGTGGCTTGTTCATCTTCTTGAGATAAAATTCTTTTTTATTTTTAATACAGATAACTTAAGGGAAATATCTTCATTAAATAAGGAATATCTGGATAGTAAATAATTTTTGTTAACATTGTTTTTTTCTTTTCTTTTTAAATACTTTAAATGCATTAAAATAATTTATCAGTTAATGAAAATAATACGAAATACAAGTAAAGTGATATTTTTGGATGAAAGTAATTTTTTAAGAAGACAAGTTTTGTGCTGTAAATAAAATTATTTTCTAAATTCTCAAATAAATCGCTAATACTGTAAGCCTTTTCCTTGGTTCATTGCCCTTTAAGTATTAACTTACTTTTCTGCGATTTTAACGCAGTTTCTTAAGAGAAACGATTCCACACGTTAGAAATCATAAGTCAACAGGTGGGTAGATGTAAATGTAACAGTTTCAGTTTTGCGTTACCGTCTGTTTCTTTGTCTAAATTTTACAGAAAAGATTTATGTTGCAACTTTGCGGAAATTCCCGTGGCGTCCAGTATAACAACTGTAAGCATTTTCTTGTCTCTTAATTGAAAAAAATGAACGCGTTCTATCTTTTTTTCACGTTAATGTCACGTTTTTAAAGTAAACAATTTACGTGAAACCGCAGGCATAATGTAAGTGTATTTGTGCAAGGAATTAATGTGCTAACGCTCTAGAATGTGTGTCTAGAAAATAGTGTGTGGTCAAGGAAAAATAATTACACAGCAAGATAAAGCTGTATTTCTTCTTACACGTTATTTTATTATGTAATTTACTTTTCCATATTTCATTTTTCTGCTGTTATCAAACGTACCACATAATTTTTTTCACACTGCAGTTGCATTTGTGAAAATATAATTTTAATTAAATTATGATAATACGCCAAATCTCTCAATATAAAATAATTTAAATATTTTATATTTAAATTAAATATTAAAAATACAGATATTTAAAATACTAAAAGTATATTTTAAAGTTGCTACAAAACAAACCTTGTAATAAAAAAATATATATTTTTGTAGTTAATCTTATTTTACCTACAATTAAATCCTAAATATTTATTTTTAAGAGACGTAATTAATTATTTCTTTTATTTTTGTTTCGCATCTGTAATAAGTAATTAAAATAAACATAAATTTATATTTAATTTTAAGCATCTATTTAATTAAAAACTTTAAGTTTGATATAAAATTTTACAATAGTTCTTACCAATTATTTGATTGTTTAATTATGCGCCTTCAATATACATGTAGTTTTACAAATCAATTGAAAAATAATTGTTAATTATTTCTGCGAACAAAATTCTTGAATGAAAAATTAAACAATTTATCATTTAACTTATTATGCAATTATTCATTATCGTACTATTGTGATTGCTAGTAAATGTTTCAGAATGGAAGTTTTAAAATGCAATATTATCTCGGACAAGAGTAATATACATTTAATATTTTGCATTCTTTCATGCATAACTGAAATTTGAAAAATCGTATAAAAAATCATGCGTTCAGAAACGTGATCAATGTCGATATTATTATTTGTTAAAATGAAGAACATAAAAGCGCAGCACTTTTTGGCACTCTTTAATCTTTATTGATTTAAAAAACTGATAAAAGATCGATTGTTTTATGCGGAATATGTTTGTAAGAAATCAAAGGGCTTACATATTATAAAAACTTTCATTTTATTATTTAAGACTTATTCAACAATTTCTCTTAAAATATTTTCCTTAATATTTGTATAACTTAATTACAAAATTATAAATAATGTATATTTGAGTTTTAAGTGTTTTTAAATGTCTTCATTGTAATTTACCAGTAGTTAACATTCAACCTTTTAAATTTCAGTGGGTAAACAAAATTCTGAATCTTTAAAATGCCATATGTAATAAGTAGAAAAACTGATATTAAAAAACTTTGCACAAAAAGCACAAAATAGAAATTTTTGCAATACTTATTTTAACGGACATGAGAATAAAAAATCATGTTAATGTTAAAATTCGTAATGTGTGTGTATGGATCAATTTGAATTAAATAAAAATGTAATCTTCGGTCATATCCAGTAATAACACCTGCAACCACACACACACACACACACACACACACACACACACACACACACACACACACACACACACACACACACACACACACACACACACACACACACACACACACACACACACACACACACACACACACACACACACACACACACACACACACACACACACACACACACACACACACACACACACACACACACACACACACACACACACACACACACACACACACACACACACACACACACACACACACACACACACACATACACACACACACACACACACACACACACACACACACACACACACACACACACACACACACATCACACACACACACACACACACACACATACATACATACATACATACATACATACATACATACATACATACATACATACATACATACATACATACATACATACATACATACATATATATATATATATATATATATATAAAATTTTATTTTTTGATTAGATATTTTCACATCTATATGGACAATTTTAATGACTGTTATTTTCAATTTGTTTCTTTAATTATAACAAATTTAAATATTTCAGCATTTCTTAGAATTGTTTCAATTTATTTTTAAAACTATTAACAATTCTTTATAATAAGTTAATAGGTATTTTAATTAGTGCCACCTCAAATTTAGTGCCATTTATATATACAGAAATAAAATCATTGGGTACGCAAAGATCTTTATAAAGAAAATCTTCATTAATCTAGTCTATTCATCTTTTAAAGCCATTTTTACTTTATCTATTTAAATTATATTTTTTGTACAGTATTTAATTTGAAGAGAAAACAAAAGAGATAAGATAATGATTCTAATAAGATCAATTATAATTGTTATTTTAGTTATAGTTATGTCTTCAATTCTATGGTAAGATGCTTTAATCGAGTATACAAACAACACTTTCCTTAATTGAATACTTACAATGAACAATATTATTTCACTTTATGAGATTTTTTAAAATTTCCATATTATGAAGGTTAAATTATAATCTAAGATGTGTATGTGCTTATATTTCCTTTTTATTCTTGCATATTTTAAATAAAATATGCAACAAAATTATTTATACTATTTTTAACTAAATATTTTACCTTGACATTCTTTCAATTCTTATTTATTATATATCGTTAATATGATGTATTTGAATTATTTCAAGCATATTCAATGAAATATAATGGATATAACCCTTCTATAATAATGTTACGATATTTCAATAAAATAATTTTTATTTTATTAGTTACGGAGTTTAACTCAAGAAAATGTAAGTTTAAGAAAAATATGCATTAAGAATTAAAGGAAATAGATATAGAAAATATATTGTATTTAGAATAATGGAACTTGTAGAAACTCTAAATCTTTAATGTAAGTCAAATAGGATATATGTTTTATTATTGTGTGAAAAATATTTTTGTATCATTACTCTTACTGAGAAATTTTGAATGCCAGGAGGAAAGGATTTAAAATATCTATGTGTATTCCGTATACTTTTTCTTTATTTTTTGGGTTTAAAATATTATAATCATTTGGCACGATCTTCGAATTTCATGCCTGAAATTTTAATAGAAATAAATATATTGTGCTGTATAAAAATATACTGATTCAAATTCCATTCATTGAAATGTTATTAAAATCTTAAGTGGATTATAAAGGAAGTTCGCGCTAATGGATTATAAGGAAGCAACATAATGGTCATGAATACATATATAATGTAGTTATAGTTAAAATTCTCTGTCATCTAAAATATTACTATCAAAGGTAACTGAATTTTAATCTCTTAAATCTCTTAATCTCAAAATTTATTTTTGGCAAACAAAAACATGTTTAACTATATTCGTTTGCCAGGAAATAAATTTTGTCACTTTTAATTCAATACATGTTGGCACAACTAAAATTGTCACTATATGAATACTCATTAGCTATTTCGTTCCTGATCCTGTTGTTATTTCAAGAAAGAGGCCAATTTAAATTTCGTTTTCATTTAAGTCAACTTCACTTTCCAAACGAGTTAATTTTTAAATATTTTTATTTTAATAAAAAACTTATTATGAAAATAGCTAGCACAAAATAATAAGTATGAGTTTATTTTACTTAAACTGAATTTTAGACCTACGCTTTCTTCTAAAATAAAAATTGTTCTTTCTTTCTTTCTTTATTTTACCATGTTTGTTGAAAGAGGCGAACAGTTGCTACATATTATATTTCGCAACATATGGGAGTTTTAACTCTTTAATCTCTTAAATCTCTTAACTCTGTAAGTTTTGCAACCATCGTAAATCTTACGAGTTTTTGCTACCCCATCGTTCACTTTCACGGTCAAAACAAATTAAAAAAAAACATCTAACAATTTCATTTACCAGGTTGGCAACGTGGGTTGAATGACCTCTGACATTCTTGCCGTCAAAATTCAAGACCATCCCTTACATTCTTTTCTTAGCGCGTTTCAAACACTTCTTTGACAACTCGACAAACAGGGCTAATATATATCCGGAAGGATAGGTGTTTTTTTATTTTTTGGTTCGGTGGAAATCTCTGGAGAGAGTACAATCACCCCAAACGATATATATAATATCAATATATCAAACAGGTTTCTTCTCGTTAATGAATTTTTCTTTTTTTCTTTCGATTGATATTTTAACTAGCGATTGTAGCTGTTGTGTAGATTATTATATGATAATTTGATGGGTAATTCCCAATACTAATAACGCGGAAACATGCATAAATTATGCCAGGAATTCGTTAACTTTCGTCCGGAGGCATGATTGCTCTGTAACCTTGACTTGAAGTGCGAGGAAAGGTTAAGGACGTTGATTTTTCTCAGATGGAAACGTTTTCTCAAGATAACACTTCTAATTATATGCTTCCGTGTGTATTGAGAAAAATAAATCGTTGATTGAAACACCGACGGAAATAGTTAAATCGAAATCTTAATGTTTCTTTTTTAACGTCTCTAGAAGACTGGAGCTGAATGAAAAGAGAGGAAAGTAAATAAAAGGGGAGAAATATACGAGGTCATAGTAAATAAATTAAAAGTAAATTAATAATAATTTTAATCTATAAAAAATATTTCTGTTATTTTAGTAACTATTGCTCAATACTTTTAATTATGAGGCAAATTTATTATTTGTTCGCTTATTAATGCCCCGCCGACCTATGACAGAATGCTTAGCGTCTCTAACTTCGGAACAGGAAGTCCCGGGTTCAAATCCTGGTTCGGGCATGGATATTCCTTTCTTTCAATTTCCTGGTAAAGATGGCCCACCCACTGGGTGCCCAGCAATATAATATGGCCAGCAATTTTTCGTCTTGTACCACTGAATGGATTCATCCTATGGCATCCGGGCATTGGAAAATATATAATGCTCCTTTTTGTTTTTCCTTGTATTTAATATAAAATTATTCAATTTAAAGATAACCAAAACAACTTGCTTATAACAATACCTTTATAAAAGTATATTAATCTTTAACATCCTAACTGAAATTCTATGTAGAAGTATGGACATCACCACAAGCTAATCGTATCGTATTATATTTTATCACCGTCATATATTAATTACTTCAAATTCTATTTGTTTTTATAATGGGAAATGGCTTCTTGCTGGAATTGTTAAGGCAACACATATTTAATGGATTTTTAATTGCATTCGAAAAATATTTAATGAATTCCTAATTTGTGACAAAATTCGACTAATAATATTAAGAAGATTTAAAGGTGGAGGTTCTTAAGTACGATTCATAATTCAAGTGTCGATATCCATAGTGGTTTAATAACCACTTTAAATAATAAGTCCCATTGTAATTAATTTTCGTGTGCATAAAATGACCATTGAGCAACAAACAAAGCTTTAAAACAAGTTGTGGACTAAAATATGGTATCCAAAATGTTCCAACAGATTCAAGATAATCAGAAAATATTTAATTTTTTTTATTTAAGAAGCGAAATTAAAACAGGAGTATGAATATTTTTAATGCTTATAGGAAAGATCCTAATTATTCAAATTGTTATTTTGTACAGATACTATTACTAAAATTAAATAAAAATAGTTTTATATCCAAAGCAAAATATTCAGTGCAATGATTCATGCTGAATATCCGAAAATATTCCCTACTTAAAACCGAGCTAGTTGCCAAATAGTTAACATAATGGCATTCTGTGCAACAGTTCGTACGTTTGAGTCTCATCTTGGGCATGGATGTTCGCAGTTGTTCAGAATCCACTTTAAATTGTAGGTCTCGGTTTTATTAGCCCTAACGTGTAAAAAATGACCGTTGAGGGATAAATAAACCAAACATGCTTAGAGAAGATTTATTGTGACATCCAAATTTTTTCAACTTATTAAATTTTGCATTGATACTTATGATGAACGTAACAGCTTTTATGATATAGTAATAGCCTTTTAAGTCTCTCTTCCCTTTAAGACATATTCTCTATAAATCTACTGTTAAATTTCGTGCAGCTTTTTTAATGGATGCGATTCTGGGCTTGTAGTGAATATAACTCCTTGTGCCTTTTCATACATTCCATTCATTACTCAATGTCATAATAGTAAGATCAGTTTTTTATTTTCATGATTAAAATGTAACCATATTCTTAAATTCATATCTGAAATTTGTAAAATGGATAATAAAAAATCCTTAATTTAAAGAACTTGTAGAGTTGTTGTTGTCTTGTGCCAGCTAGGTTGACAATATGGGATGCGCTGCTCCACATTTCCAACTGAACCCTATTTTAGTGTGGTGTCCGATTTTCTCAGTACACACATGCCATAGAGACTTGTTTATAGAGTAGGCAACCATTCACAACCCATACATAAAAAGAAAGGACAAAGACAGAATAGACAGAGAAAGTGCATCCATGCCCGAACTGGGATTCGAACCCAGGACCTCCCTATCCACAGTCAGGCACTCTGACCACTAGACAAGGTAGGCGGCACTTGAAGACTTAATAGTGCTTAATGAATAAAAGAAGTATTTACAGTTAGATCGCATACTTTTTTTCCTACGTCAGGAATTGGCCTCATCGGCTAGTTTCCTTCTAGCAGCCCAATACAAAGTAGCCTTCATATGACATCATCTGCAAAGGCAAGGCAACGAATTCCAGGCAAAATCTGGAGCTTTTCAATGAGGTCATTAATCATGATGTTGAACAGGGAGCAGCTTGAGTTAGCACAATGTGGTAAACCATTTCTCATTTGGACAAACCTAGAAAAAGTGGATTTATATTTGACCTTTGCTTGTCTTTGGCATAGAAAGGATTTGAACCAATTTAGCACACGTCCCTGCATACCAATATTTTGTATCTTATTGATTAGTTTTCTTAACCAGACAGTCATAGGCAGATTTAAAATCAATGAATACAGCAAGGGTGGATTCCTTACAATGGAAACCATCCTTAATGCACTGGGAAAGAAAAGCTGCTTGATCAATAGTTCCACGTTTTTTACGGAAACCAGCTTGGAGGTTCAAGATTTTATTTTTGGTTTCCAAGAAATAAGTTAGTCGGTTTACGATCATACGTTCAATTAGCTTGCAACAAGCATCAAGAAGTAAAAATCAACGGCATAAAGAAAAGACTTAAAGAGAGGCCAATCAAAGTGTTAGCCAAAGATATGGGTCTGTAACCCGATGAATCAGCAGGATCTTTATGTGGTTTCAAAATCGGGACAGTAACAGCTTTCCTCCATTCTACAGGTACAGAAGTTTTCCAAATAGTATTGAAGAGTGAACACTGCATTGCCGCCCAAATGAAGAAAGAAGTCAGCAGGGAGGTCATTTGGACCAGCACCCCTTCCAGGCCTTGTCTCTTTCATTGCTCTGCGAAATTCATCAATTGTGAAATCACTATTAAAGAGGATGTCATTATCATGGTTCAAACATCAAAATGCAGCTTTCGTTCCTTTGTTTTATCCCTGGGGAATCTGCAGACAGAAGCATAATGTTTGGCCAGTGCCAGGGCTTTTTCACCATTGGTGTTAAATTGCTTCCCATTCATAACAAGGAGTTCGTTTAAGTCAGAAAAGTGTTCATTGTTTAAAGTGTAAAGGAATCTATGGTACGAATGCCATCCCTTCTAAAGTCAATTTTTGAGGCAAAGTCTTTAAAACAGTCTCTTAGTGATTAATAGCTCTCTTCAAAGTAGCTTGAGCCCGTCTGAGGGTGATGTTGTCAGCATTATCACCAGTAAGCTCTGCTTTTTGACGCGCATTATCTCTCTCAGCCTTGAGAGTAGCCAGTTCCTCAGTCCAAAAAGGTTTAAAACTCTTGGCTCTGCCTCTAGGAATCGTCTCAAGAGCAATAACTCGAATAGCCTCTGAAAAGGCATCGTAGCTCTTATTGATATTATTTTCATCAATGAGATCAGGAGTCAAAAGAGTGTCCGTCAGGAGAGAAACGCTGACATTCAGCCTTTTTGAGGTTCCATCTAGGGAGAGAGTCCAGGGTCGGTCCAGAAGAAGCTACCCCACAAAAGCGCTTCACACAGAGAATTCTGTGGCCATACCCTGTGCAAGATTACAATAAGTTCAATGATGTCTTATAGGGGCAATATTTGAGTGTGCCAAGGCGAGGTCGGGGTTGGTTTTCTCCCCTTTAAAAGAGAGAAAAGTGTGGCTACTGCAGAGCAATAAAGACATAGGAAAAGAGTCTAGGAAATCCCCAAGAGCTTTACCCAGTGGGTCTGTGTCACTATAGCTCAATCTTAAAGAATGGCAATTAAAATCACCAATGATAATTGTATTTTTATCAATGGCATTTTCGAGGCTTTTAGTCAATGGCAAATTGCTAAGATCGCATACAATATCTATCGAGCTACCGGTTGACTGGTAAGTGCTCTGTTTTTTAGTTCGTGAGTTGGATTCCAAATACTAGCTTGGATATTTGTAATGGTTCAAAATCTACTTTAAACTGCAACTCAGAGTCAACGAAACGTGATCATTGAAAGGCAAACGTAACTAATCAAGATAGTATTAAATACTTACAGTTAAATTATTTTCAACAACAATCAAATAAGCAATTTTAGCTGAATTCATTTTCTCCCCACGCATCATTGTTTGCATCATTTCTGGAGAAATAGTTTCTTTGATAGCTTGCTTAAATCCTATTCGCATAATGTTTTGGGGAACTCAAGTGCGATTAGATTTTTTTGCAGAGTAATGTATGAAATATATCTAGCTTCTTACTACCTAGTTAATCTAAATAAATTCTCGGAAAAGAAATGAAAAATTGATCATAATTATCTCTTCAGAATTATCAATCATGTATAAAATATACATCAAAGTAGAGTCTTGAAATATAAATTTCCCATTTTATTATAGTGCAGCTCTGATGCAACACAATTTCAAAGTGCTTTATTTGTATATTTTGGTGAAAATTGTTTGATATACAGAACAAACCTTAATTGAAATTCTCGATAACTGATATATCCTTCACTTATTTTAGATTACTGTTAAAAATATGGAAAAAATTATTTAAATATAATTTACTTACATAGTAATTGTCACAATTACCATACAAAAGTCAAGAAGTAAGATTAAAATAAATTTTCCATGCGCTAAATATATTTTATCCATAATCGATTATTAACACATAGTATCCATAAATATATATATATGGAAATATGTTATTTTAAAAAATGATTAGATTAATATATCAATTTCCTTTGAGTAAAACCACTTTTAAAGTCACCAACAGCAATACGAAAAAATATTTTTAGTTTGTTTCTTGGTTTACTGTGATAAAAATCGTTTTGTTTAAACTGATTTCTTTGTATCCAAATTTTCTTTAAACTGATTATCTTTCGTATCCAAATTTTCTTTGTTTGAATTATTTTTCATATCAAATAATTTACATATTTATTATATATTCACATATATATATATCGCTATATATTTATATATATATATATATATATATAATTTATGCGTTATAAAATAGGAAAAAATTATGAAAATAAACGAAGCGTTAAAAATTAAATATTAACAAAACATTTTTATATTATATAATTATATACATAACGTTTACGAAATACAAAATCATTCAAGAATAAGTATAAATCAATTATTTTTAAAATCTATTTAGACATCTCATTTTACCAAGATTGAATCTTTAGACAGTCCTTTTGAATAGAACTTCCCATTTTGTGAATCTTATTGCTGTAAATTCTGCCTGAACCTTAAGAAAAGCTTGATCATGAGAGAAAAGAGAAGAATCATGTGTATAGAAAAGATTACATTTGTGATCAAATCACAAGAAAATACATCATGTATTTTAAATTGAAAGTATATAAAGTATGTATTGTGTTAGATTGTGCATAGTATAATAATTTCTAATAACCATTTCACGTTTTTTGTAAGTAAAGGATTCAATAATATGGTTTTGATATTCAATATTTTGATAAGAGTTAGAAATTGTAATTGTAGAACTTTTCAACAGGAAAATTTATCAAGATCAGTTTTAAGAAGATGTACAGTTCAGGTCAGCATTTTCAAGAAAGGGAAGTCCTAGTCTTGTTAAAGCTCTGAAGGTTCCAGAGAAAAAATATAATCCATTTCTAGGAAGATGATTGAGTGATCAGGAATCACTGATCATAAAAAATAGTTTCCCTTGAGCCTGAAATATATACTCACTTTAAAATTAATTAATATATGAAAGTACAAAAATAAGAAAGATAATGCAATCAAAATTGTTTGCATCAAAATTTTGTGTTTTACTTGCAAACTCACAAGATACGATTATGAAAAAAGAAATCGTTAAAAAATTTAATGTGGATTTAGTTAAGATGGATCTATTTATCTAATTAGACTTTAATCGGTATAAAAGAGATGATTTATATGTTTAAAGTTTTTACAGTCGGTTTCTCCTTATGTTATCTGTTTGTTTTTTACTCTTTGAATCTCTTAATTTCCGACGTATCTTTTGTATCATTTTTCCAAATTCAGGTCACTTCGTTGAAAAATAACTGATTAACACTTTATTGTTCATTTAATTTCTCGTTTCATTATAAATTGTTACAAAATATTTTCATCAACAAAAATCTTTACCTGTCGATCTTTGTAACTCTTCATTTTTATCATTTGATGTCAGCGTACTTTTTATTGATTAATCCAAAGTTTGAAGTAAATTGTGTTTAGATTGTATTTTGAAATTTCTCTTCTATTTTTTTATAATAAAGCTTTTAAACATTTTAATATTATTTCCTATATTAATAGCTTATAAAATTGATAGTATAAATCTGTATATTCAAACAATTCCTTATTGTTTAAAATTTAGAAAAATTATAAATTATTGTGAAAATTCATGTAATTTATAAGATTTCATAAAAAAAATTCCCCATTAAAAAAACTGACTTATTGAACAAAGAATGCTTTATTTTATTTAAAATACAATATAATAGTGTTAAATTTTTTAATTATATATATTTATGAAAATGATTTTAAGTTGTGTGTTTATGAATGTTTCTGTTTAAGCTGCGCTGCTGTCGTTGCCACATGTTAACATCGCAATTTTTTCTCTAACCCTCAATAAAAGAAGTATATTACGAGCTCTTGTTGGCAACTTATGTATCAGTTATAATAAATCGTTATTGGTTTTAAATACTCGTACTACTCTTTACCCCAGACTAAAAATCAATCATTGATACTCAATTTATTTCATATTTATTGTAGAAAATTTTGGTTAACTGAATTTCTTATTCATATATTTTTTATTAATAGTTTTATTCAGTTTATAATCTTTATAGAATTATTCCAATATGACATATCACAGAAATAAGAGAGAAACCTTATTATATATGAAAAAATTAAAAGACAAAAAGAATTTATCTTCTCTGGTGAACCGCAGAATAGATTAAAATAAACATAAAATTTATTTTTACTTTATATATGTAGAAATTTCTATTTATCTTAAAAAATGCAAGTAAACAAAATGATAAGAACTTTAAAATATATTTTAATATTATCATTAATTGATAACTCTTAACCTATTTCGATATTAAAAGACAATTTTTAGACTTTGAACGCCAGGTGACAAGGATTATTGCGTTGAAATAAGATTTGAATAATTCGTGATTTTGATAATCCTTTTTTTTACCCGTAAATTATCGGTGAAAATTTTTTTCCTTAATATCAAGGCTGTTTTTTTATATTTAAGATAAAAGTCCCATAATATAAAAACGAATCAACAAATACTAATCAAAGTTATATAAGAACTAATTTTAACTTGAGAATATTTTTGAATGTAATCACTAGTGAAATTACTTTTGATAAATAATGTTGGTTATTAAAAAATACGTACTAAAGAAATTATTATTTTGGTGGAACAAAACATTCAGAGCAGTTGTTAATGAAAATGTGATTTTTTGAGAAAAAAATAATAAAATGTGTTTTATTTGCTTATAAAATGTATTGGTCACTTCACAATTGTCAAAGGTAATGCTTTCAAAATTTTCTGCAGAATAATAAGACTCCTTGTAGAAAAGTTAACCACATACCTATACACAGATTTTTAATAATAGCTCCACGCTATTTTTGGTTTTTAGATGCTTCATTCATTGCTTAGTAAAAATTTTCTGCAAGTTAAAAAAAGAAGCACATATAAAATTTTGTAAACATATTTTATAATTTAATATCTGGTAATAAATTGTAATTTAGACGGGTAAATGATAATACGATTTAATTATGATCTAATTTATGGATGGTAAAAGTAAAAAATTTAAATAATTTTTGATACATAATACCAACTAAGTCAATATGAATACTTTAATTAGTTTGATGTGATAAGTAATTATAATTTCTTAATAAAATTATTATCTAGAAAAAGAAATAAAAAACAATTAAAATGAAAAATATACAAGAAAGTTATTTTATTAAATAATGAGTTTATTTGATGAAATAAAAAATGACATTCTATTCTTGATGCCATTCTTATAAGAATAAAAATTTGATAAAATTAGATTCATTACTTATGATTTAACACATTTGTTCATTAAAACAGATAATGGGTTCGTAGATCCCTTGACAAAAAATCGGTTATTAGCCTGTAAAGAGTTCCAGCAATCAATTGTTATCAGTATTGCTTGTTTTAGAGATATCATTCTCTTTAACTCCTTCCTCGTATCTGATTAAAAGGGATGTATTTCTAAATAGGTCGAGGTTTCTTAGTTTAAACGCGTGCATTTCATATAAATGATAATATAAATTTCTATTAAAATCGGTAAAGTTTTATTTGTATTGATTAATTAACGTTTATTTAAATTTCTTTACAGTCAAATAATCGTAAGTTTCTATTTTAAAACTTGTTACACAAATTAAAAATGGCCTAACTCGATTATCCTCATTTGAATATTTAGCAAAAAATTGTATTTTGAAGATAGAATATTTTATGAGATTTAAGCCAGTGCATATTTAATTACAAGATCTTCATATTTTATTAATATTTTGCATAAAGTAAAAGAATATTCAATGTTTTTTAAGCACAATAATACAAAAGTTTTCATTTTATAGACTTTCTTATTTAGAGTGTAATATTGAAAAAATAAAATCCTCATTATCCATGAAATTATTTTCTTTATGTTTAATTTTACATTTTCGAAATCAATTTTTTTGAAATACTTTAGTCGTTACAATACTTCTCTGAAATCAAAAATCCCTCTAAATTATGTTAGATATTCTTTTTGCTAGAATAAACTTTCTATGATTTTGTGACGAATTCTATTTTGAAACTTTATCTCTTTACTTTTTAAAGTGAATATAAGCACTCAATTATCCTTAATTTTATACCAATTACTATGAATATTTACATAAAATCAAAATTTATGGGATTTTTTTTTAATATTAAAACTGTAATTTTGCATTCGCTATCGCTTTAAACTTGCATTCGAGTTTAAAGCGATAGATAAAAAAAATTTCTTTTCGAATTTTATCCAAAAAATTCCTATTTTTTAAAACTTTAATCCCCCAATAAACAGCTATTAAAATATTGTAATATGGGTGTAGTGTTCAGACATCTTCGCCAGAGGGCGTGTTGCTCACTGACCTCAGGGGTTGCTGTTATCGTGTGACAGGTGCAAACAGAAAGAAAAAAAAAAGAAGAAAAGGTAAAAAAGACGATTAATATTTCACCAAAAGCATGGAGCACTTCCCTGGCCACATCTTCAGCTTTTTCCGTTTTAAGGGTGTCATGGCAGCAATTGGGGTCGATGTTGAAGAGGGTCGAGGAACAGAGATGAATTTGAAAAGATGCCTTGGATCCAGAGGAATTCCTGTGCAATGCCTGCATTCTGCATAGGTTCCAGATCCGTCGGGCATGATTTTCATACCCTTCATGTGCCTAGTCCGCATTCTGCTGATGGTAGAGGTGATACCACGGTCAGGATTAAGCTCCGGTAAATCCTGACCGTGCACCTCAGGGGTAAAAATAAAAATAGTAGAGAAAAGAGAAGCGTTCCTCCAACTGACGCGTGAGGTCGATTGTAATAATTGTACATCCATTTCTTATATATTCAATTTTAAGTTCAATAAACTTTCGTTCAAACAAGCTGACTGTTTATTCATAAGAATCACCAAACAAACCAAAGCTCCACGGGAAGGAAAACTACAATTGGAATGGAAGAGAGTATTTTGTATTCTATCTAGATTCTTCCCCGGCAACTGCATTTAAAAGAGATTTAAACATGTTTACAGCCCTGTATTACCATGAAGAACTGAGTTAGAAAAAAATACAACCATAAGAAGCTTCCTTTAAATTAACATCAGGTTCTTTATTTAAAGAAGAGTAAACTTTTTTATGGATATGGTATATGTTTTAAATTCCCTAATGCATTGTTTATAAAAAAATCTTTTTTAATCCAGTGTTTACACAGTTCTACATTTTATATCGATAAATCGATTATTAAAAATATTTTCATCAAAGGAATATTTGGCTTATTTAAATGTTCAGAGAACTGTCTTAAAAATATTAATGAAATGTTATTTTGGACTTGCGCAAAAAATAATTTGAAACTTTAAAAGTTTGTGAACATTTTAAGATCAAAATTTTAAACAATATTAAAAACTGGCTATATAGTTCTTTTACGAAAGGGTTAAGTTTTTCACTCAAAATTTCTTTCAAGGATTATTGACTTTGATATAATACTAATTATTTTCATATTAAATTAAAGCGTTTGATATGATTTTGTAACTACATTGTCTCTAAGTTCTATAGTGAAAAACAATAACTTCTCAGAAGTAAGATACGTGAATGTTAATTAAACGAAACGAACCATCTTGATTTTTCAATGCAACCAGATTACCCAGATAATTTGAAATGTCTTATGTGGATTTACAAAAGAGATTATTTAGAATGTATTATCATTATTTGGCAATAAACAACTATTTTAACTTGTTTTCATTTTACTTGCATGGGAAGATCTTCTGATATTTTTGTTATATGATTTGAGAGTATATTCTATAATTTAATATCTGCTTTTTATGTTTAATTAAGTGAAAGGTATTATTAAATTTCGTAGCATAAGTTCATGCATGTCTTTTTATTTGCAGAATCAAGCTGTCCAAAAAGGAACTCCTTGTGAAACCTTCACCGTTGACCCATTAACTATCAACTTCTCTATTTTAAGGAATTTGTTAGCACGCATTTTTCATATAGAAGGGTAAGCACTCCTGTAACATTTTAAAAATGCACTTATCTTGATATTTTATGCAATATTAAGTTAAGTTCTGCCTTTAATTTCATCATTAAGTATGCAGTTGTTATTTGTAAGATCTGCCTGGTTGAATCCAAACAAACTAAAAAATGTCTTTACATTATATTTACTTTCATTAAATATAATGTAATATTTTTAATTATATTTCAGTTAACAATTTAATAATTAAAAATTCTCACACCAAGTTGTAATTTCTCTCGAATTTTCGAATCAACAAATCTGTCCCATTTGTTTTGAGTTTAGAAATTATTATAAATTTTTTTTTAATTATTATAAATTAAAAGAGTTTAGAAATATTAATAAAAGTATTGTTAAACTTTTATTAATATTTTCTGCTTAAATTAATTTTTTATTTCATATTAAGTATAAAAACATTAACCTGTTTGATTGTTTTATCTTAAGGGATTCATGTAAATATTTTATAAATTTGATTTTTCATGATTATTAATCATGACAGTTCTTGAATTGTAGTTTAAGTTGCAGTTTTTTTAATATTAAATTAATATATTTTCTTTTATTATTTATCTCATAATTCAAACAATTCTCAAAGTTGAAGGAACTTTGATTCGATTTAGATCTGAGAAATTTAGGATTCGAAATTTTTTAAATTAACAGCAATATATCTGTTAACACTGAACTCAAATGAAAAGTGGTATTATTTTGTAAATATTTATGTTTTGACGTAAACTGAGAAATTACTCAGATCACATCGTGCGTGATTTTTGTTGATTTATGAATTTCAAATTGAATTTCATGATTCATTGTGTATCTAGCCAATGTTTTACAGGAAGAAAAGCCTTGTTCTAAAACGGATTTACGAGAGGTCATTTCTCAAGAAAACCTCGTGAAATTACTTAGAAAAGCAAAATTCGAGATGTTCTCACACCTGTCCAGAGTCTGAATCATTTGCTTAATCAAAAAAAGGTTTAAACAGGTGCTAATTTTATGGGCTTTTGCTTTGTGCATTGAATTTCACCTACACACGTGCCGTCTTACTCCATTATCCTTCCAATTCTCATATATGCATTATTGTTCGATTCCTTGAGATAAAGAACAGTTGATATATTTTATACTAACAGAGACAACAAAATTACATAAGCGCGTGACTTGTTATCACTAGGGAAAGTATATATTTTTATATTTTTTAAATTACTAGTTTAATGAAAACCTGATGAATCACGTTCTCATTAGTCAGATATTCATTAAATAGTATTATAACTGGATTTTATGAGAATTTATATTTTAGAGGTTTCCTTAAAATGATACACTACAATTCACTGCAATATAGTGAAGTGATTCACTACAATATAATCTGAAAAACTTAAAAATCATATTTAAATTCTATTAACAAAAATTTTCAACATTTATTGCAATTAAATATTGTTTTTTTAATTTTTTTTAAATTACTGATTTTAACCTTAATGATATAACCTTAATGGTGACAGTCAATATTGTAAATTTATATCAAAACAACCTTGTGTAAACAACCTTGTGTAACAACCGTTCTTTTTTCTAAAATATATTTCAAATTCAAACTATAACAAATTTTATATTATAGTTATATTTTGAATGGATGTATTTTTATTTTATCCATAATGTACAATCTTTTCAGTCAATGCCAAGATACCCGAATTTATTTTACAGAAAGGAAATATTTCTAGTAAATTATACCTTCAACGGGTCAATTTATTTGGAATGCATTTATATGATAAATATAAATATAATAACATAAATAAATATAACATTTGAATGAAATAAATTCTTAATTAAATATGTGTACTCGTTACTTTAATTAAAATAGATGAAAACATGTATTAAAACTAATATAATCAATAATCAATGTTATGAGATTTGAGATTGTATGTTATTCAAATAAATAATGAGATATAATGTCTAGTTTGAATGAATGTTTAATTTATCGATAGTACAGTATTATCATTTGCGGTAATTCTAAATATATATTTTTCTGTAGACTTGTTACGATTGAAAGCAATTAATTAAAGTAATATCATTACTAACATTAACTCCTTATTTAAAGCATTACACTTAATACCATATTTAAAAGAATAAAATGTCGAAAATATATTATACACACTTAAATAAACTACATCTAATACATTAGATGATAGGTAATTAAGAAATAAATAATTTTAGACAGTTCAATTTTACCGTCACATTGTATTTAATAAAAACATTAACTTTTAACAAGTTAAATAAGTACAACATTAGAATTCTGTTCAATTGATTTATGTTATTTATTAATACGAAAAGATTGTAAAAATCTAAAATTAACTTCAGAAATTTTTCAGTAAATTGATAGAGGAAAAATTAACCTTTGTTAAATTATTTGGATCTAAAGAAATCACGTAATCAGGAAACTAGTGTCTGATTTGAGACTTGTTGAAAATGGCAAGATCTTATCGTCTCTACCGTTTCCAAAACATTTTGATTATGAAATCTTTACCATTCAAAAATTTCTTTAGTTTTATTAAAATCCATTTTACTTTTAGATATTCCGTTATTGTTGATTTTTAAAGAAGATATAAGTATTTTTCGATCTTCTCTTATATTCAATTGAATATAAACAATTTAGTTTGAGCTTGTTTAAACAAGCTTAAACTATTTTCAAATTAATAATTCGTGTTTGTCTGTTAGTGAATTATTAATTGTCATCAAACATAATTGTTGTATGCATTTTTTTAAAAATTGCTCGTTTATTTGCAGATACTCTTTTAACAGAGCTTAAAAATCGAACATTGAAAAATATATTTTATACAATTATTTATTTTTTAAATGCCATAATCTATAATGATTCTTTAAAATAAAAGCTTATTATAAGAAATATTAATGTAAATTTTTTTTCATATAACTGAAGAAAATCGCAGAAAAATCCGTATTTATTCCACTAAATTATCGCTAAAAGTCTGACTTCTTGTCTTTCAAAGTATCGATACATAACTATTGATTTTTAAAAAAACTTTAAGTGAATGGATATAAATATTGAAACTTATATACATATATATATATATATATATATATATATATATATATATATATATATATATATATATATATATATATATATATATAATAAGATATTACTTAAAAGTATAAACTTTTAAATTTTTTAAATTCCTATGAAAATGTATTTTAGGAACAGTGAAGTAATTAAAATGACAATATTAGAAAGATTTTTCTTTCTCTTCATAGGGAATTCACAGTTAGTTTCAAAAAAGGCAAGAACTACATTCCGTTGACATCAGATTGGGATCTGGATGGCGCTCTTCACGAAGCCTCAAAGCCACACCTGTCTCTTGGGATAGAACTGCAGCCAATCGATAAAAGTAATTTAATCTTTTATACAAGTCCTTTAAATTTTGTGATCACTGTGGCCTAGTAGTAGTGGTATATCCAAATCAAACGATTCTTTTTTGATTCCCAAACGATTCTTCGGATCAAACGATTCTTTTTGATACCAGGCCCACTGTTAAACAACTCGGCATATCATCTTCCGAGTTGTTTATCTTTCTCTAATTTCTGTCAGGGGGTGTCAGAATTCTTTAAATTTACTTATAACTAAAAACCAAAATAAAGCGGCCTTTCTTCTGACTAGACAGTTTGATATTGTGCATTGTTTTTTTTCAAATTACTTCTATATTTTAGATCATAAATAGAACATCTTGCCTATTTATTAATCTATGTTAACACTATTAATTTGGAACTGCGATGTTATCGTTGAGAGAGGATCGTTCACATTAACGGAAGGTAGTGAACTTGATTCCAGAACTAACCGAAGATCCGTTTTATTCACTAAAGGAAAGTGGAAGTGTATAAAGTAGGTCATGGTCGCACTGTCCTCATAGTGAAATGATATATCTAGAGATGAGGGCCATATCAAGTCTTTAGGATTTTCTATTTGATCCTTGCTTCTAAATAAAGAAGACTTAATCATTTTCTAATGTTTCCATGGGTTGAGTCGATTTATAAATTTATTATCTCCTATATATATGTATATGAGTTATAAGCATTTAAGTAGAAAAATCCAAATATCGATCTCCATTACCTACCTACACTAAATTTAAAAAAGAAAATCCCAACATCAGTGAATCTGAGTTATACCGAATTTTTGGATCATTGTTAAATACATTTGCACGCATAAAACACAAAAATTTTTAATTCTAAAATTTCCTATTTTTAATAGCATTTTAGGAGGTGGCAAAATTATTATTTCTATCTCGGGCAATGTAAGCAATTCAAACATAAACGTTTAGTTATAACTACCCATTTTAATAATTGTAAATTTACAAAATGTTAAAGTAAATTTAAAATTATTAAAATAGGTAGTTATTGCTTCTGTTTTTCTCAGTGCGAAAAGCCATAGCAGTTATTAAATAAATTATCATCGAAAATTAAAAAAAAACAATCTATCATGTAAAATAATAAGGTCAACTGCGAAGAAAAATGTTTGTCAGGTTTATACCAAGCAATCGTACCAATCTGGTAATTTCAAAACATAAAATAAACAAAAAAGCATAAAACACCATTCATTTGCTTTCCCGATTCAAAGAATAAAATACCTTTTTATTCTTTGAATCGGGTTATATGTTTTGCTTAAGAACAAGATCCAAATATTCAAAGACTATTTTGATCTTCTTCTTAAGCAAAACACAGAGTAAAAAATGTGAAAATTATTATATTTTCGATTAAGAAGCTAAATCCTACTATATCGATGAAATTTGATTTGTAAGCTCTGACAATTATCAGTTTATTTTTCAATTTTTGACTCTGTTACGATGGGAATACATTTAAAATTAGACCATTACTGAGTCATCAAGTGCAGTGACGAAAATAGACGATAATACCCTTCTATTACCATTTTGTAATCAATTTGCATTAGAGATAAGGGTAGATTATGAAACAATTAATCCATTCGCCTTCTCGTGAACGTCTTTCGTCAAATAGAATACCTAATTGAGAGATAGGATTGTTCATCAGCCAGAAAAGCGACTGACGATACAATTGTCTATAAAAGCATTTTCAGAAAAATGTTACGATATCAGGTATAATGATAAATTGTGTTTTCTTTTTTAACTATCTATTCAAACTATATTTCGAAAGGCATTAATTTGAAAAAGAGACACTCGTTTGTACAAATATAAAAATTGCACTTGGAAAATATTAAAAAAAGTACATTTTATGAATTTATTTTGAATATTATTTAAAAATTTATTTTGTAACAAATTTTAATTCTTTTTTTTGATTTCTTGAAAATATTAATTGGAAAAAAAATCAGTTGCATTCTAAAATTGGGAAAAAATGCACCTATATTGTTATAAGTAAACTTTAATTAATATATAGTATACGCGCGGTACTTCATTAAAAGTCAGTATATTTTTAGCAAAATTCAATTAACTCATGAGAGAAACACCGCTTAATAGTAAAACAAAAATTATTCTCAGGTTTGCGTCTGAAATGTTGTAGCTAAAATGGAAAATGTAATAACCACATACACCTATAAATTATGCAAATTAGTATGGTTTTAAATTCCAGAAAGAATGTCTGCACTTATTATCTTAAAGTAATAAATGTAATCATAATGGCTTTCGAGTTGTTTTTGATTAAATACAAGTTTTTTCTTCTATAAGTTAATTTGACACACCTAAAAATGACTTCAAAATGCAATTTATATCTTAAATATAAATTATAGCTAATGAGTACTCTATTCAGGGAAAATAGAATTATATAGTTCTTTCATATAATATTCTAACAAAATCAAATGCATCAAATTCTGCTATTATCAATGTTATACAGTAATTGATACCAATTCTACTATCTTTACCTTCCATTCAGTCTGTGGACAAATATTTGGTGAAGGTCGTTGTTGATTATATGACTTTAATATTGCCTTAAGGTTTCTTGAAAAGACTGATGTGCATTTACAATGCAATGTGTTTAAAAAATGTATTTATATCAATATAAGTTATTGACATATTCAATTTTAGCATACCGAATTTTATTCAAGACATTAATTACAATGATGTAATTAAAATTTTAACTGTCGCAACTGTACATTTTAATTGATTATTGCAATTAGTCATTTGATAACTGTTTTTGCCTTCGTTACTGCTTCATTTTATTTGATTTTCTTCTCGAGAATTTTATGAGATTTAAACTTCGTAAAAATTTGATACTACTCAAAAAATTTTAACTAATATTTTTGTAAATTATTTAATACTTTTTGCAGCAATATATTCAATATTTTCAGAATTTTTTTTCAAAAGGGATTCACAGTTACTTTTTGCCACAGACCATGACGTAAACTCAAACTGAGGTAAATAAAATAGCATTTGTTAGAGAGAATATCATATTACGTATCATGTACCTATTGCGAATCAAATTTTTCAGTGATAAAAGCTGCTTTTTGAATATTTTTGAATTTTTTTCTTTTTTATATGACACAGATGCCGTATGATTCAATATCTTAAATTCTAAATTCTTTTGGCAACGAAGAAATGTTGCCAAGATGACGTATTGTGACATTTCACGATGACGTAAATACTAGGGTTGCCGAAATAGAATTTTCTACATATTTCTTATGGGTCTCCATCGCTAGAACCCCTTAATTACCCTTTACAGGAGCCTTATCCATCGCTATGACGTCATAAAAACTAGTTTGCCAGATAAACAAGAATTCGCCGAAACAATCACCAATCTCAGAATTTGGCATGCAGGATTACATGTGATCTTTATGTTCATAAATTTTAAACAAGATTTTTGAAAAAAATTCTCAGTTATGTTTTACAGTTGAAAAAAATGAATTTGTAATTTGAAAATGTGTAAACTTATGGCAATTTCAAATTTATTTACAGCGTTTGATGAGTGGGACATAATTTGTCCTGCTGACATTCCCCTCATGGAGCAAGAAGTGTACAGATCTTCAGAAGACAGAAAAAGTCTTGCTGGTTCTATTTTGAGTCAGGTTAGTACTTTAAATTTTAGCATGTAAAACAGATTTTACTTATAATTTTAATGTGCAATAAATTTTGACACAAATTATTTAGTATAAATAAATTATATTGCATAAAATAAATATAAATTCTGTCTACTAAATTTAGAATAGTAAAACAAAATTTTTATTGCAAAAAATTTCATAGCATTTATTTAAGAAAATTACCTATTATTTTTTTTCTTAATTGCTAAATGCACACTTAGTTTCTAATAAAAGTCAGTTGTTTTTAAACTGAATACATCCTTCTGTAGATAGCGTCATTTTTTGGAAATAAAACTCAAATAAAATTCATAATCTTATGAATTGTAACACTCAAATTGTTCCTCATTCAAACTTTTAAGAATAATAAAAAGGTAATTTTATAAATCACTTTTTTAACAATATGAAAAGCTTATAGTTAAAGCATTTTCACATTTCTCTATTTTTCCACATTGAAACTTCGATGCCCTAGTTACACGAATGTTCTAAATTACTGATAATATAATTATAAAATTACAAAATAGTAAATTAATTTCACAATCTTGAAAATTTTTTAAATTAAAAATTGATAAAAAAGAAAAATATTGCAATTTAAGGTGTTATTATATGAAATATTTCGATCACAATTTTTTGCATTACTTGACGATTCATAATACTTACCATAAAATATTTTTACTATTTCATTAATACCTAGTTTCCCTATCCTATCCTTTAGTAGCAACTTTTATTATTAAATATACTAACTCCTATCTTCGAATTCACGATATGACAGAATTTTTCTTCGCTTTATTGCAATTATTCTAAATACATTGACTTTTACTGTGAAAAAGCCGAGCTGGCAGCCAAATGGTTAGCGCTCTTGCCTTCAGTTCAACAGTTCATGGGTTCGAATCCCACCTTGGGCATGGATGTTTGTAGTGGTTCGGAATCCACTTTAAACCGTAGGTCCCGGTGTAATTAGCCCTCGTGTGCAAAAAATGACCGTTGAGCGACAAACAAACCAAACCATTTACTGTGAAAAAAATGTTAAAGCAATACGTAAATATGTCATAAAATTTAGTCAAAAGTCAATTCTAAAGCTTTACCTTAAGTATAACCTATATTCTTGTGTAAGGGTAAATTTTTCTGTTTGAATAACAAATATAGCATTTGGTAAGGCTTTTAGAAATTTTAAAAAAATTTCTGAGAATAAGTTTGATACTAGGATTATAAATTTACCAAAAACAAAAACTTAATATTAAAGCAAAATAATCTACTTAACATTCCATCTCAAATATAGATAGTATATGGCGATTTGTTTCTAAATAATATACAAATTTCTTAATACTTTAGTATCAACATAATCTTCTGTAAAACGATAGATTTAAATATTTTTATATGTGTTGGCTTATTTATCATAATCCGAATTGCTTTTTAGATGGAAACTGCTTTCAGCAAAGTCCAACGAGCTTTCAGTTTCGACTCAAGCAGCGAGTCGCTAGGAAAGCCTCAAATGGATGAAATCCAATACAACAACTTACTGGATCGCAAAGGGCGGGTCATCAATCACAGAGATCTCCACATGTCTGTATACAGGGGAGGTGTGGAATCGTCTCTTCGACCTGAAGTTTGGCAGCACTTGTTGAACATATATCCACATGGTATGACATCTGAAGAGAGAAAGGTGTATTTGAATGCCAAATGTGAAGAATACTACCATTTAAGACATAGATGGCAGCATTTAATGCAAGCTGGTAAGTCCCTTTATTTGTCATCATAATTTTAAGATAAAACTAATTACTATCGTAAAATCTTATATTCAAAAGATTTGGATGTATTTAGAAGCCGTTTAAATTCTTTAATTAGCTTTTATTGAATACAATGTTATGAAAAATATAAACCATGAAAATTTACCAAAAGTAACGTTTGATTATTCATAATTGGAATTTTTAAAAAAAGGAATTTCGAGTTTGACACGATAAATGATAGTAAACTATTCTTATTCGAAAAATGATTATTGCTCTTCTGATGGATTGTCTTTTCTTGATTAAAACAACGCAGCTGTTCAACTACAACCCATTAAAATTCCTGTTACTGTCATCATTGGTTTTGTACAGTAAATCCGGATATTTTGTTATGGTGTCTTTTAGACGAAAAAAAAAAAAAAACTTTCAGTTAAATCGCAAAATTTTTTTAAATTTTTTTTTCACTTCCTTGCTAAAATGAATGACGGAAAATATGCTTTATTATTATTTATTGCATTACTGTAATTTTGACCCTGTATATATTACGCCAGTTTGTCCGCAATCGAACCTACGCCATTAAACTCCATAAATCAATCAACAATGAATATATTTCATGTTTCTTAAGAAAAGATTTTTCTAAAATTAAGTAGCACAACCAGTTTTTATTAATCGATAACAATTTAGATTATGCTTTTGACAAATTAAATTTTTTGATATATTATGTGAAACTATTTAATTGTGTATTTTAAATTAGAGTCATGCTTTTAAATTATAAAAAAGATATTAATTATATAAAAACAAACATTAGCAAAACAATTTTACAAGAAATGATTTTCTGAATTCTTAAATAATATTTAACTTCAACTTTCAAATATGTTTTATTATCTAAAAACATATATTAAAAATATCTCTCTCTATGTGATATAGGTACTATACCAGATGTCCTTTATGATATCACAACCATGGTTCGAAAAGATGTTAGGCGGACGGATAGAACCGAAAAATTTTATTCGGGATCAGACGACAGTGGCAACGTAAGGACTTTATTCAACATCTTGACAACTTATGCTGTGAATCATCCAAATGTATCATACTGTCAAGGAATGAGCGATCTTCTGTCTCCTATTTTGTATGTCATGAAAAGAGAATCCGTGGCCTACGTCTGCTTCTGTGGTCTCATGAAAAGAACGCACACCAACTTCAAACTCGATGGTCGTTCCATGAAACTGAAATTTCGCCACTTGCAAAAGATGCTTCGATTCTACGATCAAGAACTCTACTTGTACCTGAAGGAACAGGACGCTTTAGACTTGTTGTTTTGCTATCGCTGGTTACTGTTAGAATTGAAGCGGGAATTCCCTTATAATGAAATGTTGAACTTAATGGAAGTGGTATGGGCATCCTTACCACCTAAACCCCCTCATAAAGAACTGGATTTGTATGACGTGAAGTTTCCGACCGCTGCTATATGCAATTCTCTCAAGGACAGAACGAGAGAAGAAGACTGTTTTCCACTTGTTGAAAACCATTTCGCAGAATCTGAAAGAAATTCATCATTTTCTCAGTCTCTAGTGAGCAATTCTAAAACTAAACAAGTGAAAAAATGGGAACTTCGTGTAAGACGAGAGTCTATGGCCATGGATGATACGAACGAATTTTCTAATGAAGCTGAAATTAGGTTACCGATACACTACAGACAGAGAAAATATCGTTCTTATATAACTGGCAAACTTCAACGATTGAACAGAGAGGAAATTAGTTCAGAAATGTTTACCTCCTGCAAAATCCCAGAACGCAAGAATTCTGTAACTCAAGAAATATGCCAAAGTTGGTCGTGTGGAGAAAAATTCGAAGAGAAGAAAGAAGTAAGAGATGCCCTTTATGAGGCTAGAGAATTTCTCCGAAATCAGTGGTGTTATTCAAATACGGTAAATGAAATACAGTTAAACAATTGGCTGAATAATAAGACTTATGAGAAATTAAAAATTATGGCATGTGAGATAGGTGGGAAAATTACTAATACTGCCATCACTGAAGAAGAAAATTTAAAAATTAAAGACAATAGTGATTTAAGGATCAAGAATGATTGCTATGATTCTACTTCTATTGAGAAATGTGATTTAACAGTGAATTGCGAGGACAATAATAAATTACAGAGTATAACAATCAATAGCACAGACAGTAATGGTACAAATAATGACATAATTAATACTTACAATAGTAAATCAGAACCGGATCCATTGAATGATAATTTAAAAATCAAAAACAGCTTAAGAAAATTTAATTGTAAGGAAGATGACATATTACAAAAACTGGTCAATGAAAAATGCTCCAATTTTGTTAATAATGAAAGCCGAAATTTAATCGTGAACAAAAGCTCAATTAATAACTACAAATTAAATGATGAAAGACTTCATATACAGTCTAATATTACGAACAACTGTCCAAACGCTACTTCAGTAACTGATCAAACGGTTAATGACAAGAGCTCCTTTTTGGCAGATGATGCAATAATAAATGAAGCAGACAATGTTGTGGAGGATATGGATAGTGATACAACTTTAAATGGAGATTCAACAGCTAGTGAAATTTGTCCAGTAAATAGGGATATGAAAATAAATGATACGACCAGCAATGACAGGAACAGCCGTCATAGGCATGGTAGCAATGATTCTTCATACAGTACTATTTCCGATGATTTGTCTGACGAAGAATTATCACCAAAAAGTACGCCTTCTTTAACTCGTAGGAGTCAGAGTGAAGGTTACATGTCAGATTCAGGGACAAACGTAACTCCTCTTGTAGAAGACGAAGATTACGATTCTGAAGGTTTTGATGACGAGTATTCTGACGAAGGCAACGAATTCTTAGATTCCATGGCAGGTCAGCAATACGAAGAAGTTCAGACATATTTTGACAGGAAGAAGGAAATGCTTCCACCACCAGATGTTTTAGGAGATGGTAATCCGTTTTTACTGTTTCTTTGCATTGCTATGATCCAATGCCATAGAGATGAGATTTTGAAAAAACAGTTCGATTTTAATGAACTTGGAATCTACTTCGACAAACTGGTAAGAAAGCACAAACTTTCCATTGTTCTTGGTAAAGCGCAGAAGATGTTCAAGGAATATTTGAATATGGGATGGGACGTTGAAGATGCAGGTGAAGTAAGCGACGATCTTGAAAATTAGTCATTTTTAAGCCCAGTGAAAAAATTTTTTATCAAATGTTGACGCTATTTTCCTTGTATTTTTGTTAACTAATTATGACTGCCTGAAAGTAAAATGTAAGTCGTGACTTCTGCAATTTAATACACACATAACCACCGCTCTGCTATCTTGTAATTTTCCTGTCAATTAATAGTATGCATCATTTATCAAAGGAAAATTTTTCTTTACTGCTGAAGAATAATGCATTTTATCAGATTGGAAATTTAAAAAGAAGCGGAAAGTTTCTAAAATTAACAAATGTAATAAAAACATTATGAAATGAGAAAAACCCCAAATTAATTATTTTTTGTTTTCAATGATTATAAATATATGTATTTGAATATAATCATTCCTTTTGGTTATCTTATACAAATTTTAATTTCTTAAGATTTGCACCATTTTAATCATTTCTTACTTTCGTTCTAAATCTTTTTTATTTTGAAAAATAATGTACCAACGAAAACAAGTTTTTTTAATGAAGAAACATGAAAAATTCTACATAGAAAAATTATGTTTGTCATAATTAAAGGCTATTCTAAGCACTATGTGCTGTAACACTTTTGCACAAAACTCTTTTGTGATAAATATTTTATGTTTATAAATATAAATGTGATAATATTGTGTGATTTGTAAATACTTTGATTATATTTTAAAACATTCCAGATTGTGTACAAAAAATAAATAAATTGTATAATTTTGAAAATGTTAAAATATGTGATACTGTCTAATGGTCTGCTTGTAAAATAAATCGCAGTTATTGTGAATATCTTGATCTTTTTTAAAAGAAAACACAGACATAAATCCATATTCAGAATGTTTGCTTAGGTTCATTCATCGATTTAATAAAGATATACAGATTAACATGTAAATTGATCCGCATTGCTACGTAGAGAAAATCTTGTGTCGTTGAAATAATGTACTTGGATAACTCTTTTAAAGTAGTTACTTTTAGTTTTAAATTGTTAATAAAATGTTGTCCCTTCTCTTTAATTTTCAATATAATGCTGTTTCTAATCCAATAAACATTTTTGGCTGTGTGAGGCATTTGTATCTCCATGAAATATATTTATAACATGATTTTGCTAAAGCATTCTCTCAACATGAAGTACATACAAACTGCTAAGCAAACATTTTGAAAGATGGACCTATTAGTGTAATTGTGCTAGTTGTAGAATGTGTAATTATTTATTAGTGTTTTTAAACTGTAAATCTATGAAGTTTTTTTTTTTGAGAGAAAGATACATTTTTTTAATATTTATCTATGTGCATGTTCTATAAAACTGTTCCATCAGATGTTACTGGAATCTTAATGTTAGTTTGCATAACATTCTTCATCCCATTTCTGTAACAGCATATTTATGTGCCTTCGAATGAAAGCAGATTCATCACTTCATCTGCATGATGTAATTATATCATTCAACTTTTTTACAAGATCATAGTTATTTTTTTTCTTTATAGAAGAGTATAAAACACACTGTAAGAATGCTCGTATATCCACAATAAAATGAGATGAATGTAACTGTCGTTGTATTTTTCTATTAGCTGTGTGTGTAGTCATAATACAGAAATCAAAATCTATTTTCCGAAAACAATGCATGTTGTGTTAAAACAAAAATGCATGTACACTTTGAACAGTCATCACAAACCTGAACAGTCATAAAAACCATCCTGAACAGTCATAAAAACAAGCTTGAACAGACATAAAAACAAGCTTGAACAGACATAAAAACAAGCTTAAACAATCATATTCCGCCCTACAAGGTTGAATTGTTGGAAATGGAAAGCTTATAAAGTCCACGCACACAAACACACACACACGAAACATGCAATTATCACTCCAATATTTCTTCTGGCCTGCAAACTTTTGATAAAAAGTATATTCGAACTCGCGCGTTGGTGGCCATGTTGGATGTAAAATTTTCAATGGAATATTTCATAAGCCATCTCATTGTTTAGGTACTTTTCACCTGTTACATAAGTTTCCAAGCAGAAAGGCATAATAAGTCTCCTTGCAGACAAACCATCGAATAACTGTTTCAAAATTTGCATTATTAGTAAGGCTTTCTTTCGGAAGAATAACCATCTTATAGTAACAAGGATAAAACGCAGAAAATTAACACGCAATGCAACCATAAAATCACGTACCTTTTTATTTCTAAAAACATTTATAATTACTTCTTTCGCACTTCAGTTATAATTCTCGTTATACGATTACTATTTACAAGGAACCCATTCCTCAGTAGTTCTATCCATTGGTGACAATAATCACTTCCTTCAATTTAGTTACATTACTTAGATTTAATCAGCGAAATCTGAGTTTTCTATATTAATTTATATTCTGCTATTTTATGATTCGTTTTACTAATTAGTTGATACAAGAGTAAAAAAAAAAAATGTATACCAAAATATAGCCATGCTTTATGGTAGAATACTCACATAAAATCATTTTAAATCTACTTTTGGCATAATTTTAAAATACAAATTAAACTTCATGTTTTAAAGAAAAAATCTTCTCTGAATATTGTGAAATCTTCATTAATGAAATATTAATTCATTTTGATTAATTATAATTGCCAGTAAATTAATGACAATCATTTAACGACAATATCATTTGTACTCGATAATTTAAAGAAATTATCTTTCAAAAGAAACCAACAATAAAAATATAAAAACTGATTACAGTGCTTTTAAATCATTAATCAACAAGAAAAAACTTATTAAAGAAAAGACTAGATTGAACGTTAATGATTTTTGACCCGTCTCCTAAGTCGCCCTTAAACCAGTTTCTAATCCAATTACCTTTCTTCATTCAAATCAAATCCATAACGAAATTTAAGCAATAGAAATTATTTGGTGTTAAAACATTTTTTGCTATTGGATTCTTTTGACATTTCAGCTAAGCAACATGACAAAAATAAGATAACTTTATGCTATGTATGAAATATCTTCATTTAACTTAATGCAAGCTTTTTTTTATCAATTTCTTTGATCGTAAAATGTGTGTGATAAAGTTAAGAATTCTTCACACCTAATAAAAATGCTCCAGATTTTCTTTAAAATTGTATGAAATAAAAGCATTTTGCAATTATAATTCATGTCTAATCATGCACTCACACAGGATTGCAAAAGAGTTTAATTTTGGGGTATCTTTTAGATACTGACAAATACATTTCCTATCAGTAATGCTGTTAGTATCCATAATCGTTGAAATTCGGCATCTTGGAATCCTCTTATACTTTCAGTATATGTATATTCAATGTTCATAAAAGCTTATAGTTGGAAATCTAGTATCGTATTATAAATGTAGTTTGCTCACTTTTTTTGAAAAAGTTGAAATGAGTTTCTGAAGAAACCACTTATATTACATAATAGTGAGTCTTGTTCAATTTAATAGATTTCAATTCAAAATCAGTAATTCGGTTGTGTTTCGAAATTGCACTTTAGCTTTTTTCAGAACCTGTTTCTATACAGTTCAAAACAATTGAAAAGAATTAAAAACTAAGTTTGTGCTGCAGAAGAAAATGAAAGCAATTGAATTTTTATAAATATAGATACTTATTTCAAGAAATATAGTAAGTTTCACCAGATTTACGTGACGCATCATTTTGCCGTGTACATTTTTGTTGGAAAATCCCAAAAACCTAATGTTATCTCTTGTACCGATTTTTAACCGACGAATAAATATATGTATTGAAGTCTATTTTCTTCAAAATAGTTTTTAGATACTTAAATTCTCTGTGGTTTACCTATCTGTGGGGAACTCTTATTACTATGTACAGGTGGCAACACCTGCTCACCACTTCGAATTTTCCTCAGAGAGTAGTTTAAAACCGGTAGAAAAAAAACAGTCTTGCGTGCACGTTACATCTTGATTTTATCTTCCTGATTTTATTTGTATAATTATGTGTCGTTCATTAAATTCTTAGTGAAACTTATGTTCTCTAATTAGGGATTTAAATATAAAATAACCATTTGAATTAATTCTAATAATCGGTAACTATATATTCTACACGGTTATGCGCTATTTTGACACGGTCATAATGTAAGTAAAACTTACATTAAAAAGTCACAATGTAAGTAGTAAAATGGTTGAACCTATGCAAAAACCACAATAATATGAAGAGAGATTATTAGTACTATTTTATATCTCAAATGAAATAAATACTATAGAAACTACAAAAAGAACCAAAGTCAGAATATGAGCTGAAGTTACAGTGGCAGCAATGTGATTTACAGTCAGAAATTGAGTATCCGAGTAAAAGATGCACGCAATGAACGTAGAATATTGAAGTAATGTACTGGTGTCGTAGTAAGCTAGTGGTTAATAGTATCGGCCTTCCGTCTATCAGTTCGATTTCCAATGCCACCAAAGACCCAACGAGTACATGCAATATACGTGCTCGTTAAATTTGTAGAATCGAAAGTCCTGTGGTCGGTGGTTGAGCGATTACCATGGGTGTAATGATCCAGATAGAATTTTCTTCCCCTCCAGAGCAAAGTCAAAAGCAAGAGAGTGAATTCTCTGTTAGCGACATCTATTGGAGGAGTTTTAGAGCAAAACGTACTTTCACCTTCATGGTGCTCTGGTTAAACGAAAGACGCATTTTGCTGACTTAACTTGGCATAGTCATCAGCTAGCGAGTTTGGCTTGTCTAAGTGTCATTATAACAACAACAGTAATGTACTAAAATATTGAGAGAATAAAAAACCTTTCTCATATATATATTTCTGGTGTTTATACAAAAATTATATTGCTCTCTACGCGGCCGTTTTTCTTTAAATAAATGTGTTCCTTGACATCACTTCAGAGATTCCAACTCAACATAAGATTTTGAAGCATCCATTAACTATTTCTTTTCAGCCAGAGGACCACATTTTGTTATATGGGAAAGAACAGCCATTTGACAAATGTGTTAGTATAAAATGGGAATATCACCTCTTCTGTTCCTCAATACATCCCAGATTTAGTTCAAATCTAAAACTCTTAATATTAAAGAGTGCGGTTAGTCATCTTTTTCTTCAAGTTAGCGAGTCTACTCAAGATCTTAATTGCATAAGAAAGTCAAGATACCTCTGCTGAAAGCATTTTGTATCAAGTCCCAAATCCAAAATAACCTATCTGCATCTATTAAGATGTCTCACTTTATGAATTCAAAAAGGTCTCTCAATTAGAGTACCTAAAGTATTCAATTGAGTAAAGGCAAGGGCCTCACATTCATATAATAATGTGCCATGATGACCTCACATTCATATAATAAAATGTCATGATGACCTCACATTCATATAATGACGATTCACAATATGATGTGCCATTTCCTTGCTCTTATGTTATGGCATTTTCTACAGACTGAAGTTAATTAAAAAAGTCCAATCGTATGAAGTTTTCTGAAATGAGAGTACCCAGTAATAAATTCGACATTTGTTTTTATCTTCTTTCTTGGTTTCAGGAACAATTTTCACAGATGATTTATAAATTATGTATAGATTTTATGGCTTATATTACTAAATACCATAATAGGAAAAAAGAATTCTCTCAAAAATAATTAAACATCATATGTTCATTAGTACCACCATTAGACAAAATGATTCATGTATACAGACAATGGTAAATAAAAATGTAAATGCAGCGGAATACCTTACAATCACGCTAAAAAAATGTTAATTCCTTAATTAGATAAATTTTCATTTCAAAAATATTAAATATTATAATAACGTAGAAAAAATTGAACACAACAAAAGTTATGGAGGAAATACTCTCAAAATGGAGAAAAATATAAGAAAATCCACGAAAGCATATCTGTGCTGCATCTTTGTCTTTTTTAAATTTTAATATCTTTGTCGTACGCTTAAAACTGGAAAGAATATAGGAGAGTTTTTTTGTTTGTCGCTCAACGGTCATTTTTTACACACGCGAGGGCTAATTAGACCGGAACCTACGGTTTAAAGTGGATTCCGAACCACTACAAACATTCCTTCCCAAAGTGGGATTCGAACCCACGAACCGTTGAACCGAAGGCAAGAGCGCTAACCATTCGCTGTCAGCTCGGCAATAATAGAAGAGAATCATTATACTGAATAAGATACATAAATAGAAATTTCTTATTTATCATACATTGGAAATTTTCATCATGCATCAAATGAAAATACAAGTTCCATATTAATTTCAAATACAATTAAAGAATTATAATTACATTTAAATTTACAGTTAAAAATTTTGCTTGAAATACAATAAAACACAATGACAGTTTATTTAGATAAAATCTGAATTTGAGATGGAATTAGGAAGTATACATGCATTGTACAAAATAATCTGAATATACGACTAAAATTAATGAAAATATTTAATAAATTGCTCATTTTATCTTTATTAAAATTTAAAATGCCACAAAAATAGTTAAAAATATTTTTGGGTCATTTTTAAAATTTATAGATAAATAGAAAATTTTTAAATCAAGAATTCTTTTTTTTATAAATAAGAAATATGTTTGAATTTACGCTTAAGTGAAATCATTTACATAATAAATAGATAAAAAGATAAATATTAAAATTACTTTTCAGCGAAAAAGATACACTCTAAACTGAATTTTCTTGTATTTTAGAGCCTAACATAATAAAACATTTTAAAATGATCATTATCTTAAAGAAAATATTTCACAGAAAATTCATTTTTAAATTAATTCGTCTTATCACTTACAAATAAATTTCAGTTGATATAATTTTTTTTATGGAAAATTCTATTGAATATAAATTATAAGTTTTTCCTAATATTTTAAAATAGTATATTTTTATAACAGTATTTGGGATAAAATTAGAGTTCGAAAATAATCAATTTTCAGTGAAATGCTAAATAAAAAGTAAAAAATTTAAACATATTTTTGTTACTGATGACCCTTGAACAAGCCAAGATCGCTGTCTTGGCTATGCAAATTTTAGTCAATAGGGAGCGTCTTTCATCTTAATCAGAGCACCACGAAGATGAAAGAACGACTTTGCTCTTCAAATTTTCCGATAGATGGCACCACCAGATGATCCCCTCCTTCAATTTTGACATTAATTTGAAGAGGGAGGAAATTTTCTCCAGACCATTGCACTCATGATAACTGCTCAATGACTGATCACAAGACTTTCGATTCCACAGATTTATAACGAGCACGTATATCGCCTGTACTCGGGGGGTCTTTGATGGCATTAAGTATCGAACCTCGCTCTTCCGGACAAAAGGTTAGCTGATGCCCTAACCACTAGGCTACCACGGCGTCAAACATATATTGTGTGTGTGTGTGAAAGATATATACTATCAACATATATTCTGACTATATACATAACTTAAATGAAATTTTCCTTCTGAACATGAATAGGTTTTACAAAAAATATTGAAACCATATATTTTGTAATTAAGAGTATTACAATTTTAGGTTGTTGTATCTGAAATATCAGATTTGCTTTACACAGGAATGTCTTGTTTCGATCATGTTCTTGTTTTCTACATAAGCTAGTTTATAGCAATATTGTCCATTAGTAGAATCCTATTTTAACCAATATCTTCTCCCGTTTTATTAGTTTTGTACTTCATAGGATTAGAATTTGATATTCATATAAATTTGGTAATAATGCTGAATACAGTATAAACCTGGTGTTTGGGAAGAATGCTAAAAATCCTGATTTGTAATTTTTATTTGACAAATCACAACCTGATTTACAAATCACAGCCTGATTTGAAAAAATTTGATTTGGTAATCTTTTTTTTTTCCTACGTGGTTCATCTAAAAAATGAATCCAACTGAATCTACAAGGGCACTTGCTACCAGAATGTGAAAGTTGACCATTCAACAACATTGTGTTCTTTCTGAAATAGGCAAGTTGATAAAATTGGCTAAATGGGTAGTACAATTTTGTGGAAGTATCCTGCTCATTCTTCCGAACTAAGGAAAAATTTGCAGATGAAAATTGCTGTCATAACTTAAATGAAAAGCATGAAAAATTGGAAGTTTTACTCTCATCAATGCTAACGGGCATGGTCCAATACTTCTCCATAACGCTCGGTCGCATCATTTTATAAAAAACTGTAAAGTTAATTAAAATATGAAACTTTGCAATACCCAGATCTTTCACCAGCCTATTTTCATTTTTTTTTTTAAATATTTAGACTGATTTTTTACCGTCTAACAGTATGAAAGGAAGACAGTGAAAAAATTCCATATATCATTTATTCATTATAATCAGAGTTTTTATAAGACAAGTATATGCCTTAAAATCTTGCTTAAAATTTTTTTGTAGCAGATAGAGCACACTTTAATTAAATAAATGCGTTATTTGGAACATACATATAAAAGTTCGACATTTCATATGCATCAATCTCATAATTTGAAATTAAATTTTTTTATTGCATTAGTGCTGCCACCTATTAACACTTCATATAACCTAACCATAAATGGAATCATTTTCATGTACAAATAGAAATAATCTTCCATTAATATTAATATATGTTGCATCCGCGAAACTGCCAAAAAAACTTTTTGCTGCTATAAATCTTATAAATGTTTAATATAAAAAAGAGCTTGAATCTGCATATATTAAGCAAAATTATATTCAAATGTATAAAGAAATTCAAATTAAATTTTTCTTCCATCAATTTTTATCTTTCTTTTCTTAAAATTCAATATTTAACCTTGTAGGCTCATCTCAAATTTAAATTAAGAAATGAATTGCAAAACCAATAAACATATTTATATACAAATGAGTGAGAATGCTGAAAAATTTTGAAAGCACCACTGAACTACGCAAAATTTATTTATTCAATATACTGTTTTGAATAGCAATCTTCATAATCTAATTATGATAGTTTTACACAACTAAACTTATTTGAATTTTATAACTTTACGATTTTTTATAACTCCTAAATTATTAAAATCCCATAATACTAAATAATTTTAGAGGGACACTAATATTTTAAATTTTGTAGAACTTTAAAATTATTAGGAAAATATAAATATATCTTTCAAAATATAAAGTAATTTATTATTATTTTTTAAATTCAAATTGGTCTTTATGTTTTAGGATTTAGAAACAAGGCTTTAGAGTCCAAAGTGTTATAACAATAAACTGTGGTTTTACTATCTTCCCTTCTGTACATGTGTTACACTTATCAACACTGGCTATATGTGTATTAAAGTTTTCACAAAGATTAAATTTTTCGAATTTTTCAAATCTCATCAAAAATTGTAAAGAAAAATGGTACCCCCATCAATTTTGTTAAATACTGTAACCTTTGTAAGTTTCTCATACCATTTTTATTCTTTCTGAATAATAAAATTAAAATTTATTCAAGCGAATTTCCAATTCATGATTAAATTCATTAATACAATTAGCCATTAAGTGTATCTTTTACAGTGAAACTTATATCTAATTTTTTTCGTGAGAATTGACAAAAATATACATTTTAAACTACCTAAAAGAAGTTACTATCTATATCATTTGCTTTTAATATTCCTGGTCATGGATAAAAGAATTATTTCATCAATTTTGTCTAATATATTAATTTACATATCAATAGTAAATGGATAAAAAATTTTCTATTATTGTGAAATTAAGGTTGTTTACTTTGTTAGTCTTTGAAATTAAATTTTTTACAATTTAATTTTGTAATAAAAGATTTCACAGCGTTAAATATCATAATACACAAATATCTATATTAATAAAATCAATTAATTTAAAATAGTTTTAACTCTAATATTTATTCTAGCAAAAATTGGAATATTTTTAACTCTTTCAAATATTAAAAAAATTTAACTTCAATTATAAGTCTTTATTTCAGAAATACTAGATTAAAATGAAAGAATTTCTAATTGAAAAGTTTGCAATTATTATTAGAGATGTGTAATGAAAGATTTAAAAATTGTGAGAGCATTAATGAAAAAAAATAAATATGTAACAGCATATTTATTAACTTTTTATATGGATATTCAGTAAATAAAATTATCTGTAATAAAGAAGATAATCCATATCTTTCATAATAAATCATATTCCAGAATTACATTGAAGTAACAAACACATAAGTTAAATACAGTTTCGATTTAATTTATTTGCTTTAGTACTTAACATCTGAAAATTTTAGAACATTAGAGCACATTCCAGTTCAAATTTATTTTCTAAATGCAATTTTAGTATAGCTTTGTATTAAATTTTAAATAATATTAAGTTTATTTATTAATAATAAGCTTCAATTTAAATATTGAATTACAAAATTCTGAAATTTTGTAATTCAGATCATTTAATTTTATTTCAACCACAATCGCATAGTTTTAAATGTCAAATAAATGAGTAATAAAAATTAAAAACATAAGAAAATATTTATTGTTTCACACAGTTATGAAACAGCCTGAATATATCAAATGAACTGAAAATCAAATAATTGTATTTTTCTTTACCTAATCAGAAAAAATTGAAGATGTTTAAAATGAAAATTTTAGATCAAAACTAAGCTGAAAATATGTAATAAGCTTTTCCAATATTTTGTTAAAGTTATATTTGAGGATATTTTTGACAATGATTATCAAATTTCACACTTACTGTGCTGTTTAAAATTTTTTTTGTTGAAAAACTGAATATTAAACAATCTCATTCAAATTAAGATTTTGTGTCAATAAATAAGTTCCTAGAGGAATCCAGTTTTTATAACAAAATACTGATATAATACTTATTACCAATTATTATGATTAAATACAAAACCAAAGAATTTATTAATAAATTATATTTTTTGTCAAAAATTTAGAAGCTATATTATTTTTATTTCAGAAAAACTAGTAAGCAGCAAATTAAGAAGAAATTGGAAATATTTTTGGTTTTACTAAACTTAACTAAAATAAGAAATAATTTCACTATAAAATTTATCAAAATTAATAAGTGCAGAAATGAAAATATATTTATCTAAATTAATCTACAATCAAGAATCAATTAAGAGTTTTATGCCTGAATATCTAAAATACTTTTTTGTTTTACAATTCGAGTAAAAATGAGTGCAGACAAAATAAAATATTTTTACTAAGATAAAAATAATTGTCATACTTTGCTAAGTAATTATTTCCACAAAATAAAGAAAAAATGTAATCTTTTCAAAAACACTCAGTATAGTTCTAATGACATTTTCTTTTTATTCCAAATTAAATTTAGCTCACTCCTTCCAATTATATCTTTAATTGAAATATATAAACTAAAATAAGATTTTAGCTAAATAAAAAAATACTAATATATTTAATTTCCATTATTTAAAATACTCAAAATTTCAAGCTCTTGTATTTCTTCTAGTTTAATAGCCAATAATCTTTATTAAACTTAATATCATTAAAACCTTTGCATAAATTTACAATTATTTTTCTAGCTAAAATATTAATTACACAAAAATTAATGAAATCTTTAATTTTTTTAACAAAAATATTTGCTTTTTACCTAAATAATAACACATTCTTTAGCACAAATTACAGTAAATAAATCAAAATGCCTTAACACACAGAGCTTTTATTTCCTTCTAACAATAATTATATAGAAATTATATTATTTTAAAAAATATATGCAATGTTAAGTGAGAAATTGGAAATGATGCAGTCAACTTCATTCAAAAGGTTAAATTAACTTCAACATTTAATTAAAAAAACAATTGTAATATATAAATAATGTAACCAAAAACTGATGTCAATAACTTGCAAAATCACTCTGAAAACAACTCAATTTTTAGATTTTTATTTTGCAGCAAATATAAATTACAGGAAAAATCTTCTACGGCTAGTTTCCATTTCATGTCTTTTAAGAATCCATTCATATTCGCCAAACTTAGTATCAAAAGTATTTTTTTGAAGACTCCTTAAGCGCAGTGTAAATCTTGGACCTATTTCCTGTAAGGCAACTTTAGCTTCATTCTTGAATTCATATCTATGATGTCGTACAAATATATAATCACGTTGATTATGAAATGTTACAACTCTCCGGCCATGGAAATCTGGATTATACTGAAATAATGATGTAAACAATCGACCAATGGACAGTCCTAATCGTGTACGGAAATTGTTCATAACAATTTCTGGCTTATGTGATGTGCATTCTGCACGATTTTTAATATTTTTGATATATTTAACACTGCTAATTCTAAAAAAAGCAGTAGGACCAGCAGGTAAATGAATTACTACCATTCCAGTAGGATGCCTTCGATCTTCTGTTACAACAACAATATTAGTAAAACCTCTTGATTTAGCTTCTTCGACAAGCTTTTTCAAGCTTGTACGCCTACGATAACGAAATATAGAATCTTCAATGAGTAATTTTAGCTCACGACAAAAGCGAATTGTCCATGTGTGAGGATTTTCACTACAAGTGATAAACACTTTAGGAGGTTCTTTCTTGTCATAATAGGAAGAGAATTCATCCATGCTTTGATCAATTTGAACTTCCTGATCATCTGGATTGACCATTGTTTCATCAGGTTCTCTAGTATTTTCCAAGGTCTTGGGAACTTGTTTTGGAACATTTTCTCCAGCAGCTATGGCTTTTTGAATGAGTTTCTTTTTTGCTTTTTTTATTTTTAGTTTTTCTCTTTTTAGTTTTAGATACTCCTCTTGACGGCGCTGTTTATTTTTTATCTCTGAAATGTTCCGAGCTAGAAAGATAATTTTATTGAAAAATATCTTGAATATAACATATATACAGCAATATTAAAATTGTATATAAATAAATACAATGAATTGACTAATATTTGCATAAAAATTAAAGCTAATTAAAAAAATGAATAAAATTGGTTTAGTATAACTAATTAATAATAAAAATTTATTTTCACTTACAGTATTTTAAATTGGTGAAAATTCTTTACAATGTTTTAAATCATTATTTATGTTCATTAAATATATTAATTTGTTTCAATTATGACTTAAAGTATGATTGAATGAAAAATAACAAAAATAATAAAAGGTGAGAATATATTAAAAAGCCTTACAAAATTTAGTAATTAGTGTGACTAAAATTATTTATATTTTGGTATAGCAAGTCCCGAGTCAAGTATGTTGACAAAAAGGAAATTCGAATGGAAATGATGGGAGACTTAATCTCAGTTGTTTCTTCCCAATTTTTAGGGTAAACACAACAGCCCAGTTAATTACAACTCAAATTTTAATAAAAATGCATTTTATATACATTATAGATTTAGCTTTATTGCCCAGTTATGACTCGTTGTAGACTATGTGATACTTAATTTATATATATACATACATATATAAATTTTTTATCGTTGTGAAATTAGTTTTCTCTAAAAAGTAGAGAACTGTACGAAAGGTAAAATGTGCCAAGTGTGCAAAAAGTGCGCCAAACTGGATAAACGGTTCGGATTACATATGCACAACATGCTTTTTGTTTTATGAGGTAACATGATCGTATGACATGCGGATTTTGTATGCATTTAATGAATTATTTTGAAGCATTGAGTTTCAATATTTAATTTTTAGAATTTGTGTGTTGCTTCCGAAAGATATTAATAAATATGGATGATGATATATTGACTTTTGTTTGACTTATTGAATTTACGTTGACCAACTTGACTTCTATCTCGCAGAGTATGCCTGGAGGCTAAACCATCAAGAAAACACTGAGGATTTTTCAATGCTATAAATTTTTATTTGTCAGTTGCATACAATGAATGCGAAAGCAGGGAAGAGAAGGTGAGTTATCTTGTTTTTCATTACAATTTAATTCATATTTAGAAACTCTAGTTTTTATAAAAATATATGTTTACCAAAGTAAATACATCTTTAAGTAAGTTGTATTGCATGTTTCACGTTAGTGTTAGATTATGCTGTATTGAAATTTTTTAAAGGTGTACGTAACTGCTCGGTATATTAAAATTCGAGTTTAAATAAAAAATCCAAAACCAACTCCAAAAAACGAATAAAAAATAAAATTTGTTAATGTTAGAAATTTAGCTTTGTAGCCCAGTTGTCACTATAGTAGGTAGCGCAACAATGAAGTTTTTTAGTGTGAACGCAATTGCACAATTTATTAAAATTTGAGTTTTAATAAAAAAACTTGTTTCTAGCTATTAGAATTATATATATATATATATATATATATATATATATATATATATATATATATATAATACTTCTATAGTACTTAATTATAATGAAACATTCAAAATTTTAACATTTGAAATTTAAAATAGTGTGGGAGTACATAGGTTAAATTCCAGCGCAATTGGTATTTACCAGGTTTTGATGTAATTTAAACTGATGAGATAACTGGGCAGTGCTTAACACAAAAATTGGATATCCTATCAAACCCACTCAGTTACCTAGTCTTTTAATGTATTTTAAACTCATTACTTTTACAAAATTTTGTTTATATAAAACCCAAAAAGAAAAACATACTCCATTTGCTAGTTGTTAATTCTTGGCATTAACTATAAATAAATCTAAGAGTAGTAAAAACAGCAATATTGAAACCCTCTAAAGCTTTTTTAATGAATGTTTTTTGTCGAAATTTTTAATGTTAAGTCATTGTTCGCCTAACTTCAAATGAAGCTTCTTATTGTGCTAGTTGAAGCACTTTTTTAGCTTACAAAACCATGTATTTTTTAAATTTTAAGATTATTCAGAATCTAAATTGTAGAAGAAATCTTACAAACAGTTTAAGAAATAAAACAAATAGAATTATTTCAATAAATCAACTCTAAGTCTACTGATACTCAACTGATATGTTTGGTTCTGTTTATTTGTTGCTCAATGATCATTTTTTGCACATGAGGGCTAATTAGACAGGGACCTTCAGTTTGAAGTGGATTACAAACATGCATACTCAAGGTGAGATTCAAATTCATAAACTGAAGGCAAGAGCACTAACCATTTGGCTATTAGCTCAGCCCCAAACTGATAGTATAGATACGAATATCCTAATAACATTTGACTAATTGCTTCATTATTGATATAGCTTGAAAAGTAAAGTACAAGATAAACCAACAAAACGTAATTAATGAATGAAATTTATGATTTTGAAAATAATTTAAAAGAAATGCACCATGCTCAAAAAATCAAACATTATAAATTTTCTCACTATAATTAAACCTGTTTAATGAAAATTAGTTTAATTCGTTTGGAGAACAAAAGTTCGTAACTCATACAAATACACAATTTAATTTGACATTATATAATTTGAATTTGATTTACAGGAACCTAGATTTTTAAATCTTATTTATTCATCTTTTGTTAGATCACTACACAACTTAATTACTCACTCCTTGCTTCCTGTTTAACTAATGTGCATGTTCATACATATCACACAGAATTAACACTTAGATAATTTATTTTTTGTTAATGGTTATGTTACACAAGTGAATAACAAATGATTGTCCTGCACTAAACAAGAAAAGAAATCTTTGAAATGTAAATTTAGCATTATTAAAGACTTCAATGGTAATGATTTGCGAATTAGCAAAGAAGTTAATGCACAAAAATTTTTTAAATGTATGAAGAAGCTCAATATAATTTTTAATTTCAATCATTATTTGTAAATGTTGCAATATCATAGCTGAAATGGAAGGTATGCTAAGATTATTGTGTGATAATTAAGTTACTGTGAAAAATTGTCATATTGATCAGGACATGTGCTCTCAAACTAAGCTGATTTTAGAGTAGAAGTTGAAGAGATGGTCAAATATAAAGAGTTTAAAACTAACAATAGTTGGTACAAGTTGTTGTAATTGGCATAGGATAGTAAAAACTAGAGAGGCAGCAAGCACTGTTAAAGAGGCTATCTTACTATCGAGAGAAATTAAAAGCTATGGTCAATATATCAACTAAAGCATATTCAATGTAGATGAAACTGGCCCGTTCAGAAAAAAGAGGCATAAGACTTTTTATTGTACATAAGAGAAAACCTTTTCTGGTTTTTGAAGACTGTCAAAGATTAACAATGATAGTAACAACTAAAGTTAACATAGTTTTAACAAATACAACTAGAGTTGGTAGATTAAAACCTTTCTAAATTTTAACTGAAAATGAATCTAAAGCTAGCTTGTTTGTCATTTGGAGGACAAATCATAAAGCTTGTGTAAAAACTTTCTGTTTCAAGAACTGTTCATTATTTCATTATTGAAGAACATTATCGCCAATCTAAAATAAATACCATTGAAAGAGATACTAATAGAAAACAGACTAGGTCACCCTCTACAGCTTTAGCTAATTTTAATCAACCTGAAAAAATGAATTTTTGCCACTGAATACAAGCAGTTTGCACAAACCAAAGGATTAGACAATCATCAAAACATTTAAAGTTTATGATACAAGATGATAATTTGTATGTTTGTAAGAAGATATCAGACAAAACAACTTCTATTAAAAACCTTTGGAAACTATTCATTGTTTTAGATACAACAAAAAATCATCCGATTATTTTGGAGTAGGTTTAAAATAAAACTTAAAGTGATGTATATAAATAAAACATTTTTTTATCGAAACTCAAGAGGATATAGTGCTAGTAGTTGATACAGTTGGTAATATGATAATTGTAAAAATTGATCTTGCCAAGCAAATAAATGTAAATGTCAATTGTGATGATGTTCAAAAAGAAGAAATATATAGAAGAGCTCAAATCTTTAGACCAAGGTTATCAGGAAATTGAACTATGTTTAGGAATTCAACACAAGGCTTTATTACCAATTTAACTGAAAAAGGATTAAAAATTTTTAAAAATATAGACTTTAACAATGAATAGTTATTCAATAATACAAGGAATAAAAAAAAATATTAGCATACTATAAGGAAATTTTGAGGGAAGAAAACATCTTTGAACAAAAGGACTATTTAGTAGATTTTGTGAAACATTCTACTTCAAAATAACTTCAGCTTGCAATTTTGTATTCTTTTAATATAAGAGTTTATCAAGCATTTTTTTATAAAATATTATTTGTCTCTAGCCCCATCTAGAAATATTGTACATGTATTTATATATGAAACTCAGGACTAATGGAAATTTTAATTAACATGGTTATCACTTAGTTTAGAATATGACATAAGGTTCAAAGTACCTGGAACCAGAGGGTATGCGTACCCCTCTGGGGCTTGAGCTAGCCACCAGGCGCGTAGTAGTTGGTTGATAACTGAACGTCCTGCAGGAATGACAGGATAGCCTTGAATATTGAATAAGAGGCCGCGAACCAGTTCCCGTAAACCCTGGTGTTATGCGTTCCGTGCCTAGGGCTAATTGGCACCGCGGTATTGGTGTCTTAACGGAGCCTCTAGTTGCCTGGCGAACTTCTAGAGTAATTTGCCTTGCCCAGTATCTCAGGCAATGCTGGGTGGACTGTCATATTACCTGAGATTATTTACTGTTATTATATGGCTGAAAAGACATTGAAAATAACAAACATTTCTGCTTTTGCAGGAGAAACTTCTGAAGCAGACCTTTCTGAAAAAGACAAGGTAACTCAGAGACAATCTAATGAAGGGGTAGCAATGAAACCTTCACAGGAGGTAGGAATGACCTCCAAACCATCTTCTTCTGGTGAGAGTCAGGAAGCTATCTCTAGCATGACTGACTCTCTGACCAGAATCAAGCTTAAAAAGAGAATATCTGGTGCACAGAAAAAGAGGCTGGTAAAGGAGCGCAAAATCGCTGAGGGGACTTGGGTTGAAAAACCCAAGGCAACCAAAGGCGAGAAGCGTCCTGCCAATCGGATGAACCAGGGCAAGGTTGGAAAGGCTGCCAAGAGAGAAGGACCTGAGGGATTTACTTACAGGGCGGCTCTCACGGCGATCAAGATGGCCGTGCTCTTAGAAGGTCATCCGGAAAAACGGTTAACAGAGAAACAGGCCTATGACCTGGAACTCTTGATAACCAGGAAAATAGGAAGGAATGAGGAGGGCTTTGCCCCAACCTTCCTATCCTGTAAACTTGAAAACGGGGCTCTTATTATCAATTGTGCAGATCTGGAGAGCTCAAAGTGGCTGGAACAAAATGTCAATGATATAATCCCTTGGCAAGAACATAAACTCTTGGTGGGTGAGGCAAGGAAACTTGTCAGAACCACCAAGATAATTGCAAAACTGCCAAAAATCTGTAATGAACTGGAACCTAAAGAGCTCCTGAGAAAAATCGAGGCTCAGAACGGTGGGGTCACTCCATTGGAGTGGAACATTCTTAACATTAAGAACGACCCATCTGGGCGGACCATCGTTCTTAGTGTGCCTGAATTAGATGCTGCCACTCTTCGTGTAAGGGGATATAGGTTTTATATTGGCCTTCACCATGTGCAGGCTAAAGTACTTGATAAACCTGCTCCTGCTGATGGGGGTGAAGGTAGTTCAAGCCAACCTACACCACAGTAGAAGTGGTACTACTAACCTCAGTAAGAAGTTTCTTGCTGGGGATATACACCTGGCCCTGATTCAAGAACCCTGGTTGGTTAGGGAAGAATCAGTGGTCTCAAAGGAACTAAAGGTAAGCTTATCTATTGTACTAATGGTAACGCTAGAACTTGTATACTCTTACATAAAAACATTGAGGTTCTTCCCCTCTCTGAATTTATTCTTAGGGACCTGACAGCTGTGAAAGTCAGACTCAACATAGAGGGTAGGAACAGGGAAATTGTTTTTGGCTCTGGATACCTGCCCTATGAAGAGAAGGCTCCACCTGACCATTCTCTGCACAAGCTCATGAACTTTTGCAGTAATAACAACTTACAGGTAGTCCTAGGACTAGACTGTAATGCTCATCATGTTGTCTGGGGAAGTACGGACACAAATAAAAGAGGTGAGTACCTTTTGGAATTTATTCTAAACTATGGGTTAGATATTCTAAATGTTGGCAACAAACCAACTTTTATTACTTCCAATCGATCAGAAGTAATTGACATTACTATAGCGACAACGCTGATTAGTAAAAATATCAAATACTGGAAAGTAGATGACCGACCTTCTGGTTCAGATCATCAAAACATCCATTTTGAAATTCACTCTAATGTGTGTCTGGATCGCATATTCAGAGACCCGGTTAGGACGGACTGGAAGAAATTCCAAGAAGAACTGACTGGGTTGATTGAGCTTCGGTAACAGACCTATTAGAGACAACTACGATCTAGAAGTTACAGCAGATCTCCTACAGAGAAGTATTCTAGATTCTTATCATAACAATTGCCCCATTCGCACTAGAAGAGCTAAACTCCAATGCCCTTGGTGGAATGACTCTCTAGCTGCCGAAAGAGCAAATGTTAGAAAACTTTTAACAAAGCTAAGAAAAATGGTGAATGGGAGAACTATAAAAGGGCCCTCACTATTTATAACAAACTTGTTAGAAAAAGCAAGATTAACTCCTGGAGAAAGTTCTGTGACGAGATAGATTCTATTTCTGAAGGAGCTAGACTCCAGAAACTCCTTAAAAGGGATGAACCTATTTTGGTTGGTACCCTAAAAGACGAGGAGGGTAATTTTGCTGCTTCCGGAAAAGGGGTTATGGAAATTATGACCAGGACTCACTTCCCGGGAGCTAGAGATATTTATAGCAACGAAGGGGAACATTGCATTGGCTCTTTGCAAAGAGTCAATAGCAATCAATGGACCATCGCTAAAAATATCATAAACTACAACATTGTTAAATGGGCAATTTTTGCCTTTAAACCTCTAAAATGCCCTGGGCCTGATGGAGTTATGCCCATCATGATCCAGAAGGCAGAAAAGGTTGTCATACCAATGCTAACTAGAATGTATAGAACTAGTTTGGCCCTGGGATATATACCAAAGACATGGCAAAAGACTAGGATAGTCTTCATTCCAAAACCTGGCAAGGACACTTATGACCAGGCCAAGTCATACAGACCAATCAGTCTTTCTTCATTCTTTCTTAAAATTATGGAGAAAATCATTGATCGGCATATTAGAGATTACTTGGGTAGAAATAGTCCCTTGTATGCTCTTCAATTTGCCTATCAACCCGGCAAATCTACAGAGACTGCTCTACATCAGCTAGTTTCCAAGATTGAAGCCACTCTGGATCAAAGGATATTGCCTTGGCAACTTTCCTCGACATCCAGGGTGCTTTTGATAATACTTCCCATCCATCCATCCTCAATGCACTTAGAGGGGCAGGGATTAATCAAACCCTGTGTACTTGGATTGAGGCCTTAATTTCGGATAGATATATACAAATGAACATCTTCGGTGAATCATTTGAAAAAAAGACTACTAGAGGTTGTCCTCAAGGAGGTGTTCTGTCACCATTACTTTGGAACCTAGTTGTAAATAGCCTTATAAAACATCTAAATGATAAGGGTTATTATACGCAGGGATATGCTGATGACATTGTCATCCTTATCCTTGGTAAAGATTTTGACATAACTTGTCATCTCATGCAGGATGCTCTAAGTTATGTAGGTCAATGGTGCATGGATAGGGACCTGATGGTTAATCCTCAGAAAACCTACCTTGTACCTTTTACACGCAAAAAGAAACGGAAAGGTTTTTTCATACCAAGACTTTTTGATGTTGAAATCAATGTGGCTTCAGAGGTGAAGTATCTGGGCATCTATTTAGACCAGAAACTCACCTGGAATAAGCACATTGATGATAGGATCAACCGAGCAAAGAAAAGCATTGTGATTTGCAGGCGAATGCTTGGTAAGAACTGGGGTTTACATCCAAAACTGATGTTATGGATGTACACAGCTTTTGTCAGGCCCATTTTCACATATGCCTGTGTGATCTGGTGGCATAAGGTGGAACAGAAGACTGTGATTGGCAGATTGAGGAGTCTACAAAGACTAGCCTGTCTCTGCATCACAGGAGCAATCTCCACCACGCCAACCAGAGCATTGGAGGTTGTGTTGGATCTGACTCCCTTGGACATCTTCATATGCAGCGTTGCAAGATTGAATGCATACAGAATGAAGCTGCAAAACCACTGGTATGACCAGCCTGTTGCCAAAGGGCACAAGGGCATCACCAGGAAATTTCAAGACCCTACTTTTCTGATGCCATCTGACATCATGGAAAAAACATACATGTTTGACAAGACATTTGATGTAGTTTTTCCAACTAGAGAGGAATGGGATAACAACATGTTTGGAACTAAAACAGGAGATCTAATCTGGTACACAGATGGATCACTGAAGAACAGCCTCTCAGGTCTGGGAGTTTGTGGCGTGTCACCAAGAATCAGCTTGTCTGTAAGCCTTGGGCGATACGCTTCAGTCTTCCAGGCAGAAGTTTTGGCCATTATCCACTGTCTGCAACTGAATATGAAGAAGGGCTACTACGATAAGCGGATTCTCATTTTCAGTGACAGTCAAGCCGCTTTAAAAGCGCTTAATTCCTTCGAAATCAAATCTAAAATGATTCTGGAGTGTAGAAACCTTCTTACAGAACTGGCAACTAGAAACAGGGTGATCCTTGTATGGGTGCCAGGGCATAAAGGTATCGAAGGCAATGAAAAGGCTGATGAGCTTGCTAAACAAGGATCGTCTTTTGTTCCCATTGGTCCAGAACCTTTTTGTGGGATCAATTTGAAGACCGCAAAAACCAATGTTTGCAGATGGGAAAAACGGAAGATGTATGAAGCCTGGCTCAAATCTCCTGGTCAAACCCACGCTAAAGGTATGATCTGTAGGTCATCAGCGAGGATTTCCTATGAAATTCTTAGATGCTCTAGGCAGAAGATACGTTTAATCGTAGGCTTCATAACTGGGCACTACTATTTCAGAAAACATCTCCATAAAATGGGACTGTTTCAGCAAGATCCTATCTGCAGGAAATGTCATATGCAAGAGGAAACGGCCAAGCATATCATTTATGAATGCGAGGCTCTTGCCCTCCCTAGATTAAACTCTTTAGGCATCATCCATACTAGAGAGTTACACCTAGATTCCATTAAAGGGTTATCAGACTTTATTAATAAAGTGGGTGATCCGAGCAAATGGAACTAAGAAACATTGGGTTTGGAGTTAACAGTACAAAATGCTGATAAAAGCAGAGGTGCTCAATGACATACAAACCCAACTCGAAGAAGAAGAAGAAGGTTCAAAGTATTGTTGTACTTTAAATTAATTGTATTTATAACACAACTTTGATAATGATTTATAATCCTTTAAACGTCACTAAAACTATGGCAAGATATATTATTGATCAATAATACTTTTTTACAATTGAAGAAGAGGTATATCAAAGATTTAGGTCAATTTTCACTAAGTTAATTCGATTGTAATTTTGACAAAGATTAAGTGAACAATTTATTCGAACTATATTTAATATAATTATATTTCTTTAGTTAAAGCACTTTGGGTTTTAATCTTATTTTTTGGTGCATTTACAAACCATCTATAAAAAAAATATAAAGCATAAATTTTGAGTAAAAAATAGAAGACCGAAGTATCTTATACGGAACTGTATCGCAACAAATGATACAAAACAAATCTTAAAAATTAAGAACAAACTAAATTCATGCGATACTTTGATAGCATTGAAGCGATATTAAAATTTTAAAAATTAAGTTTTATAACTGAGAAGCTTCGTAATTAATAATAAGTCACATCAATTATAATAAATTGTGATTTATTAAGATGAAAAAATGATTTCAATGCGAATTTCTTAAGGAATTATTATAAATTATGCATTTTAGTAATGAGTTATTTCAGAGGAATTATAAAATTTGCTACTTCTTACTTGGAACTAATTTAGGAATGGTTTCTTCCATTTCTGTGTATGATATCTAATTATTGAGCAAATTTTAAAATAGATGTGAAACACTTAAATTATGCGTGGTCACACGAAGCGAAACGAAAGTTTTGTAAATAAACATGTACGTACGATAAACGATTACGATGATTAAAAGCATAAAATTTTAATTTGAAACGTATTTCTTTTAACAAATTTAAATTATATTCTTTACAACGGAAAGAAATAACGCTTACAAAATTTTAAGTTTTGCCCCTTTTATATTCTTTAAAATCATATAAAAATTTTCATTTCATATACGTATTATTTTATTGAAGAAGAGAAGGAATAATGTCATGCTAGTCACATGGCCTCTTCACACGACGTCTCATGACAACCGTAGCGCTTAAAGCTTGAAAGTTTTTCTTTTCACAACCGAAACAAAAACAAATCAGCATGTAAACAAATTTTGTGCACGGAACCACCGAAATTATGTTTTTTCTCATTCTTATAGTTAGAAATTATAGTTCAGTAATTTTATAATCATGGACGAACCATTTGAAGAGAATATATCATGGAACTTTTTTATACATCAATATTATTGGGTATTGTATTTTAGATATCACATAGTACTCATCTATCAATTTTAATTTTTATTTATTAAAAATATTAACTTTATCTGATATCCTTTTAATGTAAAAATTTATTATTAAGTTTTATGTATAATTTACTACACCAATGTTTTCTTGCTAGTAATTATTTAATTAAATACAGTTTCAATGTGCTAAAGCTTTAAGTTTATGAAACAGTATGATTACCCATTTCCGATGAGGATTTATATTAAACTCGTTTAGTATGTAGGCTAGTTTTTCATCTTGAAATCCTTATTTAAATAATTAAAATGTTACTCAGTTTTTATTTCATATCTTGTATAATTCGGTATTTTTCGATTCTTCAAAAAGAATATCAAATTTTGGTATTTCTTTAATCAAGCCCACTGTTGATTTTTATTTATTTAAATATTTTCCGTGAAAACAATATTTAATTATTTTGTATGTGATTTTTCTAAAATATTTTAATTATTTAAATATGTGATTTCTGCAATCACATTTTGCTTTACTAGAACTATTTCATTATAATTACTTGTAAGCTAACTGATATTTTTTCCTTTCTAAATTATTCATGACTTTGTCTTTTAAAAACAAATTTGCATGCTGTGTATTTTCAAAAAGCTCTTTTTTTGTTCAGCAAGTAAAGTGAATATGTATTTACATATTATAAAGTAACTATTCGTTCATAGATTTTGTTAGACTCATTTTTGCAATAAAAGGATTTTGTAAACCTTTATTTGCTTGTAATCTTACACCAAACTAAGTAATAAAACTAATTATTTCGTCATTGATAAGAAAAAATATGATATAGTAACATATGATAAAACTATGATAAAAAATTAATCAAATTATTGAAATTTGTAAAGGACTTCGCTGATGCCAGATAGTAACTGATTGCCTATCAAATTACTGCTGGTAGAGAAAAGACTGAATATTCTATTACTTGAACATAAGCACTATATTACTGTGTGTTACAAATTTGAAATAAATAAATTTCTTTAAACATCTATAATAATTTATACAAGTCCTTGAAACTCCTAAAGGTTTTATAAAAAATTTCTTTTGAGTTTGTACAACATGATACTCCTTATTATTGTTCTTTTTTCCCAGAGCTCTGGAAATTCTTGCAATTTTATTATTTCTCCTGTAAATAATATCTGGAATTTTACTTTTTTAGACATTTATTGCTTTTTGTTTAAAATGTAATCAATTTTGTAAAATTTTATTTTATTTTTAAATTTCTATGTAATAAACATGAAGGAATTAAAATATTAATTTTCTGTATCTGCATTATATATAAGCAAAGTAAATAATAATAGATTAATTAGAAAATTCTCTGATAAATATGATGCTGATTGCGAAACAAAAAACTCACTCATGCCAACTGGTACACTTAGCTCTACAATGTACAATTTTTGTTTAAATTATAAAAAATTAAATGAAGTAAAATAGCATTCGGTTAATCTGTTTGGGTACCCCTTTCTTGCCAAATGGATGATAGACGCGCCAAGCGTGGTAACCCTGGCTATTTCATCCTAAATGCACTCCTTGTGGCGCATGCTCATTAACAACTCTTTCGTTTCAATATTCCTATTGGTGGCTAATTATTTTGATTTTGAAATAACCGTGGAATTTAAAATTTGATGCACAACATTTTATTGCCGTTGAATTTGTCCTGGAAGTAGTACGTGAGTTATTTATTTGTTTCTGCGTATTTTTATTTATTAATTTTTAAAAATGTGATAATTTTTCTCCATATTGTAGTGTATTTTTTTATTATACAATTCGTAAAAAAAACCATTGTTTTTGTTTTCGTTGCCATACCAATGGTGAAATTCGTTAAAAACACGGATTTCGGTTTGTCGGCATAGAAACGACATTTTTACGTAGTGTCTCTCGGAGCATTCAAATCCGCGAGACAACACGCTAAAATGCCAGTTGGCGACTTTTTGAAAATGCGCCAAGCAGCGGACCCAAAGCACATTTTCACCTAGTATTCTTTTTCTGAAAATGTAAAGACTTGTAATGTTTGAATAATTAGCCATCATATGTATGTATGTATAAAGAGTGTAATGAAGAGCAGAAAGCAGCTTATATTATCTAATATATTAAAAAAAGAAAATAGCAAAATTTTTTTAAGTTAGTTTTTTTAATTTTAAAATCCATTTCCATCCATTTTGAATTTAGTTTAATTTTGTTTATGGTTTTTTAGTGATTGATTTAGACTGATAAATATTAATTAAGAATTATTTTGAGTAAATATTTCCTTATAAAAATGTGCTAATGTTCGTAAAAATTAAAAATTCAATCTCTTTACATCAATGCGATTTCAATTCCTATAGTTTTGTTTTGCTGCAATATTAAATAAAAAATTATACATATGTAAAATCCTGTCTGCCAGGAAAATTGATATGAATTCTGCTAAATTGACACCAAATCATTTCGTAGTGTCTTCCAATGTATATTTAATGAGAATTAAAATAATATAAAAAATATTTTGAAAGTAATTTATTAGAACATGAATATTTATGGTGCAGTTTATTTAAAAAATAACTGAACATAAAGGTATATATTTTTAATTAGTTAGTTTAATAGCAAAATATTTTTTTTAAATAAAAACTTATAATGAATAGCATTTTATTGTCTGTCAGTTGCATTGGCTTGTGTTTTATTGTTGGCAAAAAATAATTTCTTTGGCCAGCTTTATTTTCTTGATTGACTATTTTGCATGTGTATTAAATTGTTGAGTAAGTTTTATTTTTTAAATTTGTATGTTAATAAAAAGAAAGAGAGTTGGTTCTTGATTACCAATGTAAAGTTTCATTCATTTAAAAATAATTGTTTGACAGTGGAAAATCCAAGATGTTTACAAAAACAATAATTAACTGTTTGTCAGTCAAAATTATCATTTATAAATAAAAACAATTTATTAAAAAAATTTTTAAAGCTCATAGATTTAAATTATCTTATGAAAAGATTCTTTTTTAAAAAAATTTTTATAAGTGATCTGTTTAATTCTACTAAAGCTATGAATAGATGATTAATTTTGGAACAATTTATTGTTAAATTTTGGTCAGTAATTAATTATTACTTTGATATTTTAGTGTATGCTAGAGCAAATTTCATAACTTTATAATTCAAATTAAATATTTTATTATTCAAAGCATTGAAAAGAGATGTTACTGTATTATGTTACTTATTAATAGAAAATATTTTTCTATTGATTAAAGTGACCAGTGGTAATTATTTCAAGAATTCATAGAAAAACATTCAGTAATTTTGCTACATCATTACTGAATGTTTAAAAAGATCTCTTATTTGAAAGAATACAGTTGTTGTTGTTGTGTGTGACAAGTGCAAGGAGGGGACAAAAAAAAGAAAAGGTTAAAAAAAAAAAAAGACAAGTCATATGGGACCGAAGGTATGGAGCACTGCCCTGGTCACATCTTCAGCTTTTTCAGTATAAAGGGTGTCATGGCAGCAGTTGGGGTTGATGCTGAAGAGGGTCAAGGCAACAGAGATGCAGTTGAAGAGATGACTCAGATCCAGTGGAACTCCTGTGCATTGCCTGCATCCTGCGTATGTTCTAGATCCGTCGGGTATGATTTTCATACCCCTCATGTGCCCAGTTATTGCACTTATCATAAAGGAATTTGCCATTGTCTTGGGAGGTTAGACTTCTGCCTGTTGGTCCATGGAAGGTATTTTATTTTCCTTCTACCACTCACTGGAAGACCAGCGGAGGCGTTCCCCTATCCACCACCTTGGGATGCACTCTCTATGGGTTACAAGATCCCCTGAGAGGAAAGAATACTTAATAGTCATAATAATATGTATATTTTTTCTGTATTTACTTCTTTCATTTGTATTTCTATTTATAGTTTTGATTTTTTTCTTTTTAACTTTGTATATGTATTAGTTCTTGTTATTCTTCATGTTTTATAAATTAATTTACTTGTTAAAAAATATCTGCATATATTTTACTTTTCACTAAAAAACTAATTAAAATTTGGTCAAGTTGCTATTTTGTTTTATATTTATTATATGTTTTATCAATACGGTTTGACTTAATTATTTTCATCCTAAATAAAGGTTTTACTATAAATATGTTAAGAGATATTAGTTATATAGTTATATTTTAATGCTTTAGACATTCAAATGTTAATAGATATGAAGATAAAATTATTTAGTTTATGAATCACTGTTGAATAATATAATAGATAAATATTCACTGTGATATGCTATGGTACTGAACATTTCATATTTAGATTTTTGCATAATAAATTACAACTGAAATTGTTGAGGTAAAATTCAGAAGCTTTTTTTACTATCATCTAATGGATTTAAAAATAGCAGTGATTATATTTTAGAGTATTGTAAGTATTTAGAATCATCTGTATTATTTCAAAATTGTAATAAATATTATCTTGGTCATATTAACAGTTGAATGTTTGCATTTTAATGTACTACCTGATAAAAGAAAATTATTGTGTCTCAATGTGCTTATTTGCTCTTGCTGCCCTCTCATGGTCAAACTTTTGAATGTGGGGTTTCTAGAAATAACCAATTAATGATAAAAGATGCCGAGCTGGCAGTCAAATGGTTAGCACTCTTACCTATGGTTTAACAGTTCAGGGATTTGAATTCCACCTTGAGCTTGGATGAATATAATGGTTCAGAATCTACTATGAACTGTGTAGGTCCCAATCTGATTAACTTTCATGTGCAAAAAATGATTGTTGAGTTGCAACCTAACAAAACTTGATGGTAGAACATTTTAAAGAAAAATCAGTCGAGCATAACTAATTTGTCATTAATATCTCAATTAAAACATAAGAAATGTCTTTAGTTTAATAATTAGCAAAAGTCTACTTAGTCTTGCCTTTGATCCCAGGCAGGAGTATTTATGGTTGAATTAACAATAATAAAATAAAAAGCATGTAATAGTAAGAAACTGAAAACTAGATAATAAAATTGGTGTATTTAAAATCACAATGAATTTGAAAGATGACTTGATGAGAATTGACATGGAATAGAATTTGAAAAACTCTAAATAAATATATCAAAGAAGTTAATAGAACTGACAAGCATTAATTACAAAATTTAATAAATGTTGTGTCATTGAATTTACATATATTTGTTGCATTAAATACCTATTATTGTTGAACTTAGTGGAAGAAAAAATTAGTACTAATGATGTATTTAAATTAGTCTATTAGATAAATAGACAAATCTTCTCTATGCATTTGTAATGGCTTGGTAATTTAAAAAGATGTCGAAAATAAAGTATAAAATTTTCATTATTATCGTTCATTAAATGCTAATAATTAAAATATAGGAGAAATAATTTAATTTTAAACTTTATATGTAATAATTTGCATTTATTTAGTTTCCTTTTTGACATTCAGTTTTGTTTAAATATTCTGACTGAACAGAAGTTGTAGATATTGTAATCTCACTATAAATAAGAAAGTAATTATGTAATTTAATTTTAAATCTTTAAAAATATCCATGATTATACTATATGTAATTAATTAATGTAAAGGATTTCAAATATATTAATGAAATTGTTTTTATTGTAGACTTGTATAATGCTTCTGAAGTAAACATTTATTATGTTTTAATTATATTCATATTAGTTTTTAACAAATATTTGTTACTCTAATTAAAAAATATAAAGAAAATTATGTTTATGTTACTCATTATTTTTTTTAGCCAATTATATAATATTCTAAAAATAATGAGCAGGAAAACTTATTCAATTTTTGAATATCAATTCTTCTTGAGAATGTTTAATGATTCCCCTAAAACCTCTGGAATTTTTTTCTTGAGAATCTCTTTGATAATTTAGCTAGGAATTTGTTTTATATAGGAATTTTCGTAATCAGTTCCGTAATGTTATTTACTTTAAATTGATATTGAAAAGTGCTGCTGCTTTGAATTTGGTGACACCTTTAATTCAAATAACAAATTTATGATGGGGTAATTTTCTTGCACTTTTTTATAATATTTCACTGGTTTATTGGGATATGAGTATCAGCTTTTATTATGTACTTTACATTCATTTCTAATCAACTATTTATCATTTAAAAATTATTATGGAAATTTTGATACTTGATAAAAATTTAGTGATCAATTCCAGATTTTCAAAAGACTAATGGAACAATTTTATTTATCATTCATGTATACAAAGAATACACGCTGATTTAAAAATTTTTTTAGTATAAATATTTTTTCTAGTGGAAGTTGATCTATATGAAAACATATTAAATAAAAATTAAAAAGAATTTGAAAATTTTAAAATAGTTTTATATCTTAATAGTTACTTGGCTTTCACAGAAAAATAGTTGTGACAATTTTCTGTCTTCTGGTCATCACTGTTTTGTAGTTTATCTGTGTGACATGAAACTTTCCAGTTCCCTCTCTGTGTAAGTGTGTGATCTGTGTGTGATTTAATACTTCTCATTTAGACTTATACTGTGCACTGGTATTAATAGATTTTGAGATACAAAAATGTTGGAGAGCCAGTGAATAATAATGTCACAACCAAATGTATGACATTTGAATTAAATATATTAATAATAATACATCTGTGTTATATATATCATGTGTTATATTAATTATATATCTGTGTAAGTAATTTAAAAATTACAGTATTTCACATTTTTGAGAGAGACAGTAAAAAAGGTATTCCTCAAATTAATTTAACAAAAATTTTGCCTTATTCTTTAGTTCAGAGTAATTTATCTTTTAAAATTGAAATGTTAGATATAAACCTTATTTATCCATGCTAGAATTTATTCTGATTTGATGTTTCTCCTTAAATATATTATCATAAAGTTGTTATTAATATCTCAGAAAGTTAGTGTCTGTAACTCTCCTCTGCTTTCAGAAATTTTAGCTATTTCTGAAATTAATGGTTAATTCAGATCATTAAAAGAAAAAAATCTCTTCAATATTGTGCAGTAATTCATTATTTGTTATGAGACCACTTAAGAAAATGAAATTATAGGATTTGCTTGCTAAGTAAATAGTTTTGTACATATTTGTTTGAATATTAGTCATGGCTGCTGTTTAAAATCTTAGAATATTTTTAAATAAGAATTTCGGCTTAGTAGCTTATTCTAATAAAAAAATTAATGCAAAATTTTCACATTTTTCATAATACATTTTTGATATTTTTGAAATTGTGGTAACCCTTATTTGGAACATGAGTGTTATTAAATAATTTAATTTTCTTCTAGGCTTTTGTTTTAATTGTGGTGCTAGTATTATTCATATTGTGCCTGCTTTTATGGTATATGAGACGTTGTAGGTAAGTTTGAAATATATTAATTTCATTTATTATATTGTGACATTAATTCTCATTTTGAAAAATTGATATGCAAATCTATCTAAATATTCACTATTATCTTTCACCAAAAATTTCTTACAAACTATCTTTTCAATGCAATTTATTTTTCCTTATTATTTACGTAGAAATTATTAGAGATTTAAAATGGAACACTCAAGTTAGGGAATAAGTTCTCTCATTTATGAAAGGGGCACTTTTCCTAAAAATGATTCACTGTGCAGTAAAAGAATAAATATTTAAATGCTAAATTAAAAAAATATTAATGTTTATTAAAATATTTTATTTTAGTTATTAGAGACACATAAAATACGAAGAAACAAAATATGAGATATTTTAACTCAATTTCTTCAAAGCTGCTTGATAAAGAGAAAAATTTTAATAACTTCATAAAGTCTTTTTGATTGTCTTATTGATACCTTATAAAGCTTATAGATTAAAATTATAACAATATATATAGTAAACATATTGAAAATCAGATTGTTGATTTGCAAGAATTGGAAAGTAAAAAGAGTTCTGTTGTTGTTTTAAAATTTTCTTAAGAAGTTATATACATAAAATTTATATAGCTGCATTATTTTTTATTTATTTTTTAATTCTTTATTTCTGTTTAAAATTCTTTTTGATGATTTTATCAGTCATTCTAAAAATTCTAATTACTAATATTTTTAATATTTAATATTTGATAAATATTTATTCAGATATAGAAATATTGTGTAAATTTTTTTGACAAATCTTTTTAAAGGACAATACATATTATACTCATGAAGCCATACTATGACAGCAAAAGAAAAGCATCCAGTCAAATTGATTATTCAAAAGTGCATTTCACAATGTGTTGGACTTTAACATTTGTTTGGCTTCTTCACGAAAAAATTTGTTTTTCTTTACACTTCAAAATATTGAGAGCATGTTACTTGTCTCTCAGAATATTCTTCATTCTCAATCTAAACTGATTATATGTAGTTTGAAACATTTAAGTTTCATTTTTCTACACTATGAATTTATACTATATGCATTTTAGAAACAAACAGGCTAAAGAAAACCCTGTACCACCTGAAAAATTAAAAACTTCTTATAGAACTGGAAAATTTAAGACTGCAAAGAACTCTTGTGATATTCACCAGCTTGCAATGGAGCATGCACTTGCTTACTTTAATAAACCTTGGGATTATTATCTGAAAGAAGATGTCAAGAACTCCAGTGTTCAAAAAGAAATAAATTCTAATCATTTTGTGATTTATGATAAAAATGAAGTTTCCATGAAAGGCCATCAGAAATATTCTGAAGATAAAGCTTCATCCATTAAATATATTTCTTTATTGAATCAGAAAAATCATAGGAAGCCAAGTACTGAAAATTTAACAATGTCCACCTGGACAAACTTTTACAGGTTCTATTTGTTATCTAAAAAAAAAACCTCTCTCATTATATTATTAGTTAAGTTTAAATATCATCTTAAATTTTTAACTATAATTTTATTTTCTTAATATTTGGTACTTTTACCCATGATTTCATAAGTTTTTATCATATATGTGAAGCATTGATTTATTTTATATTGGAAAACTCTAATGCATTTTTGTATGTAATTTATTTAGAAATATAAAATTATGATATTGATTGACCAACAGTAATTTTTTTTATTAAAGGTTAACTCTGTTCTTGATTAATAATTACATTTTTATAAAATTATTTTTGAAATTTAAAAATAAAAGAAATAGGCATCTATGTTGTAAGTAGATAAGAACTTTGTTCTTTAAATATTTATTTTCCTATAAACAACTACATTATGTGTTTATTTTAATTGACATGATGCATCTAAAATCATTTTTCTAAAAAATGTTATATTTGATACATAATTATCATCTTAATTATTTTTTTTACCAAATATCTAGTCTAGAAAAATAGTTTTGTTTTTAACACAATTTTTGTAAACTAGTTTATAGTATTTTATTAAAAAACAAAATATTTTATTATGAGTAAATCATTATATTTTTTCATTTATCAAACTTATGAAATGAATTTTTTAATTAAAATTATATTTAAAAAGGTTATTGAAAAAATCTTGAAATATAGTAAATGCATTTGTAATAATATAATGTTTATAATTTTATATTTATTTTAGTTTTAAATGGATATATTCATTATTTATTTATCAAAATTCGTTGCTTTTATTTTTTATTTATTTTTTTTGCATTTGATTTATTAAATTTTTATTTTAATAATATTTAGTTGGAAAGAAATAATAATTCTTTTAAAATACTCTGCATGTTTTTACATCTATTTTAAAATATTTTAAGTAAAATGTAATGATGTTGTATATGAAGATTTTGGGCTCTTTTAAGTTTTAAGTGATTAAAAAAAATAGTATGTGTGTAAAATAAAATTATTTCTTTGTAATATATGAAATGTTTCTGTGTTTTACCATGTTTTTTTCTTTTCCTAAGACGAGAACCCAGATATGAATACACTGCTTTAGCTGATGAATCCATTTTACATGATCGTTTGGAGATGGATCGAAAAATGCAGAAAGATTCAGATAGAAGTATGTTATTTGTTAATTATGTTTATTGTTTCATATAATTAAGTATTATTTTCACACATGCTGAATTTTCTTATTTTCCTATGTATAATTCATGGATTATGTGTTAAAAAAGTTACAAATATTGTGCGTATTATATGCTGTTGTGAATAATCTGGTAAAAAGCATTCTCTATCAAAGAATGCAGAAAGATTCAGATAGAAGTATGTTATTTGTTAATTATGTTTATTGTTTCATATAATTAAGTATTATTTTCACACATGCTGAATTTTCTTATTTTCCTATGTATAATTCATGGATTATGTGTTAAAAAAAGTTACAAATATTGTGCGTATTATATGCTGTTGTGGATAATCTGGTAAAAAGCATTCTCTATCAAAGAAACTTACGATAAAGTTTTGAAACAAAAAAAGGTCACTTATATTCAATAAAATAAATAACAGAGGACATAATGACTCAGCTAACTTATTTCATCTATAATCAGCTTTGTCCATTTGTTTTCAAGAACAAATTTGATTCATCGTAAAGATAAGATTGTCGCAAAATCAATTGCTGTTATGATTTCAAATTTTGTCTTAACCTGAGTTACTTCATTCTAAAAATATTCAAATTCATATATTATCATGTGAAAGCAAAAACTTTTAAGTCGTACAGCAGATTTTAGATTAAAAGCTATAGAGAAAGCAATTAAAAACAATGTGCTAAATTTGAAAATAATCCATTTCTTTCATTTAATCATGAACAAAAAAAAATTTGTGTATAAAAAATATGTCTAATCTCTACTTAAAAACTTTTAAAAAATAAAAATCTGTAAGTTTTACAAGCTTTTTGGAACTATCTCTCTTGATAGATCTCATGCTTTCATCTCAGTTTATCCTGCTTTGCAATAAGGTGGATTCAAACAAAATTTTTCATGATAAATGTTTTCTCTGTACTATTTATTATATTTTTAAAAACGTGTGTATTTTTATTATACATTTTTTTTATTGTACGTGACACCCACATTATGAATAGTATATATTTTTGACTATTTGGTGAAAAACTATTGGAGATTATATGCCACTGTGGTTTATGAAACAATTTTTTTCTTTAATCCCAAAAAAGGTTTTGTGGATGATATGTGGTTGCATATTATATACAGGAAACTATGATAAATACTTTAAAAATAATTTTTAACTTAAGATATTGCATAAATAAATTAATATGGGTTTTACTTATTCCATTCACTTATTCTTCTATTTTTATCATGTCAGTTTTAATAAGTGCTACAAAACTAACAGGGGTGCCATTTTTCTATCCTGGAGACAAATTTCATTATTTGAAAATTTTTAAGTTGATATTTCAGTTTAAATATTATGTTTTAAGATAAAATTTCAGTTAAGTCTAAACTTTCCTTTCAATCAATAAGTAAATATAGTTAAAGGGGTGCTTTGAGACTAGTCTTATTCAAAATTTAATTGTCTTCTCTGAAAGAGGTTTATCATCATAGCATGATCTTGGTATCACCATGATGAGATAGTTGTTGATATCACCCTTAGAAAGCTGAAAATTTCTTATATGCAATCAAGCTACTAAACACAAAGCAATCATCATTGCATTTAAAAAAAACACTTTTATTTTTACTTTTGTTCTAAAAATTATTTAGCTCACACATAGACGAGCGGATAATGAATTAACTTTGATGAGACTAAAAATGGGGAAAGCTTGTAGAACATATATTAATGATTTGTGGTCTGATCAAAAGCATCAGAAAGTCTTATGAGCAAATTGAATAATATTTCTTTCATTAAATATTAATAAAAGTACAAATAAACTTCATGTAAAACAATATGCTTGAAGATTTTTAAAGTGGAAATATAAATTGAGGACTATGGATTTAGGTTATAAAATAAGAAATTAAGAACAAAAAATGTTACTAATATAGTACTAAAGTAAAAGAAAGGAAAAGACATGTAATATTTGTTGAGTAATAAACATTTTATGTTTGCAAAGTAATAATTTTATATTTAATCAACTATACACAAATTAAAAATAGTGTAGGGAAGAGTTTTAAGAGATGAGAATGTGGTTCACAAATTGCTCAGTTCTTGAAAGCTTTATCTTTAGTTTTTTAATGAAATAATTGTGATAGTATTTGTTGAATTCCAGACATAAATTGTATTTCATTCCAACTTTTGAACTATCAAGCAAACCTAATTTTTTAGGCTTACTAAAATTAGATTTTTTGCAGATATTTCTGTACACAAAAGATTTTATAAATTATATAATGTATTCATAATTAATTATAAGATTTTTATCAAATGAAAAAAGAATGGGACATGAGATATATTAAGAAATTCAGGATCTGTGCTGAGGAAGGGATTTCTTTAATGAATCTAGGAAAAATATTATAATATTATTAATTAATAAGAAAATAATATTCTATTAAATTTATATATACTTAGGTTTTACCATATATCAATAAGTAAAATTTCTTTAGAATAAAAATCCTATTCCTTTGTATTACATGCTGAGTTAAAAGAATTTGTAAAGCTTTTATTTTATTTTTCATTTAACTTATCAGAGTGCAAAATTTTATTATTTTTTTTGTTTATTTAATTAAAAAAACATCTTGAAGATTCTGTAAACAGTATGGGTATAAATTTATACATTTTAGTACACCTGTTTATCACATAGCATAGACTGTGAGGAAAAATAACTGTTTAAAGTTAAAATTACTATTCAAATTTCTCTGTAAGCTTACCAAGAAATGAATCAGATTTGAAAAATTTACTTCAGGATAGTAAATGGTTGATTTATTTTTTGCATTAGAGTTAAAATGCTGAAATGAATGTAAAAATTTATTAATCTTCATGAATTTAGCTTAAATCTTACCTTTAGTGATCTCTGAAGATGATTAAAGCTATCTATTTGAAAAAAAATCAGAAGTTAAGCAGTACATGAAATGATAAATGAAATAAATAATATTAAGTACGCATTAATATATGCATATGCTTTCTGTAATTTTTCGCGTGCTATTTAAATTAATAACTTTATTTTTAAAATTTTGTGTTTGTTATTATTTTTTTGTAATAATTATTAACATTTTACGAATTTATGCAAAGAACTCCAATTTTATATGGATTTATCAACTTTATGTTGATAAATTTAATGCTAATAGTATTTGTATATCAGATCCTCATTTTTCTCAAATATTACAGAAAATTTTAGAAGCAATGGAAAACTTTAATAAATAATTTATGATAGACTTATAAATAAACTTCATGTTGAATTTCTGCATTTCACAGTAAGTTTTTTATAATTTTTATTATTGTCAGTTCTATATGTACGTCTATAAAAACAGTGGATTATAGAACATAATGGATAGCTCTTATCACTTGGAATTTGATAACTATTTTACTTTTTTATGATAACACTAAATTTTTAGAAAAAATATAAATTTTTGGTTTTAATCATTTCACACTTTGTTGATTCTGTGTATTATTTTTTCTAGACATGTCTACACTTCGGTGCCAGTACTACCTAAGAGGCTCAAGTCGTTATGTATTTTTGAGGCATTTACCTGATATGGGTATAATTTTACTTTTCAGACTATTTTTTATTCCTATATTATTTATATTATATAATTTCATATTTTATTAATGTGTTGTTTGTGCTATTCATTCTGACAATGATGTATATCATTCTAAAATAATAATAATAATAATTATAGAAAAGAATGTAAAATGTACAAAATTCCTAAAATTAGATTTTTATTATTCATTCAGAATTTTTCCATCATATTTTTTAAAATTAATCAAATGATCAATATTTATTTTACAGATCATATATTTTATTTCACTATTTTCTCCAGCAGTTATATTAATATAAGAAATAGTAATATTTTAAATTTTTCCTACAGTTTTTAAAAATATCAAATTATTGTATTACAAACACACACACTTGTGTGTCATCTTAAGAATTGTTGCAAATAATATAAGCAAACTTTTTAAAATTCAAAGATTTGCTCAATGTATTTTCATTGCAGATGTATTTTATTTTTATTATATTTTTTGTAATTTGTACTTAAATTTTTTTATTAATTTTATTTTATTTATAATTTTTATTAATTTTCAAAAATTATATATATGTCTAATATTAATTAAATTAATTAAATTTAAATAAATTTCTATTTTATTGCTATTTAACTTGTCCATTTAAAGTCTTAAATGTGACTTTTTGTTGTGAAGGAAAATCTGGCATTTAATTCCCGTAAATTGTCAATGTGTTTAGGCTTATAATATTATTTTGTCTTCTTCAGTTTAAGTTGCTATTTTTTAAGCATGATAATTTTGACTACATTTTTTAAAAAAATTTTCCTTCTGAATAATATAATTACTTTATGAAAGTTTTTAATATATTTAAATTGTTGCTTTTAAAAAATGCCTGATTTTCCCCTTGTTTAAACATATTATCAATGCTGTTTTCATACTTTTATTCAGAAAATCATTACTTGAATTTAAAGTAAATTTCTAAAAATTCTTATGATGATTTCATTAATTATTTTACCTAAGTTCTAATTACTTGATTTTAATTTATTGACATGAATATTTTAGGTAGTAGACTTGACAAAAATTGGTTTCTTGTTCGTGATACAACTACAAAAACTGAACGTTTGTTGACAATGACACCCATGGCAGAAATTTGTCCAATGAGATATCATGCTGACACAAGACAAGTCTTATTAGAGCTTTTTTTAGCTTTGCAGCATCCATATATTTATCCTGTGCTAGATATTGATAGGAAGATTGTTATGGAACAAGAGTATGTTATTGCCGTTATACCATTTAATGATGAAGGTACTCTGAAAGATGTCATATATCAGGTGAGTTATTCAAAGTAACTGAAAAATCTCTTGTTAAAAAGTGTGAAATATTTCTGAAAATTTTTAATTTATGAAAATATTCTAATGATACAAGAGTATGATAATTTTATTGAATGAAATCAATGTGTGTTGGATAATTATTTATATTTTAGAACATTAGCATAGTGGCCATATCTGATGAAATTGAGATATTTTCCATATTGTCTATTTTGGATAATTGGCTTTGCAAATTATCATTCAAACTTGAATATCCTCTTTTGAATGAAATTAGTTTTTGCTTTAATGAAAATCCCTATATAATTGGATCATATGTACAGTTTAAATAGATTTGTGTGATTTCCTAAAAGCTAAACCTGTTTTGTTGATAATTTGAAATGAGAATCAATAATAAAATTTTACTAGTGATAAAATATTATATATATAACTGCCAAAGTATAAATAAAAATATTCATGTCAGGAATTAAAATTATATATGCATTGTTGCAATGTAGTTGTGAACTCAAATGAATGATCTTACTCAAAAACTTCTATTATGCAATTATACACAATATATATATAAGAAAATGACATTACAAAACTTGTACATTCAATACAACAAAATGACAAATCCAGATAGCATTTTAACTGCTGTGTGTAAGTGGTTTTTTTCTCTGAGTCTGACCTACAAGTGAAGGATTCTTTTTAACAGCTCCAGAGAGAACAAAAAAGAGTCTTGTTTATTTGTTCTGTTCTGGGTGCATCATAACATATGTAACTTTCACAACTTTCATTGGGATATTGAGTTTTTTCATTGGGTTTTCATACTTTTAAAACTATTCTGTGCTTAACTTCATATTATTTTTTGATTTGTTTTTAACGTCAGCAATTGTATTCAAATTAAAACAATTATATCTACATCAAAATTTTATAATTTTCTTATTAAGTTTCACAATGTTTTAAAAGCTTTGCATGTCGTCATCTTGTATTTGTTATTCAGTTGTTAAGACGTATTTAGTAACATCTAAAATTTCCTTAATAATTTACAGCTTGCTAATTCATATAAGATTATAATCAATGTAATTTATATGATTACATATATTTTTTTAAAATAAATTATATCTAAACAGAAATCCATTATCTTATGTTGTGTTACAGTAAAACCTGCTGTGAGCAATATGTATTAAATCTGTGCTTTTTATTGGGTTTTGTTTATAAAAATGTTATTTTCTTAATAGTAGTAATTAAATTATTTAGTAACAGTGACATAATTTAAAATTTTTATACTTGTTTGGTTTAATAGGCCACAAATTGCATTAAATATTTTTAGGGTCCTATTTATGAGTTAAGATTTGGTGAGACTTTTTATATGCAAGAGAAAAATAATTATTGTTCATTGTAATTTTTCATAAAAATTTTTAATTAAAAAAAAAAACAAAATTTGAGATATATATCAAATTAAAGATATATATCCCCCTGAATGTTTAAATAGATTAATCAGGGCTTAAAAAAACTACAAAATTGTTGGAATATAAAAAATTCACCTGTTTTTTTTATTTTTTTTTATTCACAACTTTAATAAATATTAGTTACACTTCTTTAAATGTGTTTCCAGATTTCTTAAGCTATTGAGTATTTTGTAAAGATTAAGCTATTCAAAATGAATAATTATTCAACTTCTATATGTTATATTTAACTGTTAAGGAATTATTTTTACAAAAATTAAAATTATTTTTCATTTTTTGTTTTCAAATATGTTTTTCCAAATATTGTGTTTATAATATTATAGAGTAATGTTAGATTAAAACATCTATACAAATATAAGGCCATTTTCAATTTATTGTATCTTAATTTATTATGTAAAAAGTCTATTCATGAATTTAGTTTAAGACAAACAAACTGATTTTTCATATCATGGAAAAATAAATTAATAAATATAATTTTTAAAATAAATTCAAAACTTTTAAATTTTAAAAGTTTTTATTTGGATGAAATTTGTGTTTTTCTCTATGCAACTGTTGCATAATTTTTTGAAATACTTTATGACGCTCTTCCAGCATTAACCTACTATAAACAATTTTGCTTTATTTGATCAATTTTATATTTCCTAAAGAAAGTCTAGAAATGGATTAAAATGCTAATTTTATAATAAAATTAAGTATCTTGTTCCAGAGTCAGTGTCAAGATGACTGGAAAGATAAATATCACTATCAAGGTTATGGCCTCAGTGCTGCTCAAATTCAAAGACTTGGATGCCAGGTTCTTGAAGGTTTATTATTCCTTAAAGATCAACGATTTCCACCCTTTTTGCATTTACATTCTGGAAATATCATTGTTCAAAATGGAGTGGCTAGGTAAGTTATGATATCTCTGTTTTTAAATTATCATTTTTTCAAGTTATGAGTAGTAGGTATAGAAATATAGAAAATTTTACATTCTCTCATAGAATATTTGAATATACTTACCTATGTTCTTCAATAAAATTTGTTTAGTGATTACTTAAGTACCTTAATTTTCTTTGAGGTTTTTTATTATATCTTGAGGTTTTTGCACTTTTCTAATTGACTGAATTGACTTCCAATTGACTATCTAATTGTCTTTTTCTTTATTAAAAGATATAACTAATTTTATGTGTAAATGATATTAAACAATATAGTGTTTCATTCTTTGATATTCAAATTATATGGTCCAAAATTTGTTGCTCAAAAAGTGTACTTTTGTTTGTCAATGTTGCATGTTTATTAAATTTGATTTATGCTGTGAATAAAATTGATTTAGAATAAAATTTATTAATGTAGGTTTAAAATAAAATTGCAGTTTGAAATCAAGGACATTAAACAGTACTCCAAGATATACCCTCACTTCTAGATTCGGCAGTTAAAAAGAGTGTAAAATACATTTGTCAAAAATAAATCAAATTTAGAAATTAGTTTTGCATAGTATCTTGTTACAAAAATTAATAATTGTTATTTTTATTGTTAAAATTAATATTATTAAATATCAAATGATAATAATTAAATATTTAAATAAAATATTAAATAATTATTATGCAAATTATATTTAAATAAAATATTAAATAATGTATTAAAATATTATTTAATAAAAATTTAAATAATTAAAAATTAATAATAATTACAATTTCAATATTGTAAAATATGACTTCAGTCAATTAGAAAACACATGAGACATTTATATATGTGTTTTTAGCTGCTATCTATTTGGTGAAAATTGCTTAGAATTCTCTAGTGAAAGTGAAACTATTTTTATGAAATAACCAAGTGCAGACAACCAATTACAGAACTATTTAAACAAAGCATGCATTTTTAAAATTATGTTATTTTATTTTCAATAAGATTTTGCTAATCTACTTTCGTTTCTCTTAATTGAACTAACATAAGAATTTTTATTTTCTATTGAATAAAAATAAACAAATTCTAAATTTTTTTTACTAATTTTTGTAAAATAAAGAAATACTATTTTATATTTGTAAAGTAAATTTCTTTTAATGTGTAATGCCTATTGAATGCATTTTTATTTCATTAATTTGAGAATGAAAAAAATGTACTTTGTATTTGCATCATAAATATAGTTTTATTTATTGTTATTTATAATTATTTTGATTTCCATGATTTAATGTTTTTACACTCGTTATCATTTATTTAAACATGTAAATTGTCCATATTTTTGTGTTTTAAAGTAACCTATATTTCATTAAGTTTTAATATCTTGCAATAAATAAGGATTGAAGAATTTTTTTACTTGAAATCATGCAATAACTATCATAAATGTACCCATCTTTTCATTGAAACACAAGTTGATTTCTTATCTAATATTTCTTACAGTATTCTAGGAATCAAAAAATGGGTATCAAAACACATATGATAGATTAAGATTTTATAGATATATGATAAAAGTATTTACAGGATAATGTAATTGCCTGATTTTCACTTGCCTTATGTGAAATTTAGTAGTTCTATATACCTTTTCCATGATAAATTCATAGCTATCAAATATATATTTTTATAACATTGTAACATACCAGACTAGCAGTTAAATAATAGTAAAATTGTACTCCTTGTCTTCATCTTGATTCAAAAATAAATAATGCTTTTTCTTTTAAACTTTATAACTAAATATATGCACAAAAATAATAAAATTATTTTGTGATACAAAACTGTAAATATAAAAAATAAAGATTCATTTTTTATTCACATTGTAAAAGGGAGTGAAATAATGTGATGGTGATAAATAATAACTTTTAAAGTGTAAATATATAACTTGGCTTAATGAACTATTGTGTACACAAAATATTGCTGATTTACATAGCTTAATTTTTTTTTCATTTATGATTTTAAGGATAATTGTTTTAAGGGGACCCAGTATTTTCTTTTATTTAATCAAGAAGGTATTTAAATGAAAAGGAGCTTTATGTGAAAGATATAAATTAATATGTGATATTTTTTATTTTAAACAATAACAAAAAGATATTTATATGGTTAAAGTTTATATTTTCTTAGTTTAGTTTTTTCATCTTTAATTGTTTGATTGAAATTTTAGAATATCTGGTCTGGAGAATACTCTTTTTGGTTATACATCTCGAACTCATTTATTCATTCCTAAAAGATTATATGATAATAAAGAAGCTGTGGAAGTCTTATGTTTTGGTAAATATTTATTATTAGTAAAAGACTTCATATTTATAACTTCACTATTCATTCAAAATTTTCATCTCTTTCTTTTAAATGACATCAATTTATGTATTTGTAGGACATCTTTTATTTGAAATGGCCTCTGGTTATGAACTTACTTCTTCCCATCCATCAGAAAAGAACTATATGGATATTGAAGATAAACCTTTAGTTGTTGATGTAATTTCTTTTAAAAAATTTTCATATAGTTTAATTTTTTAAATTATTTGTGTTTATATTTTATTATTATTCTTTGATTTAATTGTAAAAATGTAATTATGAATAACAATACATAATTATAAAAACTAATTATAAATGCCTTCTATTTAAGTAGATAGTTCTGAATTTTGCAAAGTTTAATTGATTAATTTTTGTAGGTTTTAAAGTACATTTTTGAACAAGGCCGTTATAGATTTCCATCATTGCAACAGGTATATTTTACTTATTTGTATTGAAATTTGAAAACCAAAATGTTTATTTGCTGCAACAATTTCTGATATTTTATCATTTGTAATTTAATAGATAGCTAGCTTAGATTTCTTTCGCCATATTGATCTGCGAGAGTTGCGATCTTTGATGCCTGCGGTAAGTATTCATTTTTCTTGGAATCCTTCTAATTTTTACGTACATGATTTTCTGTTATATTACCATAAATATGACTCACTTGATAATATTAATTGTTAATAATTAAAATATTGTTAAAATAGAAAGCATTCCTAATTGATAAAAAATAAATTAAGCATTTTACCATACATTGAAAGATAATTATATATATATTAAAAATGTATTTTTATTTATATTTTTTATACTTTTGAAATTGGTCTCATAGAGAAGAATTTTCCTTTATATATAACTATCTATTTATTTGTTAATACAAATATATAGATATTTATTTATTTTTTGCTAGCAAAATAATGTATGATAAATTTATTTAAGGATTTTTACCAACTTCCTAACAGTTTTCTTATCAGATCTTTACAGAATATCTCTCATTTTTCTCTTGCTTTAGTAGTAACAAACCTATTTAAGTATGACGTTTAAGCAAAATCCATTGTTTTATAATATTCAAATATATTTACTTGAAGAAAAAAATTAATTAAAAAATATTAAATTAAAAATATGAAGTAATAATTAAACTGTTGCAATACAGTTTTCGATATCTTAACAGCTATTTGAAAAATAATTATTTTATAAATCTTGACCAATAAAATTAATAATTACAGCGTGAAAAAATGTATTAACTAACTTTTATCTTGATTTTTTTCACAAATTTTATGTTGCATAGTAAATTAAATTTGAACGTTTTATATCTATATATCATTTATAAAAACTACTAGGCAGTGTTTTTTACACAGACAATTTGTTTTTATATAGATATACATATGTAAGAATGAATATTAAAAACTCTTTGTAAATACTATATTTTGTAAATTGCTATTTTATGCATGATAATGAATAATTTTAAAGTATTTTAATATTGTATAAAATTATTTCAGGCTTCTATCAAGGCTATGCTCAGTCCAGCTGCTCGATCATTATTGAAAGAAGTGAAAAGGCATCAAAGATCAAGGAGGTATATAATGAAAAAAATTTATATATTCTCTTATCAGCAAGGTTTCAAAACTTAGTTTTAAATGATATAAATACTTCATTTTTTGCTGAAATATTTTTCTGTATGTTGTTTTTGCAGCATTTCTGGCCTAGGTAAGTAAATAGTTGAAGCAAGCAGCTATATAGTGCTCTCAAACTATCATATTTTAGATTATATGGCTTTCTTAGGCATAATTTAGATTTTTTTTTATAATACTTCTATTTTTTTTACTTTGTAATGCAAGATAGTCAATTTATGTTAGATATTTTTAATGTTATAGTGAGCTAAAATGTTACATTTATATTGCTTTCATGGTATAGTATAATTTATTTCTTTTAATTTCCTTGAAATTTATTTTGCAATTGATTGTGTCCAATAAATAACATGACTGAAATATAATAAAATATGCTATATTCAAAATAAATTTTAAAATTAAATTGTTTTTATTAAAAAAGATTTTGATGTAGTTAAATGTAAAATTTAAATTTTTGTTTAGGTTCATGACATTTTCCTTTTATTTATTTGATTTTAATTGAATTATAAATTACAGAGTATTTTTTTCACTATGCAATATGATATGAATTTAATTGTATTAATCTATAATACTATATTTCACATTTTTGGTTAATTTACTATATATATATATATATTATTTTTTTAGTACTTTCTCAAACTTAGTTTAATTTTTAATATCCTAGTTTAAATAGAATTTGAATAACAGACATTCTAACTAGCAAATGAAACCTTTTATGTATAAACTATGTAAAGCTTTATGTAAGAAATCATTTTTTGGTTTGATTGAAATATTTTGCTATAAATTTAAATATCTAATTTATTATACCTTATCAAAATTAAAAAAATTAATGAATATCGATTTGAGAGAACATTACAAGTGTATCAAATATTTAATTATTATAAAATTAAAATAAAGAAATCTGTAAAAAATATAGTTTTTTCAACTTGATGGTTTTAGTGTAATGCTCCTATATCCAAAATGCAATTTTCATCTTGCTTCATTCATTTTGATATAAGATGATAGCTAATTATTCTTAAAAAAATTTTATTCAATTTTTAATATATTTGAAACAGAAAAACTATTTGTTGATTTATATATATCAAATATTAGAAAAATTCATGCATTCTTATTGTGAATTAGAATATGATTAAATACTATTACTATGATCTATTGTTACACTGATACAGTAACTACAGATCTTGTAATTGGATTGTCAATGCACTTATTAGCAGACCTTTGCTTATTAGAGAATTAATCTGGATCCAATCATTGGTATTTAAATTATGCTCTTTGAACTGTAAAAGCAAACTATCCTTTTTATACACAAATTTATTGTAAAGGATTAAATCAAATCAATTAATCAATATTATCTAACATTTCGGTATAATTTTCCACTCTTATCCTCATTTTCCTTTATTTTTGATTATTATTCATAATCCTTTATTTTTGAAAATATTTATGACAAAATACATTCATTTTTAAAATTTTTGATGAATTTTTTTTATCTGGTTTCTATTTTTATCCATGGTTTTAAAAAGTTGCTGATTTTTACTCATCTTTTTTACAATCTTGTCTATTACATGAATTAAATGTTTTTTTTTATTTGAGTTGTTCATGTATTTTTTCATATTTATTTACCTTTTGTGCAAAAATTGACTTCAAAGTAGTAAACCAAATTAATAAAATATTTTGTATTATCAATTTTCTATATAAATTTCCCATTTCTCTTGAAAAATTCTTCTTCTTCATTTTTATAAATGTCACAAAAATATTTGTTTTGTAATTTTTAAAATTATTGACATAAAATATCATTATTATAATAATTATTGACATGTTGGTATTTTATGTCAATAATTGGACACAAATACTCATAATTGTAGCACAAATTATGAGTATTTGTGTCCAATTTTTTAAAAATAAGTTGCTAAATTTTACATTTTACCTTTTGTTATTTTAGTAGATATAAACTAAACTGGCTTATGCATAAAATTTTGTATAGTACATAAGATAGTGATTTTTATATGGAATTTATTTTAAATTTGTAAATATTTATATAGTTTTCATTATTTTTTCTGCCTTTTTTTGGTAATAGATGTACTTCAAAATTTTAGTAATCTTCTTATAATATAATGAATTATTCTTTATGTTAAAATGAGAATGGATGCACTTATATTAAGTCCTGTTTTAAATTTCAAAAAAGTTGTATAAAATAAGACTTTAAAAAATTTAAAATAAAAAATTTAATTTGAATACAGAATTTATATTTATATATATAACTGCTGTGGTTTTTTATGTGAAATATAATCTCTATTAATAAATCTAAATATAATCTATATTGATACTTTATAATCTATGTTGGTATTTTATGTTTAATGTTAAAGTAAATATTATAGCTAAATATTTCATTGTAATGAATTTGTTTGAAAAACTTATAAATTAAAATTTAGCTCCTCATTTGAAGTAAAGGTTTTAATGACTAAAAATAATTTATGGAGACCAAAACAAATAATAATCAGAAGGCATCAAACCTGGATAATATTATAGGTGTGCAGTACCACATCTCATCCAAGCTGTAGAATCTTTTGACGAGTTTTTAAACTTGCAGTATATCTTATTGAATGATTGTATAAGGTCCTGTATTATCTTATTGATCAATTTTGGCCTTTTGTTTATTTGTTTACACAAATCATTCAATTTGTTCAGCTGATCACAGTGCACTGCAGAATTGATCACTGTGTTACCCAGTAGAATCTCAAAAAAGAAGATTCCCTTGAAATTCCACCAAACAAATAGTATCACCTTTATTTGAAGAATATTGGCTTTCAAAGTGCTTTGAGCTGATTCATCTATTTTATTCTATGTTCTCTTGCATTTAAAATGGTTGACAACCCATTTCTCCTCATCATGGAAGATGCACTCCAAGAATGGTTAATTTTCTTAAGGTTTGAGAAGCAAATTACAGGCATCAATATGCAAGGATACAAATTTCTGTGAAATTGTGAAGAACCAATATGTTAATTTGTGATTATACCTAGACTTCTGATAATCATGAACAGTTGAATAAATGTAATCTCTCATTGATTTCACGAGTTGTTATTTGCCAATTGCATCAGTTGATGCCTTCATTGCATCTTCATCACTATAAAGTGGCCTACCAAAATGTGGTGCATCTTCAATATCCAAATTTGATGGAGTGAAATTTTGCAAAACAGTTAATGCTCTTGCGCTCTGTCAGTTCATCTCCATACATATTGGATAGTTTTTTCTTGCTTGAGCAGTATTTTAACTTTTTGATAGTGAAAAGTAAAATATATAGAAGATTCTGTTTTTTACTTTTCCTATTTGAAAAGGTGTCAATCAAAAATTTCTGCGTAAAATCAAATTATTTCACAAGAAAACTTTGTTAGATAAGCTGTGAAAACATATAATGATTATGTGACTTAAGTATTAAAAATACAATTAAATGTTCTTCGGAAAGAAATTCCTTTCCAAACACCTATACTCATGAATATTCGTAATGCTTGTATCCATTTTATATAGTAGATCTTGGTCAAATTAATTCTTGCATGCAAAATTTTATCACAAACCAACTAACAAACAAAAGAATCTTGTGTTTTGTTGTAAAGAACTGTCTTATTAGATAGAGTTTATTTCTTCTCTTTTTGCAAATTCCTTAAATTCACGTGATGCATAATCTATGTACAAATTCTTATCAGTCTTGTCTTATTTCTATTGTAGAATGCTTTATATAGTATGTTAATTATAACCACTTTGTATGGATATGAATATGTAGACTGCATAATCATTGCATTTTCTATATAGCATGTGAATATGTGCATACACTTTTGTTTCATGTAATGAATATTTTCTGTATAATGGCATGGGGTAGTTTTAATTTCTTAGTATTTATTCTCTATAGTTATTACAAGTGATCACTTCATTATTAAATTATATTTGTATGTTCTATTTTCTATATATTCTCTAGATTTTCATTAAAATATGTATATTTAGTATGTTGATGATGAATTATGTGTGTGTATGTGGTCACATACACCACACACAGTGTAAATATGTGTGTATGTCTATAAATATACAGTATTTTCCTGTATATAATCTGCAGCTATGTGTTATCCGCCAGTCCCTTTTTTCAAGCAAAAGAAAAAGCATCTTATAATGTGCAGTGGTGTATAGTCGGTGGCAATTTTTCCGACGAATGGTCAAAAACTTATGCTGTTCATAATTTGGTGCCAGATAAAGTAAAAAGTATTTATTATGATTAAAAATATAGTAAATTTTACAAAAATTATATCTATAATGATAAAGATCTGTTTGAATCCACCTCAATACAAAGTGCAATTAAAGGAGATGAAAGCACAAGATCAATCAATAGCTGAGAAGATTATAGTAAAACTTATTGATTTTTCGATTTTAATAACTTTTAAAACGAGGTTAGACATATTAAAAAAACTGTATTTGTTTTGTTAATAGTTAAATGAAAGAAAAGGATTATTTTCTAACTGCGCATGGAATAAATTTTTTCTGTTGTACCACACATCCTTTGTTTCTCACCTTGCATTATACATTTGTTGAAATTTTTTTCATTTGCTTTCCCTATAGCTTTCAGTTTAAAATTTGCTCTGTAACATAATAATTTTGTCTTCACTATGACAATATAGAAATTTGAATGTTTTTAGCGCGAAACAGAATGCGAAATTATGTTAGTGAATTTGTAACATTAATATCGTTCAGGGGAACTGAAATAATTCTTGAACATAATTGGAGAGTGCTGATTATAGTTAAAATAAGTCAACCAAGTTATAGCGCCATCTGTTGTTTATTTTATGAAACATAAATGACATTTCTTTCAAAACTTTATTGTAAGCTTTTATGCTGAAAAATATTTTTTTATCAGATTATCCGCAGCAACCTATAATATGCACAATGAAATTCAGAATTTTTTTTAAACACATATTCCACTGATTGTATACAGGAAAATACGGTATATGAGAAAGTAAGGGAGAAAAAGACTAAAAATGTCATAAACACTTTTGTACAAAAAAAAGGAAAAAGGAGATGGAGCTTTTGTCTTTACATTATTCATCAAATAGTGATTTTTTAAAATTCATCAAATATAATAGATGCAAATTTTATTTCAAAAAAGACAAAAGCTGTGTGATTCTGACATTTAGTACAAAAACACAGCATAAACTTTTTTTATTAAGAAATTTATGGTAGAATAAAAAGCTGAATAAATATTGAATTAAGTTAATGTAATAAGTGTCCAATTACATCTATTTCTGCCAACCAAAGTAGCTAAGCCAACCACTAAGTAGTTAGGAGATTCAGTTAAAATGATGACCTTGATATATGAGTTTGGACCTTTTTTACTCACAATTTTTACAATGATAGAAACATTGGACTTAAAAATATTTGTATGCATAAATTCCATCAGCATGATGGTCCTAGTCTGTATAAAATTCAAATATCAAACATTCTTTGAATATTAAAAACAATGATTTTCTTGACCATATCATTACAGCTCTGGTTTATAGTCAATGCAATGAATAAATAAATATTTCATTTGTGATTGTAAATTTCATTCTAATAATGCTTTTTTGAAAGTGATAGTGCAATTTGATATGGACAACTTGCATAATTATTCAAGTATTATTCTATATTGTAAAAATTTCTTGGGGCTATTCACTTCATTGTTTGTTATTCATAATAATACTATATGCAGAATGCATATTAGTTTTTTAAAATAAATATATTTTTGATTAATTGTAATATATTTTTGTCAACTTAAAGTTTTGTTTCTGTTATAAATTTTTCAACTGTGAATTTAGATTTGATAATAAGTCAAAAGGTCAATGTTCCCCATTGAATTAATAATATTCCTGGAAGTGCAGAAGTCTTAGAATATATATTTTATATTTCATGAAAGAGCCTAATTATTTAACTTTGAAAATTGACTTGTAATGAGGTTAAAAGTCATAGATATATTTTAATGTACATTTTTAATATTTTTAATTTAATTGTCCATTAATTTTCCTTATTAATAAATATTAACTGGTGAATTAACTTATAGACAGGATAAGCGTTCCCAGTCAGTGCATGCTGTAGAAATTGAATCACTTGATGGTAGAGAGAGCAGAAGTTCTGGAAATAGTAACAGGTGAGTACTGAAAACAGTGTAACTTTAATTTAACATTTGTACGAAATTAAAAAAATACTGAGCAGTTTATTTGTTTAAAAATGCGCTTATAACGAAGCAATAAAATAAAATAATGAATAGACATCTGAATATGCATATTTTGAATTATTATTTTAGAAAATGGAGGTTATTTCTTTAAAATCAGAATCATTTTGTGATTGTTAATAAATAAAACGAATATAAATTGCTACAATGTCATTTATAAAAAAAGAGCAAGAAAACTCCAATTTGGAAATTTTTTGTTTGTCTTCATTCACTGTACACTTAGAAATATAATATTTGTAATATAATTATTTTAAATTTTCTTTAAGTATTTCATGTTAAACAATTTTTTTTTATTTATTGTATTAAACAATATTATAAGTGGATTGCAATTCTTATCTTTCTGTATATGTGTTTTGTATGTAAATCTTTTTGTTATTCTTTCATAGCTTTTAATTTTTTCCAGTTCTTTTAAATAGTTGATGAGTTATCACTCATTTGTTATAATATTTCAATTTATCTCATCAGTTTAGGAAAAGTTTACTCATTATTTATATAAAGATTTTATTTCAGGTAAAATATTTAAAAAATCAAATATAGTTATTATATCTAATCCTTAACATTGAACAACTTTAGGCATGTGCAATTTATGCATCCCCACCTTTTTTGCATTTCTTAGAGTATTGCACAAAAAATAAAAGAATCTGATACTGTAAAAATGTTATAAAAATTAAAATTAACAATGAATAACTAATTTTTATGATTTAACTAGAGTGAATTATAACTGCAGTAAGTAGATATTGATTTAAAAATGAAACTTCAATTTTCATTAAATACCTTCTTACTGTTGTTCATTCACTTCATACAAGAAAAATGAGCCCCCTTAGTATGACAAATTAAAAAAGGAAGCATTATTTTTTGTTAACAATTAAAATGAAATAGAGCGTTATTGTATTTAAATTACTATATTAGTTTCTGATTAAGGTAATGTATTGATACAAATATCATGTTAATCTAAAATTGTATTATTTATTTTAGAAAAAAGATGAAAGAAATAATGTTATTGAATGAAAAAAACCGTGATTCTTATTTCAATTTGATTGAGAATCTTACTGCAATTCCAAAAAACTCCCTTTCTCTTATATATAATTTCTTGGATAATTTAATTTACATTAAGATAATTTAACTTGCTTTTCAATGCTTTATTTACATATTAATAAAAAAAACAGTAGAATGATTTTCATTATATGAGTGAAATCAAACAATAAACTGAAGAGTTTCATAATGAAGGTTTATACAAAGTTTCACAATGCCTTATGATTTTTTTTATGTTACTGTTATATTCAATCATGTGGTCTAATAAAAGTAGATTTACTGTGTGGTAGTAAATTACAGGAATTTTAAACCTCTTTTTCAAATCCAAATTTTTACTTTAAATTTGAGAATGAATACTTGCTTTTATTTCTATGTATAGATGCTGTGTAATGTTAGTTTAATTGTCTCTATGCAAGCTCTAATAATTTCAGTATGGAGGAAAAAATCTTTTCTTAAACTTATCAGTAGTAAAAAATTATAGCTAGTATTAATCAGTTAAAAGTTATTTATTTTCTACCAGATGATTTACTATTTATATCTTTATTACAACAAATAGACATTACCTTAAATTTTAGTTATTAAGAAGAATCACTAAAAGATAATGCTAGCCTATCAATGATAAAGCTAGTATTTCTATTTCCAATTATTCTGATGGAAAATTTTCCTGAGAACATACTACCATATAGCATATTGATATGAGTGGTTTCTTAATTTATTTGTATGTATAAGCATGGGTGACTGATGCCTCTAGCTGAAAAACTACTTCCTTTACTACTCTATTATTTATTTTTTTCACATTTTAATTTCTAATCTGTATATTATTGAATGATGTTAATTATGTTTGTGTTTCTTGTTAAAGTGATAATTCCATGTCTATAAATCATTGTAAATAGTTTATTATGTATACTGCTTAGTTACTATAGTTTGCTATAATTTTTTCTGTTGAGAAAAAGCTATACAAATTGTTATTTTAATTTTCATTTGTATCATTATGATTTATTTTCTTATTTAACTTCATAAATTTTATTTCTGTGTTAACATTTCTTGAAAGAAATCATTTTCACAGTACAGTTTTAATTTTAGAAGCATAATTATCACCAAATTAGAGTGCAGATAAATATTCATGTAGTCTAAAATACTATAAGTTTGTTGCTGATGAGGGATATTAATTTCAGATCTTCCAAAAGAAAAAAGAAGAAAAGTAATGCTTCAAATGACACAACACCAGATGACCCAAATGAAGGAACTGTGCTGCAAACAATGCCTCTTCCAAAAATTGAAGGATCTCTTCCAACCACCTCATCACGTTCTGATTCTCTAGATTATTTTACTCCTCCAACTACTCCTCAAATTGCACCAAAACTTCGAATAAATGAGGATGCTCGGACTCATGCGCAGTTGCTACAAGAAATACAAAAAGGTTTCAATTTAAGACGTTCCAATTGGCAACAAGACCCCAAAGTGTAATTATCAAGCTACTGGTTTTCAAAATTTCTTTTTATATTTAGATGATTTTGTGAAAACTTTTTTGAATGAGAATAGCATTCCAAACTTATTCAAGCCTTACAAATTATTTGTATACTTTAGCATAGATAACTGCTTTAATACAAATAGTTTTTTTAAACATTGAGTTTACAAATTTCCTGATAAAATTCATTTGTTATAGAATATTACATAATATAATATAATAAAATCAAATTCAATAATTTTATAGAGAAAAACATTTCATTTGAAAAATATATCATTAAAAAATTTGATTACAAATTTACTAGAAATCAATGTGCATTTCACAATGAATCTTGTATCCAATTTTCACATGAATTTATACTGCAAAGTCTCAAAAATGAATTTTAACTATCAGAAGTATGTTTTAATTTATTGATCTTCACATTGAAGAATCTGTGATATAAATATTTTTGCCTGTGCTCTAATTCTCGAATTTTCTAAAGATGCTGTTATGATAAATTAAAAAAAAAATTATTATTCAGTATCTATAAATATAAATGATTTGACTATAGATTTAATATTAAATATTTACTATTTTTTATTATAAGAACTTTTGTTTGTTTTATATAGATTTTTTTAAAGATATTTTACTGTGTATGAAACTTTTGATTTTGTATACAGAAATTTGATGGAAATTATTTTGGAATTTAGATTTTAATATTGTTATTCAATATTTAAGAATTAAGTCCCATTAATTGAAAGTACAACATATCAAATGCTCAAAATCATTTGAATTTTTTTTATTTTTATAACATTAATTAGACACTTATATAAAATATTCATTTAAAAAATATGCTATTTAGTAAATTTATTGTTGGGAGTTATGCTTTAAAAAATCTTTCATATATCATGTCCAAATTTTGTGCTTAATTAATAGAAAATAAGAATTTACATAATATATATCTAATAGTTAGTGCTATGAAAATTGAAAAGAGTATCAAAAATAAATTTTTAGTATTTCTCTTAACATTTGTAAGAGTAATGAATAAATGATTGAGTGTAATTTTTTAAACTTTATAAAACAAATTTTATGCATTTAAATTTGCAGTAACAATCACATTCATGGTTGAGTATTTTCGGTTTTAAAAATGTTTTTCTTTGTATGGTCACAGAAATATATCATTTTATTTTTATAGAAGTTCTTTTTTAGTAATAAATAGATCTAAATCATATAGTTCTATATTGATTATACTCGGACTATATATTAATAAATTCAGAATAAATATAGGAAAATGTGGAACATTTGTTCCTTTTACATATATCCAATTTTCAAATATACTTAAATATTTCCTTCTTATAAGAACACCTTTACTAAAGAAGTTCATGTAGTATAATTTTTGAATAAAATCAAATTCCTGTTGCATAAATGATCTTTAACAAATTTACAGTTCTTCTTAACCTTATTATTTCAACTAAAAATTCCATTTAGCATTTAATAGAAACCTGCATAATTTTCTTTTATTAAAATTTCCTAACTGTATTTTAAATTTAGAGGTAGCACAAATAGATTAATGTGCTTTTTTGTACATATTTTCACTTTGCAATTTTGTTTCTATTATACTTCACAATATAACATTATCTAATTCACGCATGCTTCCTGTTCACTTTTAAAACATAGATTTAGAATTAATATTTTATATGAATTGAAAATTGTTTAGCTGAATACTCTGAAAGCCTTTCAGCATATTTATTTTTTTCTCTATTGTGTAAATGTTTTTTCTCTATTGTTATCGATTTAAGGAAAAGTGTTATTATATATATTTTTACTAATCAAATATTTTTACTAAAAATAAGTAAAATTGATTTATGTTTTTGATGTATGTTATGATTTTGTTAAAGAGAAAATAAATGCTGATGAAGGTAAGTATTGTTGTTATTATGTGGACAGGTAATTGTATTGAAGATTAGATTATTTTAAAGAGAAGAGGCACTTTCCATAAAAATATTAAACAAAATACCCTACTTTCTATAAGATTTTTTAAATAATATAAGTAAAATGCTGTTTCTAAATATATAATGCTCTTTTAATGCATATTATTTCTAAAGCTATAGTAATAAAGATATAACATCTATTGTATCATAAAATGAAATGCAATAAATATCTTATATTATAAAAATAGAAGAAATATATTATAAAAATATTTCTTGAAACATTGGACTCTTTAACGTTAACATTTATAGTATTAATTTTTTCACATTTCTTAAATGATTTTTCATAGTAACTTTAAAACTTCAGAATTCTTTTTTAATATGCATTTGAAACTATTGTAAAATGCTGGCAGCTCTGAATGATAATGTTCATGTATAATGTATGAATTAATTTTTTGGTCACATTTTGTGTTAAGATTTTTTATTTATATTTTTTTGATTAAATTTTTGATCCAGACATTTTTTCTGATATAATTAAAAAAAATAGATTCTAATTAATTGCATAAATTATAAGTTCCTTCATTTATGAATGAAAGTGTATATGCTGAGTAAAAAATTCTCTCTAAAATGAGTAGAAAATTAACTTTAGCATTTTAATTTTGCGTACTTCAGTTAGCTGTTTAATTTTTCATTAAGAATTTCATACAATTGATTTACTTATTTTCAATTTCATCATTGTTCTTTCATTCATACTCATAAAGAATCTTTTTAGCAATTTTAATCAGAGCATGCTATTAACACAATTTAATACTTATCTGTATGCAGCCAAGGTGATATTATATGTCAGTGATATTGTTTAACCTAATTAGTTTTGAATTTATGTGCTTATGTTTTGTTATAGATTATTCAAATTTTATATCAGTTTGTTTTTACAATGTTATATTTTAGACTTAATCTCTTAATTTGTTCTCATATGATGTATAAATGCTTTTACAGCTCTTTAATGCATTCCATATATTTCATGCTTTATTTTTGTATTATATAATTATTGACTTTATAATTTTTATAATTTTGAAATATGTATAGATTGTTGAACTCTTAGCAAATTTAAGAAATAAAATTGTTGACATTTGTATATTATCAATTATTGCAACATACATCATAGTACAACATATTTTGCTTAACATTATCTGTTTAATAAAAAATGACTTTTTCTCAATATGTACCAAAGCCATGATGTAGAATGATAAATGCCAATGTATATATTTTACTTTTATCAAAATTTTTGGAGATTATTAACTTAAAACATCATGAAAATAAATATTTGATGAGGTTAAAATTATTTAATTCATAATGGTAAAATTTTTACTTATAAAAATAGCCTTAGGAAAAATTTATTAAGTTTTTTTTTAAATAATCTTGTTAAAAATGGATCCTTTATTTTTTAAATAAACATTCTTGAGATTTCTTTCAATATAAAGGACTTTGTAAGTATTTGTGATTGCCAAACCTAATTAAGTTAAATAAAACATTTCTAATGGAACAAAATATTTCTATCCTATACACACATATATCCTTATTTAAATAAAATTATAAAGTTTATCATAAATGTACTTAAGTAAGCATGATGCACTAAAGAAATACATATGCATTTCTATGATAGTGTAAAACTTTTGTTCGATATTTTAAAATCTAGTTTTCAAGGAATGTTTCCTCCTAGCATATTTTAAGTTGTAGACACTAAAGTTTTGAACTTTTCAAACTCAATAAAATTGTTTATTAACAATCATTAATTAGTATACATTGCGAACAGTGTTAATTACCTTTCTAGAATCATTTTCTGTAAATAATGGGTCATATTCAGAAATCCTAAAAAAAGTTCAACTACTAATCATCTATCCAACAAATGTCTTTGCACTTAGGTGAAACATTTTTTACCTATTTCTCATTATTTAGGTGTAACTGTAAAACTTTAGTTCCTAAAAGCATGATTTGTTATTAGATCAGGGTCAGCCTAAACTCTCCAATTTTTAAGTTATCATTGCATAAACATGCAGTACAAGATTTTTTGAATTTGCTAAAATATATTGATCAAGTCTAAATTTTAATATGTATTCTTTAAAATAAACTTGCAAATAATTTCTTGAACTATGCTGTAATTCCTTTATTAGTTATTAAATTTAAATTTCACTATTTAATCACTAATGCTGTATTTTAATTATTTAAAATCTCATTTATGTATTAAATTCTGGTAACAGTCTTAAAGACTGTTTTCATACATTTATGGTATTTGACATAATTGTCAAAATGTATTTGTAAACTGTTAAAAAACGTTTATATCACAGGTTAAAATTTTCCATATTAATTTTAAAGTAGATTATTATTTTTATTATCAGGTGAAAAAAATGAATGTTAAATTTTTTGATTCAACAAATTTACAACCAAATTACACATCTGAATAATTTTGTTTATAATGTGTGGTATTGGAAATATTTACTCTAAATAAAGTAATTGAGACAAATTTTGAAAAGAACTAATTAAAAGCTATGTAAAAAATAAATAACTACCAGTTCATTTGAATTTTATTATCATTACATCTTATTATTTTTACTGTTAACAAAATGCTAAAAATATGAAGATTATTTGAACTGTATCACAATTTTAAATTTCTAAGATGATAAATAATTTATTTTCTTAAAATTTAGTAATTTCAGTTTTGTGTTCTTGCTGTTAATGTTATATAATTCAGATGGAATATTTTTATAATGGATAACGATATTTCTTTAACTACTTTCTATCTTTAAAATTAACTAATGACAATTCTAACAATTTTTGAATTTAGAGGTGTATCAAATAGTGCAATTTGGGCGAATGCAGAATAGACAAATCTTATAAACAAATATTCATCACCCAAATAATATTGAATTAAATATAAGTTTAATGTGAACAAAATGGTAAAGAAAATTACTGATAATAAAGTTTTAATTTTATAAATCCAGTTAAATTTTTTTATTTTATAAATGTAATAAATCATTAAACATTACATTTAAAGTACAAATTTGAAATCATTCAACTGAAATATTTGCTTTAATCAGAAGGTAATCCATTTTTCTTATAAGAAAAATGACCATTTAATTAATGGAAAATATTATCAAACTTATTACGTTTTAATCATTATAACATTTGGCATACTCAGTAATTATTTTGCAAAGTAACAAGCATAGAGAAAAGAAATTTTTATGAAAAAAAATGCAAGTTAATTTTTAATCACGATTTTAGGATTTTAATTAAAACATTTGTACATATATATAATAAGGAATAAATAAATTTATATAAACAAATAAGTTATTACTAATAACCTTATGGCATACATTACAATATTTTAAAAATGATATTAATATAAAATTAAATAAAGGGATTCATATGGGAATATATATATGCACATATTTAATCCCATATGAATCCCTTTTTTTCATTTTTACTTTTATATTACCAATAACTTGAGCAAGATGTATAAAACATTTTTAAAAATATTTTAGTTTTCTCCTCAAATAATGTAATTATATCTATTACATACTTCCTTAGAAATATATTTATAACCTCTTACATATTAATATGTTTAACATTCTTTTTCACAAGCACAACAGCCCTTGGCTGCCTCAACCACAAGCTATCTCCAGCTCCTTCTATCATTAGGGATTCATCTCCAATTCTTGATTTTTTAAGTATTTAGGTCTCTTGCAGTATTATCCATCCATCTAGTAGGTGGTCTTTCTTTAGCCTGGGAATTCAGGTTTTTTAAATGTTTAGATTTTTGTGAGATTATCATCTGGGCTTCTCCATACATGACAGATGCATTTAATCTGGTTGTCTATAGAGCTTGTACAGTAATTATAACATTACTTTTATTTAAATATATAATTTTATTTATATGGTATTAAATTTTAATGTCAAAATTTCTTCTAACTAACTGATATTAAATCTACATTTCTTTGTTAAATCAGGGAATTAACGTAAACTTCGTATTTGGTAACTTCATATTGTTGTTAGGCTTCATATTTCTATATAAAATAATTGTGACCGATTGGTCAAATATGAACATTCAGCAGAATGGAATACTTACATTTCTAAATAAATTAAATTGCACTGCAATATTATATCATACATATAGAATATTTTCAAATATGTCAATTTCTAGAAAATAAGGTTCATGAAACTAAAATCTGATAACATACTTATAAATTTCAAATTTTGGAGTTATTGAAATGACTACGTTTTATTTCATATCCTATTAGGCTTTGTGAAACCTTTCACAAATATCTATAACTATACAAAGTTGTTTTGAAAGTAATGCTAATGAAATTTAGAAAATGAAAAATTTTTTCTATTTAATGAAAAAGCCAGATACTCTTGTGCCTTAAACATTGTCTAGTATTTTGAATGTCTATGATTTCCAAAATTTTGATGGTTATCATCCTAAATGTTTCTCCTTAGCTGTCAAAATTTTAAAAACGGATCATTAATTTTCTATCATCTGATGAATTTAATATTTTTGTTTATTCCAATATTATTGAATCACATGTCGCATTATTTTTGAAGCAAATTGCAACATTTGCATGAAGCAAACTTTCTTGGCCAGTCTACATATTTGAGAAATATCTATGTAAATTTCGAGCACTTTTATAAACATTTTGCTCTGATTTTAGTATTTCCTTTTTTTAAAAAGTGTGCATAAATATACACTAATGTGCAAAAATGATTAAACTCAATGATCAAGTTCAAAAGTATTTTTCATTCCAGAAAATTTGCGACCTGTTTTGAAACTCAGCATTCACATAGCTAAAACTTGTTTTTGAGCAAATATCATATCTTCATTTAATCTCAAATTATCTACTAAGCTTTTTATTTCTCAGGAAATGCTAATTAGATAATAATAAAAAAGAGATTTTGACATACTATAATGGATCTAGTTAGTTCTCGTGCTCTTTTTTAGCTATACATTTTCAGTGTTCTGCATATTTTTAATATTAAGTACCAATTTTTACAATAAACTTTGTCTTAATTTCTTACATTTATATTTAAGTAGATTGGTTTGAAAAGGCATAATTCTAATCACCGAAAATTAGCAGTTTCTATACTCAACCCAACCAAAGTGTCCTCTATAGTGGTATTTGGATCATAAAATAGGAGACATGATTGCATTATTCTCTAAGAAAAATGATATTTCTGGAAGTAGCAACCTATTCTGGATCTTCTGCTTGGTTCCTTCTTCTGAATTACAAAAATCATATTTTCTGCTATAAGATGCTGTCAATTATGATCCTTGTAATGATGAAAGTTGAAATAAATTCCTAGTGGAGGAGCATAAAAATATAAAAACACTTATGATCAATATCTTGTCAGCCATTTGTAAAATTTTTAGCTGATCAATAATGGATATTTTTGCAACTGAAACAAAATATCAATTAAAGTTATATATATGTGTAGAGCAAAATAATTTGTAATTGGGCAATTATTCTTCACATTACTATCTAAAACATTAGATAGTTATGAAAATAATAAACTGATTATCCAATCAAAATTTTTAGATATTTGTTTAAAAATTTTAATGCTGTCTTCTGAGAGAGATTAGATACCAATAAAAAGAATACCCTAAAATCTGCTAAAGTTAGAAATTCAAAAACTTCATATTTTTCTCTGTCATAATTTTTTTATAAAAATGAAGTGTAAGTAAAATTAAAATCCTGCTTAAACACAAGCACAAGTTATTTATAGCTTATGTGAGTGTTTAAGCAAATTTAGTTTCATTTTTAAGTTAAATATTTCAATGATATTATGCTGAAATCGTTTTTATTTATTAACGTGTAGCATTGTAAGAAAGTGTTCACAAATAAAACTAAGAAATCTAAAGATTACAAAATTCCATTTCAGTTATGTTGAGATTACTTTTAACTTACATTCTATAATTGGTCATTTTGAACTAAATTGTAAAGTTATCAGATATTACACTGAAGTGCCACTGAATTAGGGATACCTGTTTAGTAATGAGTTGGGCCTCTCCTCTGGCCTTGATAACAGCTGCCACACGACGGGGCATAGATTCAACAAGTTTTCGGAAACGTTCCACGGGAATGGCTTGCCAAACATCGACTAAAACTCCCCATAACTCAGTAATGTCCTTGGTGCTGAGTAAGGTCCTGCCTTTCACATCTTGTTTCAAAATATCCCAAATATGCTGAATGGGATTTAAGTCTGGGCTTCTAGGTGGCCAATTTATGATAGAAAAGTCAGAGGAATGCTTATCCAACCAGCTAGAAACCAACTGGGACCTGTGAAAGGTACAATTGTCTTGTTGGAAAACTCCATTACCATGCGGATAACAAAACAGCAAACGGATGGAGGTGATCACCCAGCAACTCTACACACCGAATTGTGTTAAGGGAGGTTGGTACACGGGCCAAAGATCCCAAACAGTGCAACGAAAAAAACACCTCAGACCATGATTGAGCCAACATGCCCTTTGTACAGTTCCAACCTGACAGGCAGGATTCATGAGCCTCTTCATGTCAGTGGTAAGAAGTTGGAATCGTGACTCATCACTCCATACTACTCGTTTCCAGTCCGTGTGCTCTCTTGCCCAGGCAAGACTTGCAGCCCGATTACGAGCACTGAGCAATGGTACTCTTGTAGGTGGTCAATGGCTCCGAAACCCATACGGTGGAGCGAGCGTTGCACAGTCAGTTTACTGACAATACGACTGGCAGTCATTCAACTGGGTGGTAATTTGAGTTAATGTTTGGCTACGCTGGCTCCGTACACGACACCAGAGCTGTCTCTCACCAAACACTGTCATGGGTAATTGTCCTTCGCAATTTACCCAATTGCTAGTTTTTTTCCACCATCCATGTATTCTTGGTATACTCTTGACACTGAGGACCTTGAAAATCCTAGTTGCCTGACAATTTCGGAAATTGAATGGACCATGCGTCGCGTACCTACAATTTGTCCGTGATTGAAAGTGTCTAAATCAGGCACTTTACACATACTGGCAGTTCCAACAACTAAATCAGAACAACCACAGTACATGCTATATATCTAGTTATCACAGCGCTCTCATTTGCGCTTAAATGATGCACAGCACTACACAATTTGCATAGCCCTTGCTACCCCTAATTCAGTGTACTTAACACATTATTTAATAAATTAAGTCAAAATTAAAATTATATTTCTGAAACCTATTTCAATAATTTTTTTTAATTAAGTGCTTAGTAGTTTAACATTTGGAAATATAAAATAAAGGTATGATTTAATGTAAATCTTTGTTTTATTTTCATTATAATTACTTTAAAAAGGTTTAGTAAATCAAATTTAGGATTTCTCTCAATGTAATATTATAATTTTTAATAACATTAAACACAAAATAAATTTAGGTTAAATGAGCATATCATAATAGTTAATTTTTATTTTCAACAATAATTTACAAAAATTACAACAATGCATCAGAATTCTGAAAGTTACAACTGTACAAAAATATTACAATAGTTAGTATAAGTGTTATACATCATTATAATTAAGTTCTGTATGCAATTTCTTACAAAACTAATAGCAAGAAAAAATTACAGAAATGATATTACATAAAAGAAATATAAATTTATATATGGATTTTTAAAATAAAAAAGCAATTTCAAAATCAAGTATTTTTTTAGAAGTTTATTTCACTGATAATATGGCTGTCTGTAGGGTGCTTCTGAAGGACCTCTTGGAGGAATGTGACCAACATTAGGATTTGGTGCAGGTGGAGGGGCTGTTATTGGCCTAGGAGGAAGAGTTGCTCGAGTAGGTGGTGGGGGAACAGCACTTGGTGGCCATTGTTGTATATAGGAAGGAGTTTCTTCATAGCTACCTGCTGTAGGTTGAAATCGTTGAGGTGGTGGTACAGGATGAGGTACATGTTGAGGGCCACGGGGAGGCGTATAAGTGGCTGGTGGTGGATGATGTACAACCGGAGGAGGAGTAGAATAAATTGGAGCACCTGGAGCATGAGGATGATTTATGGGAGGCTGGTGGTGGACAGCAGGAGGAGGTTGACTAAATGCTTGAGTAGTAATAGGTGGAGCCTGTGAATAGGTTGGCGCTGGGGTGGGATGTAGATGCTGATAAGCATGTGGGGGGTAAGTCGCAGGTGGATGCTGTAATGGTGGTATTGGATGTGTTGGAGTAACATTAGCAGGATACTGAGGTGCATGAGGTTGAGGATGAATATGAGGAGCTGCAGGAGCAGCATGATTTGCACCATCATCTTGTATAGGGACAGTTATGAGATTTGGTCGGGCACTACTAACAGGTATAGTACTTGGATAATTTGCAGGAGAGTGAGGATATTGTCTAGTTTGCCCAACAGGGCTTCCCATTGGTATGTTGGTATTTCTTGAATGGTCTACAGGTTCCCTGTGATCTTGAGTATGTTGAATATGTCCACTAACCATAACAGGTTGATGTGAAACATCAACTTGCAGATGTCCTCTTGGATCACGGGGATCTCTGTTAACTGGAACATGGGTAGGTACAACAGTAACAGCAGTTGATGAGGGTGGTAAATGAGTATTTGTAGATGATGATGATGTAGTAGTTTTTAAATGTCGATGATTTACATGTGCCTGGAAATTTCAGATTTATTTTATGTGATTTTTAAAATAAATTCATTCATAACTAAGACAATAAAATATGTTATATATTTTTATTAGTATTTGTTAGATTTATTGAAAATTAAAAGAAACAATTTTGTTTGATTGCATTAATGAGAATCCTGATTACATAAATTTTCATTTTATGAAATTTCAATATTTAATGAATTTTATTTAAGTTAAAACAAAAATTTATAAACATTGATTTAATGGATATTTTGGTTTTATCCAATTTATTTAATTTCAGTTTAATAACCTGAAAAGAATTCTTTTCCTGGAATCAATTCTTAATAAGCAGAAATTTCATCAAAATGCACTTCCCATTAAAGAAACTATTTTTTAAAATAAATATTATAGATTCAGTATAATTTATGTAAAAAATTTGTTTTTAATCATACTATATGTTTAAACAGCTACTGATCTTTCATTTATATAAATGTAAGCTTGGTACAAAAAATAAACACTTAAATGATTTTTTTAATATTAATAAATAAACGTTTGAAAAATGTAAATTGATAAGCTGGATTTAAATAATATACTGTAATAACATAATAAAACATATTGGACACCTCTACACTTTAACATTATGTGACTGAAAATAGTTTTCTAGTCCCTAAATGGCATTGAAAATTCTAATATGCATGTGTAAAATCATCACACTGTTCATAATTATCAAAATTTTTTGATACCACTAAGTAGACAGCCTAACTGCCAAAAACTGTTTAGTAGAATTTTAATATCCATAGCATAAATTGTCTTAGAGAATTTTTTTTACAGATAAAAGGACCTTATTCAAGCAATCCAAAGGAAGAAACTTGAAAATTACCAAGCATCCATTTTGCAGCCATGCATACAGAAGGCAAAACAATAGCATTCATATTCTGTTGTTCAATATGGCTGGGATCAAATTACAGAAATATTTGGGTACAATCAAACAGTTTATTATAATATTTATTATTTTTATTTCCAATGGCCTACTTACAAAGTCCACTGAGCCAAAAATACAGAAAAAGAGTAGACAATGAAGACAGAAAAATCTATAAAGAGCTGAGGATGTTTCCAGCACGCCAGTAGTGGTTGCGCAAGGAAGGTTCAGATAATGCTGGATAGCGACAAAGATGATCCATCTCCTCTCGAAGATCACAGGGCCCGCAGAAAGGTTCTTGGACTATGTTAGTTGTACATAGGTGTTTAAGAAGGCAGTCATGCCCAGTGGCCAAAATGAAATTCGGCAACAGCCCTGCCTCTAGGCCACTTAGGGATAAATTGAAGATTATTCCACCAGGTCTTGTTAGATTGTCTCTCTGAGAATTGGTTTAAGATAATGTTCTTCATCTTTTTCTTAATGAGCAGCTTGGTATTAATAAGGGGAATTATATTTCTTGATGTTTGTTGGATAGAAGTACCCTGCTTAGCAAGGTAGGCAGCTAACTCATTACCTGCAACACCACAGTGTCCTGAAATCTAATGTAACACAACTTTTTTTTGAAAAATTATAAACCCTATCAGTAGATTTTTGCACTCAAGGATGTCAGAAGAGGCAGGGGCTGTATGAGTCCACTGCGAGAATCACCGCCTATGAATCCAGAAGATGACCGCCTTTGTAAAGGGGTTCAAGTGGCAATAGTACAGCTGTGTTAGAACCACACAAATAGTAGCTACTTCTCCATCAAAAGCAGTTCTGTCTTTTCCTACTCGGGTATAGAAAGAGAGATTGTTATGTACTCCTGCAGTGTCTGTCATTTGCAAGGGATCCATTTGGGATTAGGATATAGGGTATTTGTTTCTTAAGCAATTGTTCTCAAAATCGAAGCATTGTGCACATTTTTACACATATCCTAGGTGAGCTCTGTACGAATATGAAAATTCCTAACAGTGGTTGGATCTAAAGGTAGGATCAAGGGCTCAGGGTCGATATTTAGATCAAGTAACTCCTTCAGTTCCAAGACATCCTGTACAAAACCAAAACACCTGTAGGGTCTTCAAAACCTACCAGGATCCAGCAAAAGTTCATTAAAAAGAGAATGAGGCCAGGTATTCGCATTATTCTCTCTCAAAGCAGTAGAGCTTTTTCTTGAAGAATGTTCACTGCAGGTTTATTTTCAGTAACCATTAACATGGTATAGGTTGGTGTTGTTTTTATTGCTCCCGTAAATAATACGTAGAGCTGGTTTTGGATTTAATCTAGTAATTCAATAATGGTTGGAGAGGCTGTAATCAAAGGCTAGCAGCAATATGTTAGAATGGGCAAAATAAATAATTTGTATGTAAAATTTAGGGTGGTGTTTATTAGAATATTGTATACATAACTATTTATACAGTGACCTAATGATAGGGCCCAGGTATCAACTCGGCTAATGTTTAATAAACAGTGGATAATAAATGTTTTGTTCAAGACATTAGTTTTCCACAATCAACAAGTGAACATGGCTCTCAGTTATGAGAAATCTTCTCAGAGTCATGCAGTGGATATTTAAATTAGGTTTACAACATTTTTCAGTTAGTTTTTACCACCATATAGTAGATCATTGAAATTTTTTGTAATGCCATGACATCCGCAACACATTATCTTTCAGGAGAGTTTTCAATAGATGACTTCTTTATTCATGTATTGTATGTGAAGAAACTAAATAACTTCCCAAAACTAATCCAACACACACATAATGTAGAAAACAAAATAGATCTCCTATTAATATGGTTTACTATTACTTTAAAAAATGAAAAGATGAATATTTTTCTGTTAAAAAGTAGTACAAGACTTGCATAAAATTAAGATAGATTTGTTTTATTTTTGCTCAACAATAATTTTTCATAAAAGGGCTGATTAGCCAGGGACTTACAATTTAAGATGAATTCCAAACTGCTAGAAACACTCGAGATTTGAGTTGAAAATTGCAGCTTCATAGCTGCAACTGTTGAATTGAAGGTGAGAGCAATAATCATTTGCTAGCTTGGCTTCATAAAATTAGTATGTGATAGTTTAATGAGTGAAAACTATTTCTTTAAAGCTTATAATAAGGTCAAAAATAATTCATGGCAAACTACATAGATAAATAACATAATGAATAATCTAAAACAATTACAAAACTTACATTAATATTTTATACAAATGATTAAAAATACAGAAAAAACAGTATTTACCAAGAACAATTTTAATAAAAATAATAAAAGGGAAATATTCAAAAGTTTATTTAAATATATTTATGCACAAATTATAACTCTTTCCAATAACTAAAACAGTTGTAGAAAAAAAATTTCTAAATATTATAATATACAAGTAAAATATTAAACATATATAATGATTTGATGCTAATTCATATACATAAATAGTGAATTTCTTACTAATTGTAAAAATGTAAATTATTTTTAAATTAAAATAAATTGAATTTAAAAAGTAAAATTACCTGTAAATCTCTTTGACTTAGATACGTTCTACCACAAGCTCCTGGTACATGTCTTGACCCACCATATGTACACATGAATACAGTACCTAAAATACTTTGTTCAATTCTTTGAACATTTCCATCACATCTAAATAATATGTTATTAATTAGTACAATGTTTGCACATAAAATAACTTAAAAATTTATAGTAGTATATAGAATTTTTAAAAACTTACTTCAGACAAACTTTGTCAAATTTTTTTGCACAATCAAGACAAAAAACATGTTTGCAAGGAATCTATGAAGATATAAGAGAGAATTTTTTTAAATTTTATTTCATGGGTATTACAAAATATATGCAGTGTGAGTTTTGAAAATTGTATTTTGATTGCTAAACATTAAAGCAAATATTGGCTAAATCCTAGGAACCCGTATGGCAATAAATGCACCAAACTGGTTACTACACCGGAATATATTCTTGTGCATATATACATCATAAAACAAACTGAGATCTTATGACACGACCTGATGTAAGCAAGTAAAAATTTGTTTTGAGTTTTAGTAACCCTTTAAGCATTTTTCATTTATGCTTCAAATTTCAGTGTTTGATTAATCGCTCAAAGGTAACTTTTTGCACTAATATAAGCTGAGAGGACTAATTAGACTAGGTCTATGATTTAAAGTTTAAGAGCTATATTTCGTTTTGAAAGTGTTCATCAAATTGAAAAATTTAAATTTTAGTATTAGTATGTAGAAAGTGAAAATTACGAATTGTAATAAATTAAATTTTCATTTGAAAAAAAAAAAAAAAAAAACCTCTGCAAGTGATAAGGTAAGTTCTTTTACTTTATGTGTTATTCTATTCGAAATGTAGTTGTATGTAATCATCTTTTACTTATTAAGTATTGTATGGAAATATTTGACATGTATTTAGGTTTACTGGAATTAAACTAGTGTTTTCATAACATTTATGTTTAATAATTTTATAAGAAACCTAGTATTTTCTTAAAATTATGTTATTTATATTATTGATTTAGTCTCATTGCCCAGTTTCAGGGCTAGATTGCATTTTACTGATGTTTTTTAAGGTGGACACCTTTGTCTAGTTAATTAAAAGGAGAATTTTGATAAAAATGTTATTTACCTGGTAAATTTTAGCTTTATTGCCCAATAGCCTTCAGGATAGAATGGGTTACACTATGTTTTTAAAGGTGGATATCACTGCACAAACCTGAATTTTCATAAAAATGTTTCTTATTTACATTACTGATAAACTTTTATTATCTGGTTATCCCCCACACACACTGTAGACTGAATGATACTTAGTTTAGATTTGTTTTTTAACATGTAATTTTTGTGCAATTAGCTAGTAGTTATTAGCATTTTAACACTTCTGTGTCTTGATTGTAATGAAATATCCAATATTTTGTTAATTGAATTTGAAATAATATGCAATGTCCAAAGTTCAAGTTTGAGCATGATCAGTATTTTTAACTGGATACTGATCAAAATGACTAATTGAGGTTTGCAAAGTAACTGTGCAGCATTTGATGTGCAAATTAGAAATTGGGCCAAACCAGTACTGGCTGCTAAGATTTTAACCAAATATTCAAACTATTTTTCAAAAATTGTTTGCACAAAAAATAAGAAATTTTTTCAAAAGAAGATAAATACAAAATGACTGAATTCTATTAACATCATGTATAATGAAAATTTGCAAGTTAGGTAAAATTTTGCTATAAAAGTTTGATAGAAAAAATGATTTCAATGACAATAGTCACATACACTTTACCAGAATTTAATATAATTGTATATTATCTATACATACATGAATATATGCATTACAGCAAGATATGCACATATAATATACGTTAAAATATATTTGATAAGTTAAACAATTTACTTAAATATAATTAAAAATGTACAAGTTTTAATAGATTGAATTAAAAGTACAATAGGTAATTTTTCTAAAAATAATTAAAAACCTATTTAAATACTATATTTTATGAATAAATGAGGCAAACCTAATAATTTTTGTAAGAAATTTTCCTTATATTGGAAGCATTTTCAACAAATTTTCAAACATTAGAAGATTATCAAAAAATTTACATAAGCAGCTATATTTTAAGATTTTAAAGAAATGTCAAGAGTTAGCAAATATGTATGAGAGCAATTATTTTATAAACATAAGTAATACACAATGTCAAAAATTATTTAAGTATACGTTGGCACTTTTACATATATTATTAAGATAATTAAATAATTACCTCAACAAAAAAAATCTTTAAAAATACTTTTCTGGAAACTATGACAGAATTTGATTAATCTAATCCAATATAACAAAAGATATTTAAATAATCATTAAATTATTTAATAAATTTTGAAACTATAAAAGTTCATTTTCTCTATGACCACACCAATATAATCTTATATAGAGTAAAAAATAAAATACATAATATAAAAAATCATATAGAAAACATTCCCACAATCATTAAGGTTTTATAAAAAATTTAATTTACCATTCTTCCATAATTTAAAATAGGTAGAGAACATTTTTCACAACAATGTATTAGAGGGTCAATAACTTTGTCACCAATGAGATTCACCTATTAAAAAAATGACACAGTTATTATAAACATATTTAAAAGATTAATATTTAACAAAAGATTTATAATAAATATACCTTATGGTCCCATCGTAACTTTTGATTTTGATGCAAAGGTTCTGGGAAAGTACGATCCATAGGACTAAAGGCTGGTGTTTTATCCAATTTTGAAATAACTTCATCAATATTAGAATCAGTAACTAAAAATAGAAACAAATATTTTAAATTGTTTCATCAAAATAAATCATTATTTTAAGAAGAAATGATTTTAAATAAACTTTTTTAAGACTATTAATGAAGTTAACATACAGGAAACTCTTTTAATTATAATTACAGACATCACATAAAACCATATTTGAAGTTAATAATTTTAAAATTTAAATCATACACCAAAGTCAATAAGAAGCATACATGTTTATATTCAAATTATTTTTGAGTATATTTTACTTAATAAATATAAGCAAGAAAATACGAAACATAAACATTTTGAAATTTTAATTAAAGCAGAATATAATAAATTAAGAAAAAAATATTTAATTAAAAACAAACTTTTTTGTTTAAAACTTTATAATTCTATGTATTTTATTAACAATTTCAGCTGAAGACTACCATTTAGTGCAGGCGATTAAATGCACCAATGGGTTTACCATGTTGAAATGTGTTTAAGTTTCTGAATATTAGTTAGATGAGAGTTTTATATGCTTTCAAAATAAGTTTAAGCAAAACTTATTTTGAAAGCATATAAAATAAATTAATTTTCCTATAGTTTTCATTATTATTTTCCTTGTGGAATACATATGGTCACATAGTCATTCTGAGAACATTGTGGCATACTGGAGTCAATGATTCTAATAATTTGTAAATTTATTTTATATATTTAAAATTTCTGTTGTATGTAATATTTTATGTTATATACTAATATATGAAACATTTATAAACAATATAAAATATATTGTTTATAAATGTTTCATATATTAATTTTTAGATTTATTAAGTTTGTTAATGTTGATTAATTTGAAAATCTATATTTTATAAGAATGTTTATGCTTTAAATTAATTTTGATTGGTCGTATTAAACTGAGGCTAGATTGTACTACAGCGATTCTTTTTAAAGTGGCTGCCATTGCCTGGTTAATTAAAATTCAAGTTTTCATAAAAAATATACTTTATTAATTATATATAAAACCTTACAGATTTATCTATATTGCCTGATTGTTTCTGTAGTAGATTGGGGTACACTGAAATTTTTTTAACATAGTCATCACTACTCAATTAAAATTAGAGTTTTTATAAAAATGCATTTTATTAACATTACAAAGATAGATTTACTGTACTATCATCACCTGTTGTAGACTGTCATACTTAATTTAATCTTTTGTAATCTTAGTAAAATCTAGTTATAAAATATAATAAATATATGATGAAGAGTTAAAAATTAATGTAGAAAATTTCATTCTAACTTTAATAAATATAAGACAACAAATCAAAAGACCAAATGACTTTACATATTAAAGGAAATTTATTTATATAATACTTGTTTTGTATACTCATTAGAAAATTCTCTGTAATCACAGAATATAATTAACATAATTTAAAAACATTGCCTGTAATAAATAGCTATCAATTTTTCAATAAATTCTTAATTTTTCTGTTATAGATTTGGTGGAATCTTCAAATTTTGCAACAATTGAGAGAATTTTTTTTTGCCAATTTAAGAGAACCGGTAAGATCAGTAAAGTAATTCATCATTTGCAATTGGGCAGTGATTGTAAGGGCAACCACATTCTCCTAGTGGGTTGCAAGAGCCCGGTGGATTGAGGACATATCTATGTTAATCTGTGACATTCATTGTTTTGCTGTTGTGGCATGAATATGGAGAAGGGGGTGACAACTCAGGTATGACCCAGTCACATTTTGAGATTCAAAATTACTTATTAATAGGTAACTATTCCAAACTCTTTAATTTTAAGACAGTTTAGGACTCTACTGCACAACTATTTATGTCAATGTAAGTAAATTTATTTTCTACTTATAAGTAACAAGGTTATAAAATATTTTCATAGTATTTTTATTCTATTATTTATAAGTACAAGTTCAAAATGAGACAGATTTCTTTTGGGAAAAAAGAAAAACATAGTTATTTTAACAAATAGACAAGATTTATTGAAAAAATTTTAAAAACAAAAGCTTTTTATATTTAAAATATTAAAGCCTATTAGAATAATATAATTTAATCATAAAAATACATTGCCAAAGATACTGTACAGAATTTGAAATGTATAAAGCAACTTATTGGAATATTAAATGATTGCAATATAAAAAACAAAATAAGAGATGGGTCTAAATTTTTCTATTTTATTCATTAATATTTATAATAATGGTTAAATTGACCTCTTTACAATAATGATTTAGAGCAATTTAAAAGCAATATCAAATATTTTTTAATTTTTTTTATACAAAACTGCCTTATTGAGGTTTTTTTTTCAATCCTAGAAGTTTAATAATTACAAAACAACAAATGCATTTTAAGATTATTTTTGCAAATTATAAAAAATAATACAATCCTAGCTATTTAAAGACTAGCTTGATAGCAAAGAGATTTTTACTCTTAAAAAATGAGATTATTTATTAAAAACAAATAGAATTATTTTACTACAACTTATTTTGCATTTATTTTCCAATACAAGTAATGATTTAACAAATTATGCAATATTTTTATTTGATGTTAAAGATTTAGCTTTATGGCCCATGTCACCTGTTGTAGACTGCATGATGCTTAGCTTATATTTGTAATTTTATAATGCAATTTTTAGGACAATAGTTTCTAGTTATTAGCATTTTAATACTTTTGTAGTAAGTATTTGTAATGAAACATTCAGAATTTAAAATATCATGCAATTGTGAAGTTGAAGTTTGAGCGCAATGTGTATTTGGTAATGAGATATTGCACGTTGTGATGTAATTTAGGTTGGTGAGAAAACTGTGCTGTATTTGGAAATCGCACACTTCCATGGTCTTTTACCTAAATAACTTACAGATACAGTAAATTTGCAAAGGGATATTGTTAACTAAATTATTATGTGAATTAACTATTGCGTTTTATATTTAACCCTATATTGAAAATTTTATGACATTAACACACCCATTAAGAGAAAGTCAAATAGTAAATTCATCTGCTTTAAACAAATGAAATACAATATTAATAAAATTCATTTATATTATATAAAATTCAAAGTATTTTATTAACCACAGGATTTGGTTTGGTTCGTTGGTTACCCAATATATTTCCATACAAGGGCTAAACCAGGTTCTACAGTTTAAAATGGGGTAAAAATTTACCATACGGTCACCCTTGGCGAAATTTTGAAAATATCGCCAAGGGTGACTGTATTGAAAATTTATGATCGGGAAAAATGGCTGAAATAGTGACAAATATTTCATACATTGTTGATATCTAACAATATGCTCAACTAATTTTACAAAATTAACAAAAAACGCACATTTTTAAGATTTCAAACATCAATGGTCAAATAATAAAGTTAAGTTAAATTATTCATAAAATTTTTTGATTAAATTTTATATTAATGAATTTAAATCAGTAAATATTCAGGAGAAATTAATGACACACAGGTTTGCCAAAATACTAGTTTGCTGGGTTTCCAGTAAAAATGTTCGCAAACTTGGAGCTAAAAAACACGCTAAGGGTGACCGTACAGTAAATCGGATAGGATTCCAAGCCCCCAACACAGACCAAGGTGGGATTTACATCACAAACTGTTGAACCAAAGACATTAATCATTCTGACTCCCAGTTTGGAATCAAATGCAGAAAAAATCTGTTAAGATTTAATGAATAACAAATCTGCTTTTCAAATTTATGAATTTAATAATGCCACGATATTTTATTTCAACTAACAAATAAATAATATAATTTTTTAAATTTTGTATATGATTTGTAAATGATTTTGTAATGATTGTAGTCGGTGAAATTTTTGACTTTATATTATAATTAAAAATTATTTTGTTGAGAATAATGAAAATAAAGATATAATAACTATTATGCAAATATTAAGTAAATAAAAGTATGGAATTTTTGGAAATGTTAATCAATAGTCTTAAATAAATTACATGGTTTCTCAGTAGTTGCATTTTCATCCGGAACATCTGCAGTTTCTTCGTTTTCATCATTCGTTTTTTTAGTAGAAGCTCGCCTAGTTTTACCTCCACGTCGGCCTCTTCCTCTCCCTTTACCTTTCAATTTTAAAGAAATGTTTTTACGAACACCTTGAGCTTGAGCAGATCCAACATTTGAATCAGAATATTCTAAATCGTCCGCTACAAAAAACAAAACAAAACAAACTTTTGTGTTTAAAATAATTACTTAAGAATTCATATTAATAAGAATAGAATACTTTATAAAAATATGTTATGAAATTGATATTGTTATATAACTTAAATAATAAGAATATAATGGATTCCCTATAAGTAATAATTAAAAAACAAGATCTCTATCTACTAACTTACTTTCATCCGCCATCTTTACTACGAGAAAAACATAGTACAGTTAACAGTTACTGAGCTATAAACGAAAACTACGCGATTATAATTTTTTTTGCAGAAATGAAAAATAATTTCCTTTTCGAATAGAATGGATTTAATTTGTTTCCCCATCCATTGGTTCCTGCCGTTACCGGTTTATTGACAAACGAACCAAGGGATTATTTAAAATGAAACGATTTGATTGCTGACTTATGAATTCCAGCATCATGATCATAATATTTTTATTTTTAAAAAGAGATCATTTTATTATTAAAATAATAGTATGAACAAAATAATAAAATCTAAGCACCTAATTTGATATGGTTCACCCTTCTTAACCGATTTTTATGAATTAAAAATGAGGAATTTATCTATTAGGATCAGTTTATCGTTAATATTTTCTAAGTAAACACGTATTGAATATATTATTTATTTCATGTATTTAAATTGAGTATTTTTTCTTAGTTTATTAAATTTATATTTGAGTAGCATAAAGCTTTTTGATGCTTACATTTAATTACAATATAATTTTAAATAGTGAAAAGAATTTCTTAACAATTTCTTCAATGAACTTGTATAACAGAAAAAATATATTTACATTATTTTCTGTAAACTAGAATGGATTATGGTGTAGAATAAGTAAATATAATGGAAATAATCCAAAGGAAAGAAGCTTCTCTTAAACAATCTAATTTCACAATTGTAGAATATTTTTGGGCATAAATTCATGTTGTAGAATAAAATATATGCTAAAAGGTGCATCAGTCATTGTAAAAGTTTTTAATTTGATTATACCTATTTTGGTGTAATAGCTGACTGATGACTGAGTGGTTTCTGATTCCTATGCTGTTGGTCCTGAATTTGAATCCTGGTTTGGGAATATATATTTCTTTCTCTCTGTGTTTCTTTGTCCTTCTGAGATGATGTATGATTGTGGCCTACTTAATAAGCGGGTTTCTTGTAGTAATGCGTGGGTAATGCTATTCGCCTCTGTGACTTGATTCACTAGTGCCCACTGGGTAATGATACATGAGTATCAGTTTCTGGCCTTGATGTGGTGAAGGGTTAGTCACCCACTGCCCGCTGTTATTAAAAATAAAAATTTATGGTGTGATAACCGTGCTGAAATTTGTAATAAGTTTCGGTTGGTATTTAGTTCTGAATGCAGGCATCAAATGGCTGGGATTGAAAGTTGGTCTAAAGATGTTTTTTCTTATTACTGAAGCAATAAAATGTCATCTAATAAGATATTGTTTTTGATATTTCCCAAATTTTGCAGTTTTTCTGACATGTTTATATTCAAATATTCCAGAAAGTTATTTAGTTATAAAATTGATTTTGTTCATTTTTTACATCATTGTTATTGATTTTTTATATTATTGAAAATTATTTTTATATCTTAGAATTATGAAGTATGAAGAGTTCTGATTTAATAGGAATTGATGTATAGCAATCAAATTGTATCCCCACCAGGTTTCATTGATTTAGTATAGAATTTTTTATTTTACGATTTAAGCTAGCAATTTGAATAAATACTTTTTTGTTTTATTATTACCATTTTTCAATTGTACTATTTTAACAGTCTTATTTTAGAGATTTTCCATGGTATAGTTTAACTATGCTTGTACTCATGAAATGAAATCTTATGAATAATTGATATACATTTTTAACACTAGTTAAATTTTTTCACAAAATAACCTTTCCAAAAAAATACTATTGACACTTATACCTGAAATATTGTATTTATTTTTTGTAGAAAGTCTTATACATAAATCTTATTTACATTGTATGAATAAAAGTTTTGCATATTATTACCAATCAATGTAATTACAAAAAATAAGTTTTTATAAAATGTTAGTAAAATTGTCGCATTTCAAATTACAATAAATATATCTTATTTATGTCTTATTTCAAGTTAGAATTTTTTTATAATTTAGTATGTACAAGCAGTTTAAAAGAAACAAATTACGTCTTTATGTTTTTCCAAATTTTTAATCTTGAATGTTACTTTTTTAATATCATTATTTTAGTAATTGTTCTACTTAAAGGCTCCAGTTCTTATTTGTAATTTAGGGGAAATGTGATTAATTTGGGAATTCATAAGGAAATCCTCTTAAAAAATCCCAGACACAAAAAAAGATGTTATGGGCTAGCATGGGGTTAAAACTGCATTTACAGCAGGTAGGATTGAACTTAGATTTGCCATTAAATTTAAGGCAACAAAAATGGCCACTAGCAAACCTAGAGTATGTAGACTGTTCAGCTCTAGATTCTTGAAAGCAATTGGACAAAGTAACATTCAGCAGTTTTCAATCCTGGTTAGGACACCCTAGGTATAAAGGCCACTTTATTTTTTAGTTTACCCTAACAGAGAGAGGCAGCAGTGTTAGGTCAGTCTTCTATCCTCTAGTGCACCAGGCTTTGGGCAGTAGCATCTTTTCCCTTTACCATGAGCTTTATATTATTCATAAAATAATTAATTAAAATTATTTATTTTTTGGCACTTAAAAATCTAATAAAATTGATATAGAAGCTTACTTGTTTCTAATAAAAACATATTTATTTATTTCCAGTTACGGAGATATGCATTTCCTTTTCAACTAATGGTTCCAGTAATCATGACAATCAGTATTTCATTGGGTAAGTTTAATAAAATATTTTTAAATAGGAATTGTTAAAACACTAGTAAAAATAATTTTTTTAAACTTGAATAGTTATGGAAATTTACTGTAATCAATTTTGGTATGCATAGTATATATCTTGGATTTATAAAACATTTTTTATTCATGTGACATAAATTTGTTATACAGAACTTTAAAAGCTGTTTATTTAAAATTTTAAAATACAGTATATCTATTTTTCAAGCTAAAATTTTTATATAATTTTTTTAAGTAAAATGTAATAGTTAAGTATGTATTTTGTAATTTTAAATTCATAAGTGTATGTAAAATTATCATTAAAATTTTCTACCACTATAATTTTTCAACTATTTTTTACCTTTTATAGTTTTTTTTAAGGAAAGGGTGAGCATAAAAAAATGAATTGATAAATTTGTTTCATATTCAACCTTATAACTTAAAATCAAAGTACTTCATATGATTTTGAAAAAATTCTAAAATTTTATTTTTATCCAAAATATGAATTATTTTGTCACTAACTTGTTACCGAACTGGTTCCCTTTATAATGATATGGATTTTTTTCTGCAATTTACATCTAGAGTACATCTAGAGTATTTGGTTCTTTTCCTGATATTTCATGATGCATTTATCTAAAATTTTATGCAACATGAGTTTTATGTATGCATTAAATATGTCCAATTTACAAAATCAAAGTGTTTTAATAATTATAATTTTGTATTTTTATTACAGTAGATATTTATTTTTAAGAACTCGTAGGGTACTGTAAAAGAGTTTGTAAAATAGTAAAATAATATATTAGATTATTAAGATCGGATTTTATTTTTTACCAACTATAGTTTTTCTTTATAACTAAAATACTGTTAGGAAAAAATCTTTACAATCCATATTAAGAAACACTTGCAAAATAAGATTCAAACTGGAAAAAAATGCCCACTTTCATTTTATTAATCATTCCAAGCATTAATGATAATAACCATTATGTCATTTCAAATGCACTGCTCTTAGAAACTCAATTTCATAAGATTGCTCCAACACTATAATCACTCTTTTCAAAAGTTCCTTACTATATTGGTTCGATCCATGGGCTATAAGACAGAAGTTACGTTTGATGGGAGAAACTCCACATAATCCAATTCAAGATCCGGATCTTTATAATATGCAATGCAGTTATCCACAATAAGAACTTGACGATTCTCCAATAAAAAAATGACAATCTATGTCTCTGCCAATTTTTGTCAGTGCTCCTAGTCATCAAAGCTTTATAATGTTAATATAATATGCAGCTAGAGTAGTTTTTGAACATTTTCGAAATAACTAAACTTTAAATATTTTCCTTTCAAAAGCAGAGGCAAATTTTCTGTTCCTTTCTTGTTGGCTGCAAGCAACAATTATGTTTTGCTTTTATACCACCATTATATTTATTGCCTTTGAAACTAAGTGTTTGTTCAGGTAAGATCTTAAAAAACAAACTTGCTCATTTGTGTAAAAATATCCTTCGGGATCATACTCAGAAGTAGTGATTTTTTTATTCCTTTCAATTTTTATTCACAGTTTCTCTTTCACCACATAATTTTCTAAAGCTTAATAAGTATCAGGTTTTAAATTTTTGGGGCCAACCTTCTGATGCTTTGGAATCTTATTTTCAGCTTCATGTTAAAGCAGTTGGATTTCTCTTTAATGACATCACCAACAACATGAATGTTCATTCCTCTCATTTTTCCCAGCTCAGAAAAACTTTTTCCAGTTTTGAATGGTTTGCTTTTAAATATTTTCAAGAGTGAGCCTATTTGCTGATACTGTTTCCTTTTTCAAGGATTTATTTTCCAAGTGTTTAAAATTGTCAAGAAGCTCATCTTTGGAATTCCATATTGCAATTTTTGTTTTATTTAAAGTTTTTTTGTCTAATTCTTTTAGAATTTTTTCTTTACTTTAACTGATAAACACATTTATTTCTTCTACTGTAACATTATTCAACCATGACAAATCCACAATGGAACCAGATCTATCACATTCTCGAAAAGCCAAATATCAAAATGAAAGGAATTACTTTGTTATGATTTTAGATATTTTATGAAATTGAAAGAAAAACTCATAATTCTAAAATTGTTAAGTCACATTGGTATTACTGAATCAATCGAGCAAATAAGGAAAGATAAATAATTGCACTTGTTAACTAAATATATTATAGTATAAAAATATATTTTTTGCATTTGCAGCTGTTTTAGTTTTTGATGCTGCTAAATTACTTCTTTTCAAATAGAATTTGGTAAAGAGTCTTCACATAAAATGACTAAAGAAGCAGTAGAAATAACTTTATTCATTCATTGTCATTAAATTCTTATACTTTCTAATTTGATACCATGACTAATACATTGATTTCAATAGTGTCTATTGATAATACAAAACACACACACACACACACATATATATACATATTTTTTTTTCCACTTATGTTTTTCTTTTCATATTTGAAAAGGATAATTTGTTTTCTTATTTCATGAAATTTTATACATGTACAAATAAAAAGTTATTCTATTAATAATAATTGATAGTGTTATTAATAATATCATATTTACTATTAACCTTAACATATGTTATCAATTGAAAATAAAATTTTTATAATTTAAGAATTCACTCTTTATCTATTTAGTGATAGTAGATTTTTTTACTACTTAGCATTTGATTAAAAAATGCCTTTAAATTAAAATAATAGAAAAATTATTATGATTTCCCATCTAATAAACAGCTATTTTCATTGAAAATAAACAATTCCAGTAATGTAACTTATTCATGCTGGAAATACTTGAAAGAATACCGCATTCTGAGAATTATTAAATAACTGGATTTTCTTGGGGATAAAACAATAATTTGTTGTTTTTGGACCAAAAAGACAGTGACATGGACAGGCAACAGCCAAAACAATGCATTATCAAATTTCTGGTAGATATTATGAGGAATATTTAAAAAAATATATTTCTATCATTTTTATAATGTTTAATATTCATTTTTTGTTCCTAATTTTTATGTAGATTGTATCAGTAAAAAGATACATATTCATATTTTTTTTAACTTAAAATTAAAAAATTTTCATATCATGCATTTAAAATTAAATATACCAAAGAATTAATATTCATTATTTTTCATTTATTTAAAGTATGGATTTCCGACTTTTTTCTTACAGATTTCTTTAAGAATAATTTTTTTGGGGAATCTTCCTCAGTTTTTCTATAATGTTTAATATTCAATTAATAATTCATCCTCAATTATATATTTTTTTAGATCTTTTCATATTTTCTTCTATAGTATTTAATATCCACTACATATAATTGCACGTAATGATAACTAAGACTAACTTTGACTAAAGATGTGAGCAAAAACTTGTAGAAAAAAAACTTCCTAATATTCGTGTTTTATCCTTTTTGTGTTTTATAAATTATCATCAACCCCAAATTTACCTCTGGAATTTATAAGCCCTTTGTTTTGTTGTCCAAAATTGATTATTAATTGGACTAAAAGTTTTAGAAATATTTAAATAAGCAGACAAGCATCATATTTTTAATTCGCACACAAAGAGGAAGAAAACACTTCATGTATGAGAATGTAGGATACATCCTCATATTATTTTCCAATATGTGTATTCCCAGTTTTTTGAGGAAGGCAATTTATTGCTATGACTATAATTAATAACAATTTCAAATAGGATTTAGAAGCTGATCATTTTAGCTTCCTTTGAAATAACAGACTTTAAAAAGATGCATTTGATGTTGGAGAATTAGAAATTACTGACATTTAAAAATAAAGTGATAATGATTTAAGGAACCATCTTTTAATAAAAAAATGACTTTAATTATATAAGTAAGTCTAATTTTATGAAGGTGACAAAAATAACTTCATATTAATTTATTGTAGGGAAGATCAACAAAAAATTAAATCAAGTAAACATGTGTTCTCTAATACATTTTAGCTATTTTAATGTACATCAGTCCATGTAAAAGTTTAAAGTTTTTGATTAAAATAACTTTTTTATGATTAAATTTAAATGTAACAGTAAAAATAAGATAAGTTTTTCTAAAATGCAATTGTAATAAGTAAGAAAAAATATTTTATATATATATTTTTATATAATTTTTCATACAGTTATTTGAGATTAGACTTAGATATCATACTTGAAATATAGTACCTAAGGTTAAAAAATCAGTTTATGTTATAAATGTGTGTTATATTTATTTAATATTAATTTACAGATAATCAATATCATTCAGTAGCTGATATATTTAAAAAGTTCAGAGATATAATTTTTGCTATTATACATAAAAAACAGACATTCAAATTGCTTGATCATATAGGTTTGTTGAATATAAATTGGTTTGATCTTTAATTCAAAATGTTCTAATTGCTTATTTTATTTCCAGTGTTCTTTTTATGCCTTCATGTTATTGGAACACATTCATGTGCAATAGAAGAAAAAAGATTGCCTGTGCACAATAAAAATGTGACAATTCCTATGCAGCCAGTGGTGAGTGATATATTTCACTAATTGGCATGATTTATTTTTATGTCTTGTTATTCTCTTAAATGAATTTGAAAATAATAAAATGGATTCTTCAAGTTTTTCATTTACTGAACATGCATTTGAGCTTGGTGAAGATTTCTCTTTCTGTACATCAACTCCAGTTTCAAAAAAACGATTTAAAAAGCTTTCAAACCATGTAGAACAGCTTAATGCATGTAATATTACTTCAGAATTTGTAGGTGATGAAGATTTCTCTGAATACTTGGAACCTGCTAATGTTTCAGATATTAAGTCAGAAAATAACATTGTATCAGAAAAAGATATAAACAAAGAATCTTGTGAAATTTTTACTGATGATTTCAATTTAACAAGTGTTAAAGAAAACTTAAATTCAGATTTATTCTGCCAATCTCAAGCCTCAAAGTGCTTAAAAAGGAAATCTAGCAATCCTCAAGAACCATTTCAAAACTCATTGAATTCTTCTAATAATTTTTCTCCTTTGGCAAGTGAGAGTATATCATCATGCATAATACAAAAGTTAAAGCAAAATGCTTCTTCTAGTCCTAAATCTCCATTTCCCCATCAGTTGAAAAGATCCAGTCTTTTGTTTGCTTTAGAAGAAGCTCAGAAATTGCATGAACAGCTTTCACAAACATCTGTTGGTCCATATTTTGGTTTACCATCCAAAATTCCTACCTTGCTTAAGATGCACAAAGGCATTGATGATTTATATTCTTGGCAAAAAGAATGCTTGATGTTACCTGCAGTAAAACAAAAGAGAAATCTTATTTATTCTTTACCAACTAGTGGTGGGAAGACATTAGTTGCTGAAATATTGATAATTCGTGAATTGCTATGTTACTTTAAAGATGCTATATTAGTTTTACCTTATATATCTCTTGTGCAAGAGAAAGTCCGAGGACTTGCTCCTTTTGCTGTTGATTTAGATTTTGTTATTGAAGAATGTGCTGGTATAAAAGGTACCATACCACCACGAAAAAGAAGAAAAAGGCATACATTATATATTTGCACTATAGAAAAAGCCCATTCACTTATAAATTCAATGATTGAACACAAACGAATGAATGAAATTGGTTTGATTGTAGTAGATGAATTACATATGATTGGAGAAAGAGGGGGCAGAGGTGCTGTACTTGAAAGTTTGCTTTCTAAAACAATTTTTGTGTCAAAATCTACCCAGATTATAGGAATGAGTGCTACGCTTAGTAACATGGCTGATCTTCAAAAGTTCCTTAATGCTGATATTTATGAAAAGGATTTTCGCCCAATTGAATTAAAAGAGTTTGTAAAAATTGGAACTGAGTTATATGAAATGATTGATAAACAAGCTGAAGAATGGCGATTTTCTCGTAATCTTGATTTTAATTACAGTAAAGAAATGCTTTGCCGAGATCCTGATATGATCACTGGTTTAGTAATGGAAGTCATTCCTCAGAACTCTTGTCTAATTTTTTGCCCTACAAAAAAACATTGTGAAAATGTTGCAAAAACTATTTGCTGTTTATTACCAGAATTTGTTATGAGTTATAAAAAAGAAGAGCGGGAAACACTTATTCAGACTTTGAAATCAGAAGGCAATGGAAATATTTGTGATATTTTGAAGCATTCGCTAAAATTTGGAATTGCCTATCACCATAGTGGGTTAACAATGGATGAGCGAAAATTGATTGAAGATGCTTATCTAAGTGGGATACTATGTTGCTTGACTTGCACGTCAACCTTGGCAGCTGGTGTTAATTTGCCTGCTAAAAGGGTTATTCTTCGAGCTCCGTATGTTGGAAATGAATTTATAACTCTTAGTCGTTATAAACAAATGATTGGTAGAGCTGGAAGAGCTGGCATTGATAGCTCTGGAGAGAGCATTTTAATCATCAAACCTTGTGATAAACTTAATGTTGGTAAACTTTTAACTTCTGATATGGATTCATGTCAAAGCAATTTTATTACTGAGCCTGATCGCTTACATATATTAATGCTTAGTTTAGTGGGTCTTGAGATTGCTATAACTGTGAAAGATATGTATTCTTTTATGGATCATACACTATCCTCAATACAGAATAGAAACATAGGCTGTACTCCTAGTACATTTGTAGAAGATACTTTGCAAAATTTATGTGAACATAATTTATTAGAATGCAATGAAACATCTATTAAAGAAGAAAGAATTTATTCTATTACAGATCTTGGAAAAGCATCATTTCGAGGTAGTATAGATGTTTCTACTATGGAAGAATTTATTAAGCGATTACGTAGTGGATTAAATGGATTAGCTTTGCATTCTCATTTGCATTTATTATATTTGGTAACACCCACTGAATTTTCTATGTCTATTCCTTTTGCCTCTGATATATTTTTTGAGGCATATACCAATTTCAGTTCTGAAGATATAGTTGTTGCAGAGCGCATTGGTATCTCTGAACAAATGGTTATGCTTATGGCTAGTGGTCGGTCTTTAGGAAAAAAATCTACTGTAATGCATCATTTCTACATCACACTTATATTGTATGATTTATGGAAACAAAACACTGTTTGGTCTGTCGCTCAAAAGTATCAAATACATCGAGGAGTGGTACAAAATCTTCTAAATAGCACCACAGCCTTAGCAGGGACTCTTAGTAATTTTTGTCAAGAGCTTAGTGAATTTTGGGCTTATCAACAATTATTGCCTAATTTTGTGAAACAACTGTCTTATTGTGTAACAATGGAATTAATACCTCTCATGGAGCTTCCTGCTGTGAAACGTGGTAGAGCCAAACAGCTTTTTGTAGCAGGCTATAAAACCCTAGCAGATGTTGCCAAAGCTCATCCACGAGACTTAGTTAATAAAATAGCACATTTACCTTATAAGACTGCTAATCAAATTGTCTCTGCTGCTAAAATGATAATCATGGAAAAAGCAGAAGCTTTGCAAGAGGAAGCAGAACTTCTAATGGAAGAATTTGATAAGAACTTTTCTTTACTAACAGAAGTTAGTGAATTACCTATCATTTCAAATGAATTGGATTTTGTTTCATGAAGTATTTTCTGAAGAAGGCAAGTTTATATATGCTTCATGATAATTCAGTAAATAATATTTTTTTAAAAAATATTCCATGAAGTTCTGACATGTGAAATAAGTTGTGCACTGTATTTTTTCTATGGATGTTTACTTCATTTTTCCATAGATGTTCACATTTTCCAGAGATGAAGATTTAACTTATGTGGCTATTGAATTTGCAATGCCATAAATCCTTTTCTTGTAGCACTTTCATATTTTCTTTATGAAGAAATGGAATAAAATAATTTTTTTGCAACTTGCATATACTGAGTTTAATTTTTCCTTGAATATTAGGCATACATTAGTTTTAAAGAAGTTAAAGAAATTTTAATTGAATATATTCATTACTAAAATAAATGTTATCTGTGAAAAAAGAGTTTAAGTTTTATTTTCTCATCTATCTGTTTCATGTGTGAAAACAGTTATTTTTTTTAATATAGTTTCAGTGTTATTAGACTGCAAAATGAAAAATCAATCATACTACTGAAATATTATTTATTTAATTCTGTATAAATTGACAAAGTATTATCAGATTTGTGCCCAGTTACAATTTTAATAAAAAATCCATGTTTATTAATTAGTTTTTAAACATGTTTTCTTTGTGATGTTTAATATAGTGATATTTTAAATATCAATATATTTGAAGTTAGTAAGTGGATTAAATATTGAAGTTAATAAGAATGAAATAAAAACCAATTATTTGAACATAGTATTTTCCATTGAAAATATTGCATGTTTTTCCTCTTTAAAAGGTTAAAAATTTGATATTTTCAATTTCAAAGCATATACTTTATTCCCTGGTTTTATACCATTTGTTGATTATTTTTGACTTAGTATTACAAAATATAGAGTATTTTTAATGCTTAAATTAATTTTATTATTTTTGTATATATTTAATGACTTTTCGTGATTAAAATTAATATAGCCAATTATTTTTTGTATAAAAGGGAATGAATAAACTGTTTTCTTGTTAGAAATAGAAATTCTTGAAAATAGTTGCTCTTTATAAAGAACCAAACAGTTGCCCTCATTTGGTTCTTTTAATGGCTATATTATTTTTTAAAATTCTTTTATTTAGTAATTTGCTTAAATCACCAATCTTAATTTAATTTTATGTTGATAGATACATTTTTAAATCTATTTTTTCGTAACCAACCAAAATTATTGCTTTTTGATGAGGCAATTTAACAATCCAATCCAATATTTTTTGCTGTAAATCTTAGATATGATAATCAATTTTGTATGTAAATTTACATATTCTATGATAAATCTTGTACCCAATACATAGTTATCATGGTTTGTACAATTCCTTGAATCTTCTTGAAACTCCTGGAATTCAAAAAAATTAGGCCTTAAAATTTTGACATGACTCCTTGAAAATTGTGAATTACTCCTGGAATTTTTAATTATCTTGTTACATTTATTTTTTATTAGAAGATATTATAATTTTTTGAGTTTTTGGTTTTAATATTTTCAATTAAATTGTCCAAAAATCTAATTGAGTAATAGTTCTTAATGTTAACACTTGATGGCAGCACAATCAATATTAGATTGTTATATTCTTAACTGTTGGCTAAATTTAAGATCTTGTTCAACTAATATAATTTCATGACAATCCATTTTATTCAGGACCAGATGTAGTATTTAGATTTATGTGTGTGAAGTGCAGTGAAGTAATCATCAACAAGATTGTCATGTGCAAATCGGATGGGCGATTTAATTGATTTTTTTCTATTTGTTTCTATTTTCTTAATATTGTATAAAATTCAATGAACATTAATGTTTAAATATAAAATTTTTAAATTAAAATATACTTATGTTTTTCTTGATGAAAATTGCATAAAATTTCAGTGAATGGGTATGAATTTCTTTATCCATGAAATGAAAGCTTAAATAAATTATTTAATATAACTGGTAGAAAGTGTCTTTTCAATGACCAGTGGTCTCTGGAAAAGCCATACAAATATATGTACATTTTCTATATTTGTGTATATTAATAATCAAGAAATGTGAAAATTTATTGAATGATTAAAGAAATATAAAAAGCTAGAATATATATTTGAAGTTTTATATTTTTAAAAGAGTTTGAAAGTAAACAGAAAAATTTAGAATTGCTTTAATTAAATAATAAGAAAAAAAGTCATCTTGGAAACTATCTAATAGTTGTATTTGTTTTCAGTAAATATATTTGAAAAGAGGTTGTTATGCCTATCTTGAAATACTCAATAAGTTAATACATAAGAATCTATTGAAACTCTGACAATATACACATAAAATAATTATTCATTATTTTATGTGTATAATCTAGTAATATAAAGAATATTGATTATTTAAATAACATTTTTCAGTTAAAGCTATAAATTTCTTTAAGATTTTTTGAAATAATCATTAAATATAATTCTAACTTAAATAAAAAAAATGTTGTATATACATTATTATATCCTTATTTGTTAAGAGCAATTTTTAAAATGAAATAAAAAATTATTTAACATGAATGTCAATACCTCCAGAAAATTTTTAATTTGACTCCTGGAATTTAATTCTTAAAAATCAGTATGAACCCTAAGTTACGTGAGATAATAGTAATCTACTCATTCTAACCGAATAAATATTAAATTAAAATTTTGACTAAAATTGCATGCTGATTTTTTTATTATGTAAAATTTTTTTTATCATTTTAGAATGTATTCAAAGATGTCCAAATACTATAAAAATTTATTAATTTTAATTCAGTTTCATACTTTACAAAGTATTTTTAGATTACACATTTTTTTTATGATGATCTGAAAAAATAATAAGCTTTCTTTTTTTTCTTTGCAAAACTTTTCCTCAGTTCTGCATGCATTTGATGCACAAATTTGAATTTTATACTAATCATAGGTATCATTTATTGAAGTATTTATTCTTAATTGTCAGCTTCTAAAATAATTTTTTTAAAGAAATATGTATGGTTTTCATTTCCCTAAAAATGCTTTTTTTCTCTTTCTAAAGTTCTGTGTTTACAATGAGTTGTTATATGCCCTTATATGCAGTTTATTCTTCAGATATCTTTGAATTTTGCATTACTTTTTTATATCATTCTCTAATCAGAATTGAAGGATAGAATTAAAACTTTTAGATAATTTTCTTCCCAAAATGTTTCTGTTCAGTGATTAAGTTTATATCTAGTGATTTAACATGCAATGCAAAAAATATTTTAAGAATGCAAAATTGGAAATTTCTTATGAATTTACTCACATTTAAATGAAAATAATCTTCTAAATCTTTATGTACGTCATATTTAAAGAAATTAAAAAATCTGCAATGAATCTTTTGATAATCCTGTAAATGAGTATAGTAAAGAGTAGAAATCAATGATCACTTGAATTCTATTTTTCAATCTTCTGTTTCTTCTGGCCAGTTTTACTTGATGTATTTCATTTGCTTTTTATTTTAGATGCATTGATTTAAGCGATACTTTATTAGTATAATTATACAGGGAAAGTATATAGTTCTCTCTATTTTTTCAATACTTAGATATTTTCATTGTTAAAAAATCAATGTTCAGTAATTTTGAATTTGTTAAGTAGAAAAACAGTATAATTTTTACAAAAATTTTAAGATGGCTAATTTAAAAAAATTTAAATACCATTATTGTACTTTTTTTTTGTCTGAGACTTATTAAACTAATTAAAAAAAAACACTTTTAAATCCTGTAATATTGATTAGTCTCATTTTAAAAGGTAAGAGCTCTTAAAACTCATTTAAGGACAGGCATGAAATAAAGTAAATAATTTTAGTGTGCATGAAAATATATGAGATAATTGACTTATTCTAAACACACTAAAGGTTAAGTGTTTCAAAATTAAAACAGTAATAGCTGAATACTTTCATAAATTTGAGTTTTTCTTAATTTTCTTCAATGAAGATCATTAAAATATAAAGTAACCAACATTTTCTATGAAACTATTTATCTATTTTGCTTTGAAAATTTAAAACTTAATTTAAAATTATTTTTCCCAATCCTGAGAACATATTTAAGAAATACAGTTGACAACATAGCATTGTTATTCTTTTAAATCTATATATTTGTCTGCAAAACTTTATTTTGTGTGCTCATTCAAAAATCTAATAAATCATAACTTTTCCTTCATATGAGTAAGACCATACAAATTTCCACATAATTTAATTAATTTTTCAGAATCATTTATTTGAATATATCCACACTGTTATTATAGTTGTAAGTTAAGTATATACATTTTATAAATTTGTAATAAAAAATTTATTATAAATGCATTTTCCATTAGAAAAATTTTTTTTATATATGTACTATAAAAATATTAGAAAAGAAGGATTATATTTAAATATAAATTTCTTAAAATTATTTTGTAATAAAAATTTGATGAGAATTATTATTATTTTTTTATCTTTGAATTGTGTGTTTTGGAAATAATTTTTAATTATTTTTATATTGATTTTATGATTCATAATGTCTGATTTGATCATTGAATAGATTTTATCTATACAGATTTTTTTAGCTTTGCAGTTAATTATAAAATGAATCCAGTTTTTATCATTAATCAGAAACACAAATGAAAAAAATGATATTTTGATTATTAAGGGGAAGTATTCATTATCTGTTAAGAATTATTCATATTTATTTAAGAAATTTAACAATATAATTACTCACTTTAAATATGAAAATAAAATGATTATTTAAATTATATTTTTACTGAATAACAGCTTAATTTAAATCTAATAAACTTAAATATAATTAGTGGTTTAGAACTGTTGGATGGAAAATACTATTCTATTCATAATAATTTATGAATACCAGGATTATTGTTTTAAATAATCAGTTGACTTAATAACAGAATTGTTTTTCCACTTTATATTGGAAATATCACTATATCCTGAATTCACTTATTGTCCTGTTCAGTGTCAAATGAATACATACTTTAATGAATTCCGGATATATTGTATACCAAGCTTTGCATAACTATTTTTTATAACAGTAATGATTATTTTCTTTGACTTATTACTGTGATCAAATTAAAGTTCATAACAATAAATAGTAATGGTGTTTAGAGTTATAAGCCAAAATTTTTTTTATAAAATTCATGTCACATTTTTTAAAATTCTAATCGTTATAAGAAATGGAATAAGAATTTAGTTCATTCATTTACAAGTTAAAATTTAAGTAATATTTTTTGGAAATGAAAACTATTGCATAGAAAATAAATTTTAATTTTTAAATGAGTTATTAAATAAGAAATGTGTTTATGAAGTTTGTAAAATATATTTTAAAAAATTAAGATCATTTTATACCAGATTTAAAATTTGCAGTTTATGCTATTAATTTAAATTTATGCAATCAGTTTATTATTTACAAAACATTTTTGATTTCAATAAGTTTTTGGTTTTTACTTATTTCGTTTTTGTTTTGAAAATTACCTATATTTATAATTTGTTTTTAGCCCTTATTATTTTAATTATAAAGTAGTATTGTGTTTATAATAGTATAATGTGTAGTAATTAAGCTTATAATTTTAAAATGTAAAATTATTGTTGAAAGTAAATTGTTATAAATGTTTCCTTAATGAATGATATAAGTATTTAACATAAAGTGATTTTTTATTTCTTTTGTTGCAACAACTTTCTATTTAAAATATTCATGGCATGTAAATAATTGAAATGTGTTACATATTTTTTCAACTGTTTTGTTAATTCCTTGAAATTATATTAAATATTTTAAATATAAATTGTGTGTTCTTATTATTTCAATATTTATTTATTTGTTTTTCTTTTTGTAAAATGATTCACTGTGTTGGGAATGCTCTTTATCATTGTACACTACTTTTATAATTTGTTAAATATGTTGATATAACTGATGTTTTTTCAATTATTTTTTATTAATTTTATAAACATGGCCAAATATTTCTTAAGTGAAATTGTTTTTTAGTATTTTTCTTTCCTACTACTCCATTTTACAAAAGAAAAATATTAAATAAAAAAATTCCTTTATTTCTAATTTTCCTTTGAAAATTACTCATATCCATGACAATTCTATCAATTTCTACTGTTAAAAAGTGAATTATTGATAATTCTTATATTTCTCATCATGCTGAAAGAATGTTCACTACTTAATAATGGGCCTCATAACTAATCATCAAACACAAGTTTTCTTTTTCCATATTTCATAAATATTTATTTGGGCTCCCAGATAAGTGACTGTTAAATCAAAATTTTTAAATTATAAGTATATGCTGTATTGATTCAATTATTCTTTGAAGAGTTTGTAACCCTCCTTAAATTTTTTAAATTAATTTTAAATTTAATTTGTGTAATATTTATAAAAAAGGAAATAAAACTTATAGAAAGGAATTTATATAAGGGAAAGGAAAAGTTGTATATGTGTTTCAATTTAGCAGACTTACCACTTGAATCAATCTGGTTTCCAATGGGTTGGCTTGTCAATCATGGTTGGAGCTGTTTGTAATAGATATATAGCTTCAAGATTGTTTGAGTAAAATGTATTTTAGTGGAATTTAATGATATTTGTTTGATTTCTCCAAATGATTTGATATAAGTTAACATTAAAATTTGTTTTTAAAAATTTTGAAAGTGTCTAAAATGTATGTTAAACAATACTTAAACCTCGAATCAAGCAGATTGTAGAATAACAATACGTATTTACCAGAATTCTTTAAAATATACAGAAATCACAACAAGAATAAGTTTTAAATTATTTAATCATTTTGAACACATACCAATCTTTTTAGATAAGGATTTAAAGACAATTGGGTAAAAAGAAGTATTATATGATATTTAGAATAGTGGTTAGATTACTGGCTTTTTGAATCAATATTCTAAAAATAATTTTTATAAATGAAAGCCATGCTTTAAGACTGCTAGAATTCATCCTATTATTGGAATCCATTATTTATGTCATAATTAATCCAATGTTTAAAGAACTTCAATGATGAATTTATACGATTTTATAGTATAATTTATTAAAAATTCTCATATTGTGATCTGGATGTGTGATACATAAAATTCATTTGTAATATTTTTTAAAGTTTTAATTTTCAAAAATAGAAAAATTAAATGAATAAATCTTCAAGTTTAAAAAAATATCCAAAGAGAATATATCCATTTATAAAAAGAATTTGATCTTTAAAAATAGAAAAAATTTGGTAATATGTTTGATTAAAGAAATAGCCTGTAGTAAATTAAAAAATTTTCTGATGTAAGATAAGAAGATGTAATACAAATTATAATCGTATGGCTTAGTATTAATTCTTTTAAAGAAAAATACTTGTATTCAATATTTAAAAATAAACTATGAAAACTAGTGTTTATATGCATAAAATAAATTATATAATTAATGTACAAGGAAAAACGTCAACTTTTAATTGGGGGTGGAATAATCACTAAAAGGAATACTGAAAAAGTAAATGTATTCTGAAGTTGTATTTTATGTGGGTTTAATAAAAGGTTATATAAGTATACTTACCTTATCTGTAAGATGGGATTTTAAACATAAAATGTCATCGATATCAATGAATGCTATTTTGTTAATTTTTAGCATAATTAAATTTATAAGTTACTCCTAGAAAAATTTAGCATTTTTTAAATCACTGTTTTTTATATACTAAGATTGATTTATGACCCCCAGCTTATTATTTCCCCATAAAAAGAACATGTCAAAAGTACTCACCTATCATTTGCTTTTTCAGAGTAAATATTGTCTATTTGTTGTTTTGGTTAAATTTGTTAGAATAATTATAAACCAATTTGTTTATGTGTATTGTAATAAGTTTCAAAATTTTGTTACATTTATCATACCTATTAAAATAAGTATATTTTCTCTCTCTCTCTATAAAGAAAGAAAATAACTGAATGTGATCATAATTACTGTTAATTAAAAAATCATTATATAGTAGAATTTGGATATGAAAATAAATAGTATTGATTGATAATTTTAATCATTGAATTTTTTCTGCATACCTATACATAAATAAAAATCTGTTTCAAATAATACTTGGATTATTTTATCCGTTAAGAAATTGAATAAATGAATATGATATTGCGATTTTTTATATATCACAAACCTTTTAAATAGTAATTCAAATTTTTGACTATAGATTGCTCTCATAGAATATGAAATTGTAATACTTTAAGCTTTATTTTCTTTCTTTTTTTTGTAATATTTCTAGAGTTTACAGATTTTCCATTTCTGTTGAGTACCAATAACCTATTTTTTAATTTATTGTTTTTTGATAATTATATAACTGTAATTACTGTTGAATTTGATGATTATAAAAATCTGTAAATCAAAGAAATATGTTAACAAAAATGTTTAATACTTAAAATGTTTAATGTTTTCTTCCTTGTGGCTGTAACTTCCATGATAAATGGATTTATAACCATAATACAACATTTCTTTCTTGCAGCAATAATTTCTTTATAATACTGTCCACACTGTCTGAATAACAATTTTATCATGAATTTCTTGGCATTGCTATCATTTCTCTATCTCATGCTTGCAGTTCATAAAGTTGATGGTCTCCTGAAATCAATCAGCTTTACTCTGGTTAATTTACTAAATTACGTATATGAATATCAGTGAATATGTTGAAAAAATTTGGTCCAGATATCTTTACTTTGTTTGATAATTAAAAAAATTTTTAATTGTCAAAGCAAAGTACTTGCTTGACTTTTTTTGAATAAAATTACATGAATGAATATGGAAAATTAAAATATAAGAAAAGTTTAACAATATTCACTCAGCACAAAACAGCTAAAAGTAGAATTACCAAAAATATATTCTAAATTACAAAATTCAAAATCTTCAAGACTTAAAGTATATAATAGAAACATAAATGTTAAAAGTCATAAGAGAACATTAATAAAAACAAATAAAATTGAAATTTTATATTAAGAGCATAATTAATATGCTTATAGAATTAGGTACAAACATTGTTATCTTCATCAATGGGTACTGATTGGTACAAAAGTGGCAAAGTTGTGTGGCATATTATTTGATATTCTATATCTACTTGTATTTTTATATGCTGATTATTTGTTATCTCAATTTTTATATTATGGAGTTTTGTATGGTTTTGGGGTGTAGTGACAATTTTGATGATTGTCCTTGTCATTAAAAAAAGCCATAATTTTATGGTAGTCTCCACAGTGGCATAATTGGTGCACTGGTCACACCCACTGATGCAGTTGACCATACCTGTATTTAATTCCATATGTGCATTCATTTTGATCTCCATTAAAAATTTGAATTTCATGTGTATGTTATTATTCTCCTTTGCATTTTAACATTTGCATTATTTATTAATTGATTATCATAATTAATATATGAAGATTTTATTATATAATATATATTTGTGTGTATCTTGAGTATGTATATTCATTATATGTTAAAAATTCATAAATTTGAGTCTGAAATATTCGCCTTTTACAAAGGAGTTAACATCATTCTTTACTAAATCATTTTGCTACAAGAAACTTGATATATTTAGAGCTATGGCATTGAAATTTATGTATATTTTATTTACATTTTCCGATTGGTAAACGATGAGCAGCTATTAAAAGCAGTTGTGAGCTGTTTAACAAAGTAAATTATAAAATACGGCATATGAAGTTGCATAGTGGGGCAGAGCTATAGTAGCGGCATAGCATACGACATAATTGCCCATAAAGTGCTTTAAAATTTATATTGACAATCTCCTTTTACATTTTAAACTATATTAGCAATCACTTAATCTCATCGTAGAAATAATCTTTTTTATATTGACAGTGAATCTGGTTTAAATTAAAAATTCTTTTTCTGTGAATTATTTATTTAACGATGACGGTCTGAATTCTAATTATTATGAAGTGAATTGAGAATAAAAACTAAGGAATTAAATTTACAGTATCTGCGTTGCCATCAGTGTTTCCCTCACAGACGCGGCAATACTTACTTAAACTGAATTCCTAGAAAAGTTCCATCGCGCATTGCATCCTTCCTGTGCGAAAGAAAAGGAAATAAAACGAGCATTGTTAGCAGTTTTGTGCTTCCTCACATTCATCTCACTTCTTTCGTTATATGCGAAAATGCTGAGTAAAGAATGATGAGCCTTATTGTGAAGTGCGTGAAAGTTTTTAATGACGTCTTTATGATCTGAAAGGAAAAAGAAGGCAGTTAACATAAAAATGCGCAGTGAAGATGATAACTTGGTGCAATTTTATTCTTACTGTTTTTTTTAAAATAGTGCCAGTGGGATAAATAAAAAATAATAACATTCGAGAAAGAATGAAATAAGTTAGTTTCTTAACGCAGGTGCATCCACGGCTAATTACGACTTCAGCCTTCATTAACATCCCTCTTCGAGGAATTGTGCTGTTTCAAGCACGTTAAACGTGGGGGCGAAGGAAAGCGCGTGGAAGGATATATCCAGTATAAAATCTCATTACAATCATTTTGTAACTAAGCGTGGAACAAGGGGAAAATAGATTAAGAAGAAGGCTCGGGTGAGAAAAAGTACCTCGGGGGTTGGAATAAAAGTTGCAATTCCGATTTTTTTCCTTCCCCTTCAGTGCCATTCTTTTCTTTTAATTCTGATTGTTCAGATTATTTAAATGACTTCTATTTTAAATGATATAGAGATGAAAGGAAAAAATTGAATTATAAATAGAGAGGACGCGGTAATAACTTGGAATAAGGAGTGATCCAATTATTCTGAAGTGGCTGTTTCGGAATCCGGCGAGACTTTTTACGCATATGAATATTTAATTCTTTTTTTAATCTTTTTTTACTTATTTTGTTTTAACTACTCAAAATGTAACGTTGTTGCTTTTTTTGAGTGCGCCCTCTGTCGGTAGGGAATAAAATATGAAAAATCTCACACACATGAGAAACAAATTAGCATTTATATATATATATATATATATATATATATATATATATATATATATATATATATATATATATATATATATATATACACACACACACACACACTACTGGCCATTAAAATTGCTACACCAAGAAGGAAAACAAATAACAGAAAGATATTTATTGGACACATACATTATAGTGGAAAGAACAAGTGATTAGATTTACAGGAAATTAGGATGTATAGATCTTGAGAAATCAGTACCCAGAGCAGCCACCTCTGGCTGCAATAACAGCATTTATCCGCCTAGGCATGGAGTTAAACAGAGATTGTATGGCATGTACGGGGATCTCAGTCCATGCAGCTTCAACACTATGCCACAGTTCATCGGCAGTAGTGGCTGGTGAGTGATGGCTTGCCAATCGCTCGGCAATCATTGACCACACTTTCTCAATTGGTGAAAGATCAGGAGAACGTGCTGGCCAGGATAACAGTCGAACCTGTTCTGTATCAAAAAAGTTCAGAACAGTATGGGCAACATGCGGTCGTGCATTATCCTGTTGAAACAAAGCATTAGGGAGGCCTCGAAGATAGGGCAGAGCCACGGGCCTTAACACATCGGAAATGTAACGGTTGCTGCTCAAAGTGCCGGTAATGCGAACAAGAGATGATCGAGACGTGTATCCAATGGCACCCCATACCATCACTCCAGCAGATGGGCCAGTATGGCGATGTCCAATGCAAGCTGGCAATGCGCTTTCTCCACGATGCCTCCAAACACGGATGCGGCCATCATGGTCCTGTATACAGAACCGAGATTCATCTGTAAAGATGACGTGATGCCATTCCCGCGTCCAGGTTCGTCGCTGATCACACCATTGAAGGCGCCCCTGCCTGTGACGCAGCGTCAATTGTAGCCGAAGCCATGATCGCCGTGCAGACAATCCATGCTGCTGCAAACGTCGTCGAACTGATCGAGCAGAAACTTGTTGCAATGCAAATGACTCTATTTCTCGACTCAGGGTTCGTGACGTAGCTGTACGATCCCTTATGACCATGCGGGTAAGATGTCTGTCTTCTCTGCTGTTAGTGATATGGGGTCGCTGAGATCCTGCATGACGTTCCGTATGATTGTCCTGAACCCATCGATTCCATATTCTGCTAACAGTCATGGGGTCTCGACCGACGCGAGCAGCAATATTGCGGTACGATAAACCGCAATCCCGGTAGGCTATAATCCTTCCTCGATCAAAGTCAGACACGTGCTGATATAGGCATTTCTTCTTACACGAAGCATTACAACAACTTTCTTTGCCGAAAACAACGTTGAAACGGAAATTGAGTATGAGAAAACTGCTGTCAAATCTCTGGTTTTATACACATTGTAGATGTCGCTACTGTCGCCTGCTTTGTATGAATGCGCTGAAAATCTAATCATTTCCATATCAAAGCAAGTTCTACCTGTCATGCAAATTTTACGTGTGTGGTGTGCCGCACTCCTGGTGTAGCAAATTTAATGGCCAGTAGTGTGTATATATATATATATATATATATATATATATATATATATATATATATATATATATATATATATATATATATATATATATATATATATATACACACTATTAAAATGGATTACATTTCCCATATAATGCCATTATTTTTAGAATTACGCAAACTATTTTCAATCTATATGTATATAACTATAGTTTTAATGTTATTAAATTTTGATTTTTTGGAAAATTATAATTTGTTAAATAGTATTTAAAAGTCATAGAAAAACTGTACACACATTGTTGAAATTTTAGAATTATCTGAGTTAATAAGATTAAATTATGAATTATATTAAAATATTTCCCGGGAGTTTTCAAACGTTATTTGTGGCTTTATCATTTTGAGAGAACACGTCATACTGAACTTTTTTTCTTAAATATTAAAATATCGTATATATGCTATTTTCTAATATTAAATATTATTATTTCTAATATTAAATATATTGTTTAGTGCATTTAGTAATACTATATATGAATGTTGCTGTTTATATATGAAGGATTAAATTTACTTTTAAATATTTGGAATGAATATAGTTAGTGTATTTTAATATAAAGTAACTACATATTAATCGTTGATAGGAATGGAAGGCCATTATTTGCAAATATATTGATGTATAGCAACTTGATAAACTACTGTTTAACTAAATGTGATCAGTAAAGACTCAAGTATATTTTTTATGTGATTGAATAATATAAAAATCTCTATAAAGTACAATCAAAATCCCGTGAATAAAGGAATAAAAATTTATTATTTTAACTCAATTCAGGTAAGCTAAAATAATATACATACAGGGGAATAGTATTTAAAATCAGAATTAAAAAATACATTTTCAAATACCTTGTGAAAAAGGTAATTTAAAATAGCAAACTATTTTATAAAATAAATATTTTTGTATCATTAGTAAGTCTGAGAATTCAGGTGAGATAAAAGATAGCTTAAAATAGGTGACATATTTTATTATTAAAATATGAATATATATATATATATATATATATATATATATATATATATATATATATATATATATATATATATATATATATATATATATTTATTTATTTATTTACAATTTTCGGAAATTTTAATTCTTAGAATTAAATTGCTTGTTTGCAAAAAACGTTTTGAAATTTTAGTTGAAATAAATTTTTAATTCTTACTAAATCCTCAAATAGATATTAATCCTTGTATCTTCCTTTTGTTTTATTTAGTACTATATGACAATTCTTCTATTCTTATTCTTTAAATTTAATTAAAAATATTAAAATTATTTATTACTTAGTAACTATAATGAAAAAGAATATTCCTTCTTCTTAAAAAAAGTTGGTAACCACAGTGCTTAAACTTTATCAAATATACAATTTTATTGATTTTTATTTCTGTTAATTTTCTGTATAAGGTAATATAATTAATTATGAAGAAAATACTTTAAGAAAAATCATAAAATTACTTTCCTCAATTTTATTAAATGATAGTTTTAGTATTAAATGAAATAAATCATGTTCAATTATGATTTTAAAATTTTTTAATTTTAAACTTTTATAGGGCTAAACTAACATATTATGCATCTGACAAATTATATATAATAACGTAGTAAGTAGACAATAAAAAGTATTTTTTTATTGAAGTTTGACATTATTTCGCTGTTTATTTTTAAATATTTGCCCCCTCAACTTAAAGATCGCCAAATTATTTGTTTTAATGACTGTATTCCTTCCAGATGAAAAGTATTATTAAAGTTGTAATTTTATATTTAATTAGAATTTTTTTCGATAAAAGATGTATCGTAATAAAATTTAAAATTGATATGCAAACACAAAACCATGCTTTGCCACGCAAAATCTTTTCGCCATGATTCCATGCGATTGTTTTACATAAAAATTAACTTCATTTTCAAAAAATTTCAGAACTCTTAAACGAATTTAGAGGTCACAGTTAAAGGATGTTGTTAATTTTCAAAATCAATATATTTTTAATAGACAATTTTATTTGCTGCGAATAAATTTCTTTTTGATTGACATTTTCCATTGTAAGATACAACCCAATAATATTAGAGTACAGAACGTGGTCTCTTCACGTAGTTATATCATGTTGTAAGGTTCACAAAAGATTAAAATGAAGGAATAAGATACTAATTTTAGAATCAGGAATTCAAGGTTTGCATGATTCACGAATTCAAATATTTCATATCTGGAAATAAACAGTTATAAAAGTAAGCCAACTCTTGTAAATATTTTAAAATTATATGGATAAAATTTAAATTTTTCACTTTGAAACAATTTGAGGTTTTTAAAATTAATTTTAGATGAACTTTACTATAGTAAACTTGATACAATTCATTACACAATATCTATTCTTTATCTCAATTAAAAACGCGAAGATGGACGCCGACTATTCCTTACTTTGGGAAAGAATTTTCTACAAAATTAAATTTCTTCTCCCTAACCATTGTTCATGGTTACGACCCCAGTTTTGTTCCCAGTGTTTATACAAACGAGAACGTTATATGAATTTTGCGAGGGATGTCAATCTCACGTCACGCGAGAAAACGTATAACCCGGCTCAACATATTCTTGGGCAAATCGAATTTAAGCTACCTTCTTCTCGCGCTGTAATGAATCCATCATGTCAGTTTTCTTGACGCTCAGTGTGGACTTGACCAAGCCATTTATCACCAGGCCGTCAAATGGTAGTGGAACTTCATGCAAGCTAAAGCGTGGCAACTCTATCCCAAATGTGTTTTTTTATTTTTTCCATCCTTCCACGGCACTGTTGCCAACAACCAATCTATCACACCTTGTTTTGAAACGATCTTTTTTTCCGAGGAATACAGCAATTGCTTTATCTTTTCAAGTTTGGATTAGTGTCTGAAAGTCACACAGAAATGGGACTTAGGATTGAAAAATTTGAGCAATTAATCGGAATTTATCTTTTGTCATTAAAATTCTCAAAACTACTCCTTTGTCTTGTTCTGATTATTTAGTATAAATAAACGTAAATATTCAAGGCGAACCAAGCTGTATTTCTTGAATAATTTCATTAATTTTTGATTCTCATTTAACATTTGCTTTTTATTTAACATTAAATTACATTTAAAATTTTTAAAATTATATAGATATATTCAAGTTTTATTCTAATTAAAAGAATTTCAAAATTTTTTGGATTTAAAACGTCTATTTTGAATTGTAAGATTTTAGTTCCAATTTGAGAAAATTGAACTCTTTTTAAATTATTTGCAATCTGTTTAGAAATCTCAATAGCAACATTTCAGAAGAATTGAAATTATTATTTTTTGTCTGTTTAATTTTTTTCATTTATATCAAGTTGTTCGTACCAAATTTTTTTCTTTAAAAATAATTCCGTAATTATCGCTTAGATTTTTTTGCTTTTTAAAAATTATAAGTTTTATAATTTATTCTTTTAAAAAAAAGAAAATTTTATTAAAGTTTGAGATTTGGAAAGTGTTTTTTAAGTTGCAGTAACTGTAATGGAAATATGCATTTTTAAATAGTTTTGTATTTATCATTTGGAAACGAAACATCATATTTTCACACTAAAAAATTCATGTCAAAATTTAGTTCAGTAGTTTTTGTGATATGAAGTTAAACATAAATGCTTTATTAGAAAAAATGCATCTCAATTTTATTAGATTTGTTTTATTGTTATTTAATATTTAAAATTGAGTTTACTTAACATGAATAAATTCCTAATCATAAAGACAGAACAAAAATTCAACTTTTGTTTAATGATTAAATTTTTATTCATGCTCTGAAGTAAATTTAAAAATATAAATCTTTTCTGTAAGTGGAATGTAATCCTTTTAAGTTGATATCCTTATAATACAGATTTGTACCTTTATACATTGCTAGAGCTATCGTGCCCATTTCACTGTTAACTTAAAATGTTCCATTATCGAATTTCTTATGTAAAAATTAAACTCGGTTAGTAAATTTTTATAATCATTTATATTTTATATAATTATAAAATTACTAAAAATTTGTTTAGGGAATTTGAGAAGGTATTGAAGACTTTGTTCACATGTGGAAAAATTATAAGTAGGTGCTTTTGAAAAATAAACTTGTAGATTATGTCAGTAATAACAATGTAATATTTTTATGCTTGAACTGAAAATGTATTTTTTGTATATTTTTAAAATATTTCGATTATGTTTGAACTATTTATGATTACTCATGCTGTACGTATTTTTATTTTGTTTAATTACTTTATTTTTTTATCTTGTTGATATTGCCCTGTATTGTGACGTTATCTAGATTTGAATCCAAGTAGCGAATCTGTGTTTAATCTGAAAGCTTTTCTTCCACTAACGGATATTTGACCAAAACAAATCTTGGGAACTTATATTTTGATGCATCAAACGAACAGCCAAGTAGCTGAAAGCCGTTTATTGTAAGTCATAAGAACATTCATTGTGCATATTAGGTTTTTGTTTCCTTAGGAATTCTTTATAGATCATAGGGTGTATATTCACATGTTGCAAGACAGAAAATACGAAAAACCTATAAACAGTTAAGCTGTTTGATCATTCTTGCCGTAAGCACGAAAACAACCTCCATTTCCTGTTTTCAACAGTCAAGGATTGAACCTGAATTTTCTTCACTCCAAAGAAACGAGTTTTACTATTAGTTCACGTTAAATTTAAGTCAAATGTACTAACTTTTATTATATTTTCGCTAATTTTGTCAAAAAATGATTCGGGTCGCAATATAAAGATTAATTTATTTATAATTTTAAACACTCTATTGACTGTTATAACCTTCTTTATCTAACATCCATTTTAATGGTCTTGAAAATCCAAAAAATGCATAGAAGATTATATGGAATTTCTTCTTAATTCAGCAAACTTAGACGATTCTGAAAAACTGAGAAAACCAAGTTAAAGAAGTAAATATTAAATTTTGCTTGTGAAACTTATTTACCGAAACAATCACGTTCCGAAATGTAAAAAAAATGAATCATGTTTCATTTTTTGTACTTTTCTAAGATCCAAATAAAATTAACAGAATGAGAAAAACCCGCCTACATTCGGATAATTTATCTCCTGATGCTCCCGTTTATTCTCGCAAGAAAGTTTTGATAATTCGCTAATTGTTACATCGCGTGCCTTGCGTGTAATCTTGTTTTCTTGGCGAAATCTGTGATGTGTGTGTGTTCTACCCATCTCCGCTGTTCTTGAGCAGTTGGCTAATTTCGTGAAGGTTTACCACTTTTACGATTTTGTTTGCGATCTAATTAGCCGGAGAGAATGATTTACATTTCGAACTACTTCTTGTATGCTTAGAGTTTACGCGTGTTTATTAAAGTACTGGAATTAGTAGCTTTTATTTCGTCGCCCATTACTCTGGCGATTTCGTTGATGAATCTTTATTAGTTTTGAAATTAGCATGGCACAGTTTCTGGAAAATTGGCGAGATTTTTAAGTTTTTAACTTGAATAACTTGAACAATTATTCACATAATTCTCAACTGTTAATGCTTGATTATCTTGTTAAGAAAATAGTCAGCGGATATATTGTTTTCATAATATTTTATTTCAAATAACGTTACCAGTTATGATTGGTAAATTTTATTATTTAGATTTTTTTAAATTGTCTGTTTTTATTCGAATTTTTAAATCTTATATCAGAGTCAACTCAAAACCAATATATGCCATAAATTGCTTTGCAATATTGATATATGTAGTTCTGAATGATAAGAATCGACATCTACGTTAGCGCTATTTTCTTTAATGCTTACATCTCATCAAATAATAATTACTAGGATGCTGATAATTTCATGTATTTAGACTATTCATTTCTTACTATTACGGCGAAATGACTCTTATCCCTAAATTACAGAATTGGGTCTCACTGATTTTGTTGTGCCGAGCTGGCAGCCGAATGGTTAGCGCTCTTGCCTTCGGTTCAACAGTTCGTGGGTTCGAATCCCACCTTGGGCATGGATGTTTGTAGTGGTTCGGAATCCACTTTAAACCGTAGGTCCCGGTCTAATTAGCCCTCGTGTGCAAAAAATGACCGTTGAGCGACAAACAAACCAAACCACTGATTTTGTTGTAGTTTTCAAAAATATTTTGATTTTAGCTTGCGTTAAACTCCAAATTTTAAAGTCATATGCCGTGTGTTTGACTTAGATTTGTATTTGCTGTGTATTGATTGTGTAGATCTCTCGTGATTACAGGTGGTGGGACAACCTTGAATTCATTTATTTCCAAGCACCTCAAATTTATTATCTTTTGTATGATGAAAATTTAAAACCTAGTATTCTCTTATTATGTAATGAAACGTACAAAAAAAAAAACCTTGTAGTTTAAGTAGTTTCTAAAATTTTAATTTTGCTTTATTTCTTTCGTAACTTTTTCAATGATTAATTTCTATTTTACATGTTTGTAATAACAATATTCATAAATGTAATTTGCATCAAAGCGAATGTTTTAGTAACCAGTAATAATATTCACACACTCACCAACCTCTAATGCAAATTTATACTGTTGCTGTTTTTGCGACTGAAAGCTGTTCTTGTACTCCAGAGAATCTACCTTTATTTTGAGAAAACCTACGGGAGAAAAATGGGGAATTTTCTTGGTTAACGCGGGAAAAGTTTGGGGACTATCTGAGTGCTTAGACAGAAAATTTTGCATTGATCATTTTTTTTTGCGAATATTTTTAATTATAAGTGTAATGTTGTGCAATTGTATGAGGTATATTTGTATTAAGTGTAATAAGCAATTCTATAAAAAAGCAATTAGTCTAAAAGTTTAAAAGGTACTATAGCTTTATATTGATTGTTTGCCTAGATGAAATTTATAACAAAATTAAGTCAAATTTTGAGTTTTAATGTTTGATTCAGATTTTATTTAAAAAAATATTTATTGAATATATTATGAACTAAATGTAATGGTTGAATTTAATGTGAACTAGGTTTTAAATACATGTACTTAACATTTAGCTTATATTATGTACTTGTAGAATTCATGATTTCGGCTCTTATTTTTTTTAACTATATTAGAATAATTGATGTTTTATGTAATAAAATATTTATTGAATTAAATGCAATTTTAATCCGTACCTGGTATTTCAATATATTACATTTTATGTTATTTTGGTTGAAAATTCGAATATGCTTTAGAAAGAAATGGAGTTTAATTTGTTATTCCTTTATCTCTATGTGGTATACAAAATAATATGAAAGTTTTTTTTTTAACAAACGATATTTATGTGCAAAAATTATTACTATGCTTAACTTTTTTTGATAAAATATTTTGTAAGCATTTAAATACTTATTCTACGTTAACGAACTAACTGAATCGAAATTATTTTTTTTATCATTAGTTTTATTATTTTCAAATACTGTTTATAAACTATATAGGAATAATGCCGAAGTTTTTGGAGCATAAAAAGTTCATTATTTACCCGTTATCTTAAATTCATTGTAAATGATATCACAAAGTTTGAGACATTTATAAAAGGTATCTTAAGGGCCGTGGTAGCTGACTGGTTAGCGCATCGGCCTTCCATCCGAAAAGGCGGGGTTCGATTCCTAATGCCGCCAAAGACCCACCGAGTAAATGCGATATACGTGCTCGTTAAATCCGTGGAATCGAAAGTCCTGTGGTCGGTCATTGAGCAGTACCATGAGTGCAATGGTCTGATGAAAATTTCTTCCCCTTTCAGATCAATGTCAAAATTATTGAGGGACTGTTTCCTCTGGTGGTGCCATCTATCGGAGGATTTAAAAAAGAGCAAATAAGTACTACAAACCTTCGTGGTGCTCTGATTTAAAAAAAACGAAACACGTTCCTTTTGACTTATAGTCGCATAGCCAAGGCATAGCGAGCTTGGCTTGTCCAAGTGTCATAAGCAACAACAACAATAGGTATTCTACTTAGCATTTGAGCTACGATTTTCCCACAAGAAATTCCGGATTCGATCACAGACATTTTTTTAACAATGAGGTGGTTATTGTATTTTTGTTTTATGCATGCGTATTTATTGAAGTGAATTGTTAGCAACTTTAGATATTTCCCATTTGAATTAATTTTACTCATATCTATGTCAGGATATCTCAAGATCCAGCAGCTCAGTAGCAAATAACAAACTTATAAATTGCTCTTAGTCATTCTATAACCGATTCTAGCGGCTAACATACATCGGCTATTGTCTCTCTCTCTCTCTCTCTTTTCGCTTTCAAGTGTCGATTTTACATTTCTTGCATTCGTCTTGACCTTACAATTAAAAATTTGCATATGACGTCATCAGACACTTGTGGACGAAATTATCTGCTCACTTTCTAGAGGGAAATTGAAAAGAAGCATGAGTTAACGATTCATCTTATGAAATGTGCACAATAATTCTTGATGAATTGTTATTAATCGTTTGCATACTGAAAGGAAGAGAAAATGAAATTAGAATTTTGCATATGAGGGTGGACTTGTGGTAAAAAACGTTGCTATATATGCATTCAATTTTTGCGCGCCAGTGGAAAGTATAGAAAACATAAATAACCACGCGTTTTCTGTCATCAGTTGTCTTCTCGAAATACTTTATGGTCTTTAATTGGTAATTTAAAATTTATATTGATACACACACATTTCATTAACATTAGCATTACAATTTAACTAAGCGATTTTTAATGATACCTTCCACAATAAAAGTTTAACAAAATCTTCGTCATAATTCTTCGAATTAATAATTATCTTATTTAACCCTATTACTTTACAGTCTTGAAGAACGGTTTCTTCCATATCACTTAATTACTTAAGCTAAGTCTTTTTTTTTTGCCATTCGCCAGTATTGAAAGCATTGTAAAATATGCAGTTACTATGTCAGCGAAAGGGTAAATTAAAAGTCCTTCAGCACTTACGTTTTCATACACTGTTGACATAACTGGCTATAATTTTGAAAATGCTTTCACTTAAAATACTTGATTTATTCTCACAAAATCAACCATTTGTACCCCATTCAAATGGTAAAATCAACCATTTATTCACACAAAATCAACCCGTAAGCTCTTTTAGGAACATAGGACGCAACAAGAATTCCTTAGCGAAACAATTCGGAAGTATTCTGTCGAAGAGTGAACTATCCCACTTCTGGTATGCTAGCTTTGTATATCAACTTTAAATATTTCCTATTTGAATTATTTTTACTCATAGCTATGTTACGATGTCTTAATAAAGGACTCAGCACCACAATTACAAATTTACAGAAAACTGCGAATAGCAATTCTATGACTGATTCTTCCTGTGGTCGGTCGTTGAGCAGTTATGGGTGTAATGGTCTGGAAAAAATTTCTTGTCCCACCAGATCATAGTCAAAATTGAGAGAAGATTCTCTGGTGGCGCTATCTATTGGAGGAGTTAGAACAAATTGCACTTACATTTTGCTCTGATTAAATAAAAGACCACCCTTCTGACTTAATTTCGCCTAGCCGTCTGTTAGCGAGCTTGGTTTGCTTAAGTGTCATAAATAACAACAACAATTACATGACCGATGCTAACGGTCGACATATTATTTTCTTTCATTCGCCCTCTAGTGGTGATTTTACATTTCTCACAGGATGCTAAGATGTTTACTACGTTTTCCTCTTTTTAATATGTTGATTGCATGTACATGTTAGCACGACCACATCTATTAAAATTTTCCGGATGGAAAATTATGGCAGATTTCCAAATGGTTTATAATAAGTTTGTCCTGTAGGTTATTTCGGCGCAGTGATAGTGTGCAAAATGCTTGTTCTCACTATATACATTTTTTGGGACTTTTCTGGATTTTTTCTTTCCAATATGTACTTATGTTTCACTCCTTAAGAAATTTCTTCCATAAAAAATGTCTTCCTAAGAAATGTTTTCAGAAAATAAATGGGGAAAACCCTTAAGAAATCAGTTAGGTTATCCAATATTTGGCGGAAAAAATATTTTATGTGGAAATTTTATCCAACATTCTTTAGTGTTTTTATTTTTTTTTTATTCAGAAGTGACAACATCTAAGAATATGAAACATTGGATAGGGCTCTAAAAATGTGAGAAAAAATATGACATATAAATGGATTGATAAATTTAAAAAGGAATTGATTAAATAACGATCCAAACACCATTACCATATCGGATAAATTTACGACGCCCTGTTTGAATAAATAAATGATTTTGTTTTTATAAAGTACTGTATTTAACTGAATTTTTTCCCTCGCAATTTCAAATTTAAATTCATTTGAATTTTAAATTGCAATTTTTTAAAATAACTTAACATTTGTTATTAAAATTAATTAAAAATCCTAGTATGAAGTGCATGTTAATATTATGCATGTTTAAATAATTGAATGCAAATTTTTAAAAGCTTAACTTTAGGATTAAAATTTTAATGACAGTTTACTGATTTTGGAAGGAAATGGATATCGACGTTAGGTATTGATTTTCATTTGAAAAACTATTATTAAAGAAAATAAACTAAAGATAAATGCAAAGGTGGATTCATTTTTAAAGGTTAACACACACACACACACACACACACACACACACACACACACACACACACACACACACACACACACACACACACACACACACACACACACACACACACACATATATATATATATAAATTCCCATTGGTTTAAAATATCCACAAGACATCAGATAGCGTTTCCTTTCCGTTACATCATATTAAGACGGATTTGTTGCCTACCATCAAATCGCATTTTTTGAGGGGTAGCAAACAAGGCGAAGTTCACCATCAAATGTTTGAATGAGGAAATATTGAGAACACAAATTATTTTCATTCATGTTAATTTGAATTTTCTATTATCTTTAGATATTTGAAAATTATTATAAAAGGACGCTATTAATCACTTAAAATTCGGATAGTGAAATATCAAGTACTTGAAATAGTATAAAAATATTAAGAACTGAAATTCTGCAAAAGTTAAAAATATTGAATAAAAAATTACACTTCCACATATTTTCTCAAATATGAGATCAGTCTGAATATTAAACAGTGTATATGCGTGTGATGGCGTTTAATTAAATTCAGAAGTTTGATTCTTACTTCAAGCAAACATTGATACTTCTAGTGAATGTTCTTAAATTTCTTGTTGAATTCCTCTGCACAAAAAATAATCGTATTTTGTCTAACCAAAACCCTGAATTGAAAAGAATTCCTAAAATGGAAATTATTATATTGAAGTAAAATATTTGATGTGATTATAATAGAATATTACTCCGCTGTAATATTTTTAATATCTACCGCTTAAATTGCCTTTCCCGGAATACTTTTCATACGTAGTGGGTCGTATTCAGGTGTTCCTAGGAAGAAAACTCCCAACATCCCGACAGTTATACATGTGAAGACAAGTGCAACAACCATCTCTCATTGTTAGAAAGTGACTGGTATCGAACGTACGACCTTATTCGCCGAACATAGCTGTCTTAACACTAAGTCACTATTAGTCCTGTAATGAAATCTTAAAATAACGACAGTTTATCAATTTCGATGTAACATAATTCTAGTATAAAATCACATGTATTTTATTGTAAAAATTGAAACATTTCTTTGCTTTCTATTGTTTTATATTTACATTTTAATAGGAATTTAAATTAAATAACTACATCTCATTTATAATTTTTTAAAATTTAAGTTATTTTAAAAGTTTTTTTAAGTTATTTTAGAATATTTTTTTTCCAGTAATATTTAGCTTTATCACGCATTTATTTTCAGAACTAGGAATTTTCACTCACGAAGAAATTCCTTTCTTAACAGATAAATGTTTTGTACTTTTAAAATTATTTCTTAAGTTCCTATTTTCGTCTAGGTATCCTCATGCACCTTTTTCCTAATACAAATTAAATTTTCTTCTTTAAATGTCACATTTTTACGTTTAAAACTAAAAATATGCATTGTGAAGTTTCACTCACAAAGAAATTTTCTTTGCTATAGCCTTTTTGTGCTCTTCAAATGTAATTCTTTAATTTCTTTTTAAGTTCAAAATATCTCAGCTCATATTTATTTCTTCTGTGAATTATATTTCCCTTTTAATATGTTCTTTTAATCCAAAATTCATTTAAAGGATTTTTTTATTACGAACTATTATCTCACAAAATTTTAAAGATGTGTTACACAAAATATTTTTTTATCATAGTATAAACTTATATTGTCGTGAGTTTTATTCTAATTTCTGTAATCAGTTCCTAATTTTAACAATCTATATTTCAAAGAAATATTATCTATATTGAAAAGAGCGATTCATTTGGTTTCATAATTAAGGTAGAATATTACCAAAAAGAACATAAAAAGCACTAGACTAAAATAATGACATTTTTCACGGTATTTTATTTCATTTGTGTTAGCTATATCGATTTTCAGTGCCGATGTATTAGTTTTCCAATCTTAATAAAAAATGTATCAGTCTTCTTATGTCATTATATCATGTTATCTTTCCTCTGATGCAAATGAGGAACATTATTTCGATAACGAACGATACGAATAAATTTCGGGTATTTTTTAAAATACCCAAAATTGATTCGTATGACCTATTGTATTTTATAAAACATAATTATATTTCAAATATATACATACAGTATTTTTAAAATTTGAATAAATGCGGAAAGAAATTTTCTTTTAATATTTTTAGCTTTTTATTTGGTAAAAGATAAGTGACACATTAAATAATTAAAATTAATTTTAAATTCATTGAGAAATGTATACGATTTTAACAAGTTTTTATTACATTCAAGATTGCTACTGTTGCACCCAACGGGATTTGAATGTTTTTAGAGACAATAAAGTATGTGACGTAATAAGCTTACTCATAATTAATACCGATATCGTATATAATGCTGTTCGAAATAAGCCAGTCGTTCAAAATAACTGAGAGTTATGATTTAGTGAAAATTAATCTGTTTTGTTTAATAACTATGTTATATTTAATACTACTTAATACTCAAACGTATTTTTTTTTGTGAATAAAGACTGCATAAAAAAACGCGCAAAACTCCACGAATACAGCTATAAAAAATAGCTTTCGCAACTTAATTAAAAATATTTTTTATACGGTGAATAGGGAGCGCATAAAAAAAAATCCAATGTAGAAAGTAACTCAAAACCTTATGAAATAACTAGGAAATGTTTTTTTAAACGAAATCAAGGCACGATACTAGTACATTCAAGGTAGCGGTACCCCGAGAAGGCAAAGAAGAAAAACGAAATTGAAGAAAATAACACGCAAGTAATTTGAGTAAAAGATAAATATAGTGAGATAAGGAAAACTATATGAGAGATCCATTCTAAACTTGGTACTTTAAAGCAATGGATATATAACCATTAATTGTGTACTGAGGTTACAATACACGTGTAATGTAATTAGCTAACGCAATAAATAAGTTATGAAATACATATGAAAAAATCGGAAAAACTAATCGGTCGATATATCGATTGTACATAAGTTAAATGATTTTTCATATCACTGTCAGGTAGGTTGTCGCATTATTATGTGATTAAAGCGTACGATACTGATTTATGCTCCAAGAAGCGAAGTAGTGGGATTTCTTTTATTAAAGCTGCTGCAAAAATATGCTATACATAGGTCAAAAGACCACAGTTACGTAAATAAATTGAAAGTCTATTGATCGAATTATAATTATTTTTAATGCATGTAATCCTTGGTTTCCGTCTAGAAGCCCAAAAAATCACAAGATCCTGAAGATTGTGAATTACATTTTTCCATTCATGTAAAATAAATATCATTGTGAATTATTGGTAAAATGCATCATTAATGTCATTGGGCAATGAATATTTAAACGCAGGAATGTTTATTGTTATTTCATAACTCTGAAACGAGCTATATTTTTAGGTGCATTCGTTGTACTGAAAATGCGTCATTTTAGTTTTTTTAGGTATGCATATAAAATATTTCTTTGTAGTCTTTGCTATGTTAAATTTTCGGTGAACCTAATTTATGTACACAGTGAAGCATATATTTCTTTTAAAATACTTGTTATATGAAAAATGGTTTTCTATACTTCGAGATGATCTGAAGTCTTGTCTTAGTGTCACAAGTAACAACAAACAACACGATTCGCTCTCTTAATTAGAAGATAGTCATGCTAGAAAAGATAGTTCGGGTCGAGAAAATTAGGCATTTGTTATAACTGTGTATGACTAGCAAAATCTCTTCACGTAAAAATTAAATCATAGGGTCTAATGTTCATCCGTTCACCCTATCCTTTGAGTCAGTTATAAATTCCGAGGTTGTGTCTCTTAACATCATATTTCAAAGTGATACATTTAAAAAGGAAATGTATGCAACAATTTGCATATTAAAACACTTATAAGAATACCAGTTTAAATTACATGCAAAAATGTTCTTAAATATATCAATAGTTAATCTTAAAATTTTTAAATAAAATCAGTTACAATAATAGAATAAATGTTCCAAAATGTTGAATTAAATGATCAAATTTAAAATAGAATGTTTTTATATGAAAAATAGTAATGTTCTTATACTTATTGTTCAGAGATTTTAGTTTAGAAAATTTTAAAAAACACATAAAAGTATCTGGTTATTCAATGCTTTCAGACATTAAAGTAAGCTTCCGTTCTGCGATGATCTAATTAAATTAATTTTTTTAATAACTAAGCAAGCAATTTTTAAATTTAAGATTAAACTGTTTAAAATATAAGAGAAATTAATTATTTTAAATTACTGTTTTATGTGTTATGAGTAATTTTCTGTGTGTGATTTTATCATTGAGAATTCAATTTGTTATTTTATTAATTTTGTTTCTAATGATAAACATACAAAATAAAAGAATAATTTCTTTTATTAGTAAAAGGTAAGAAATAGAAACATTCTTTATTTTCAAATGTTGTAATTGTTGATTTATCAAATTCTGATTCTAAATGTATTTGAGTAATATGTAGTTTGTTCTATTACGCGCGAATCATAAATTTTCAATAAGTGATTATGTATTTATATTTCTAAACTGAAATTATTTGTTTTTACTATTTAATGTTCATAATAACATTTTTGTTTATGTCTTGATATTTATTTCATTGGCAATGAAAAAGACATTTACTCTGAATTCGAATTCCACTTTTTTAATATCATAAATCTACTTTTTTTGCAATCATAAATCTTGTTTCTATGGAGGAAGAGAAGAGATGATAAATTCCAATCTTTGTAAGAAACCAAAATTCTTTTCTGAAGAGTTTTTTATTTATGATTTTTTATGTGCATTATAACTCATTTTTAATTCGAATATTGATTTTATTTCGCGCCATAAAAATAAAATGGTTTTCAAGAAGTATTTTCTATGATTCTTATAACATTTATAATACACAGTCCAATCATTATCTTTCAAATTTCCACCCGATATAGAATAACCTCTTTTCGTAATCAAAATCTTAGTGAAGGGGCGGAAAGTCAACGGATTTTTGGAAGACAACATCGGTAAAACTGTGACTACATGAGCATAGTAAACACCTTATTTTGTGAAAGATCTGTTACATTGTTTTTTGATGTGGAATAAAGACTATTGGATTTGGAACGTAGGACAATGCTTAGTTGTAATAAACTGGATACGTTCAGGCAGTTCTCTCCCGCTTACTTGGTGGCCATCTTGGAACTTTGTTTTCCAGGATAGTCAAAAAACCCTATCTGATATATCCGAAATATAAACAGCTTCTCTGGAACATAATCTTAGGTGTCTAGGTTTGTCCTATGATGACCTACTAGATTTACCTATGCTAGTCTATGATTTTTTGAGGATGAATAAACTCATAGATCTCCTCTAGCAGAGGCTGGACACGGAGATTAATAATAGTAATAAACAGTTTTGGTCTGTCAACAATTTTCTTTTTTATGTTCCTAGGAATATTATATTTAAAAGCTTGTATTCGTAGTATTTGCTGTTGCTTCATAGAAATATACTTGATCAACAATATTTAAAAAGTATGAACAACGTTGATGTTATTTTTTTAGAGAAAATGTCGAATCTGAAGCATGGCAAAAAATATACATAAGATCACTAATCCTCAAATCCTTCTTCACCTTGTTACCCCCTCCCCCATGATTGTTTTTAATTTCTATTTCTGATATTATGTAAATTCGATTTCGGAATCCGGAAGCACCTATCGATATGCCTATATTGAGGATGTAAGTATTCTGTAAAAATGTCGTTTCTCATTGTTCTTTGTTTAATGAATATTTGTACTACTAACCATTCAAATTTATTGGGGCATGCTTGTTAATCCGCAATTTGAAGCAAGATGTCTACTCCGGTAACCAATGTGCATTATAGTGCATTTAACAAAATTTTCTTTAGATTTTAATGTATCAAAAAGGAGTTGGCGATGAGTTTTAATCAAACCTCTATATAGCAATATTCTTTACTATTTTTTATTATGATATTTATTTATAAAATCAATAATGTTTTGAAGTATTTGCTTCAAAATTGTTTTTTGCTTTTTATTTTTACAAAGCTTTTTAAGCTATATTAACAGAAATGCTGATTAGTTTTTCTTTTTCCATTGACTGAGCATGTAATTTCCACATACTATTTTTCGTCAATAAATAAAACAAAAGAATCGTTACCCAAAATAACCTATTCAAGTAAAACTTAATCGTTCGAAAATTCGTTTTATGTTTTTCAAATAAAAAAAAACGAATATTACATCAGTACAAGGTCGCGGAGAAGTTATGGAGAATATCTAAAAAATGTTAGGGTATATTCTTACATTTGTTTATAAATTTTATTTTATATAGATGGTTGCTATTATTTTAAAAGTAAAATAATTAGTTTCTGCATTATTTTTTTTTCTTTTTTATTGATGAAAAGAAAAACAAAGAACATTGGAAAACACTTTTATTGCTTCCTATATTGAGAGATAAATGTCATTTTTGATAAATTTTATGATAGACATTGTGTATTTTCTTTAAATGTAAAAATAAAATTAATTACTAGAGCTATTCAGAATATTTTTGTTTGTGTTGAAATTTATTAACATTCACAATAAAAAATATTTATATATTTTATATATTATGAAATTTAAATTTTATATAATTCTAAAACAAGTTATATATAGTCTTTTATTTTGCCATCGATTTTCATCTTTCGTGAAGTATTTCGAGAATAAAATTATCAGGTTTTTTTATTTAATTTAATTTTTTCTTTTGCTCCGAATGCTCGTTTCCTATTTATTTTTGTTGAATGTTTGTAAGGATAAATATATTTTTCTTTTATGTTGCCTTATATTGTAAGAGATCAAGCAATTTGTGCGGATGGAATTATTAATTTTTCTTCCTATTTATAAAAATTTTGCTATGAAAATTTATTAAAATTGCATTAGTATTTATTCACGGGTAAAAAAAGAATTCAAACTTACAGTATATCATATCAAAATAAAATTGTTTTATTATTTTACCATGTGACAGAGCTCAAAATGTATTGGTCATACTTTGGGCATTTTAAAGAAAGAAAAAAATCATGTGCTCTTTTGATTCAACAAACTTTTTTTTTTATTTTCTATCTAAAAAAATATTGCTTTAATAATTATTATATCTCGATTATTCGTAAATTGTGCAACACCTTTTTATGTTATTAATAAATTTAAATCATTCTTTTCGTTTAAATTAAATAAAGTTCGTTAATGTTTTTTCATAAAAGATTTTTGAGAAACATTTTGATCATTTTTTAAAGTTGACTGATTAAATATACGCCAAGTATCATTAAAAGTTCGTAATAGATATCTTATTGCTTAACGATTTTATGAATTATTATTGAATGATTTTCTGAACCGAGATTTATCAAATGATTCATCAAATATAATAAAGATCTTTATTATTAATTTTAGAATTGCCTTCAAACATTTGGGAGGTCTTGAATAAAAGCTTTCTTATTAAGCTTTATTTTTATTTATTTAATTTATGTTTATGCAATTCTTAGTCGGAGATTATAAAGGAAAAAAAACTATAAAAATAATGCTTGTATTTTATTAAATTCATATTTTCTTATCATTAAAAGATATTATTTCCTTATCAAAAGTATTTATAATTAATTTAAGGAAGAAAAAGCTCTACATTTTTAAAAATTATATTGCAATTAATAGGTATATTTCCTAGAAGATTGCTTAAAAAGAATTTAATTAATCAACTGCTTGACTATTCTTATTTGAAATATACTATGATTTGATTCATGTACATATGATATTTTGCAATTTGTAAGAACAAAATATTTTTTATTTTATGAAATATTTTTTTAGAAATTTATTTGCTATTTTTATTAAAATACTTCAAATCTTTTTTATATGTGAATTGAGCATTTTAATTAATGCTTGCATAGGTGTTTTTAAAGAAAAAACTTTACAAATTTAATTTATTTTGAATGCGTGAATTTATGTAAATTATCAAATATAATAGCGTATTACAAATAGTTGTTTGAAGATAAATTTATTGTATTTATATAATTACCTTACTTTTCTATTTGCATTTATTGCATAGTATACAGATATTTTTTAAAAGGAAAAATTTAAAACAATTTTCCAAATTTCTTTATTTGATTTTTTTAACTCATATATTGAAATATTAGTTTTACTTTAAAACAAGAGATGGCGCTAAGTCCTTATTTCTTATCTAGATGAACACATTCATCGTCGTTGTTTCGTCCATGGTTTTTAAGAATAAGTTTTAATTTTTTAAAATGTGAAAGGCATATTGTATCCCTCAGGTTTTAGAAACCTATTAAAATGTATTACATGTCTCTAATACTGATGCATTAAATGTTTTACAGATATTAAAGGTCATGCTTTACGGACAAAAGGAAAATTGAAACATTAAGTATTCCTTAAACTACAATGCTGATAATGTACTTTATTTATAAATTTTTAGTATCACACAAAATAATTGAAAATTATCTTATTTTTTACATAATATAGTTAAAATAATAACAAATTATTTTACATTTAAACATTTCATTTATGGAAATTAATCGAAGTAATCCGAATTATGTAGTGATAACTTAATACTCTTTTAATGAAATCTTACATTTAATTGTAAATTTATTTCCTTACTCTTGCGATAGCCATTCCATTATGAATAAAAGTGAAAAAGATAATTTCTACACATATACTATTTATGATTATTGATACACCACTTATCAATAAATATTTAAACCGAAAAACATTCTATAAGTTTCTTATAATTTACTGAGATTTTATAAATTTATTCTTAAGAAAGAATTTATTTTATAAATTTATTCTTAAGAGAACATTATAAATTGACTATACAGTATAAATATCCTGAAAACGATTTTCATAATAAATTCCCAATTGTCAGCATTATTACCTTGTTTCTCGTAAAGAAATTTTTTTATTATTGTTTTGGTAATAAAGAGATCTTATTAGAGAAGTCTTTTATCTTTTGAAAGCAAGTTTCCTCTCTAGTTAATTAAAGAAAAAAATATATTTATACAAGATTGTCTGCTATCGTATAAAATATATTTTGGAATCAATTATTTGTATGTATAAATTAAATTTTTAACTATAAATAATTTGTTTTATTGTACAAAATCTAAAATAAATTTTATATTTAAAATTGTTATAATGTTATAAGAAAATGGTTTTTTACCATAATATCAGCTCCATTGAAAGGAAATATTTAAATTTAAAATTATTTCTAGATCAGTTATTTAAAGAATAAAATTAATGGAGTAAATAATCGTTAATAGAAGATGTGTTTTTATTAATATTTTCATTTTATGAGTTGATATAAATTTTGTTGATTTAAATTTAAAATATAATTTTTGATAAGCTATTTAAGTTAATTTATTCTGTTGAGATTTAAATTTTTTTCGCTTTATTTTTAAAGTAAAAAGTTTTAAAGTATCTTTATTTTTGTTAATCAGCTGAATAAGGAAGAATGTTCTGTAAAACTTTTGTTTCTTACGTTTAGCGTTTATGCACTTGTAGATTATATTTGATTATTATGTGGTTTATCGTGATATAAATATGTACATTCATTTTCCAGAGCAACTCTATCTAACCTATTCAACTTTATAAATGCACAAAACTCATTGTCAGTAATATATGTCAATCAATATCTTGTTTTAAATGCGATGGATAGTAATATATCGGTAATTTCATATTTTTTTCTGAAATGAAAGTGCTTACATTAATTTTAAAATTATGTTTCTTAATAAATACAATTTGTGTTTACCATTTAAATTCGTTCATGATGCCTAAAGCAGAATTTTAATTAATTTTGATCTGAAAAGCAAATCTTAACTACATAAAAATAATTGCAATTTGATTTTAAAGTAATTTGAGTGGATAATTCGTTTCTTATAAATTTTACAGTTAATCAATAATGAATGCTGTTTATCTTGATTTTGTGTATCAGATATTTGAAATGGATAAAGTAAATAAACTAATTGAATTTAATTCTTTCAGACTGCTATTACAATTTTAAATTAATCATTAGCTTCCATTAATAGATTTAAGTAGATAATAACAAATAATGTTTTGAAAGGAAAGAAATTTTGGCATTTTTTCATTTGTATTGCCGGGTTTTGTTATTAATAAATGTTTATAATTTCAATGTTTCAAAATTCTCACTTTTTTGATAATGTTTTACATATTTTAGAGTATAATTGATGAATATAAGAGATTTTTTTCGAATATTTTAAATTTTTCCAATTATTTATTGTTGAACTTATTCCTTTAATTCCTCTATATTTTTGTTCAATTACATTTGTTATTCTTTTTATTATTTGTGAGAGAAAAATTAGCTGGAAGAGAAAACGCTTATGTTTGAAATATGCATTCTCATTCTTGCCAACTATTTTCATAAAGTCGATTCCGTTCCGATTAATTTCCCATCCTCTCGCTGCTTTTGTTTACACCATACATTAACAACCAATCAATTCAAAATGCTGTATGTCCGACTTCCTGCTGTCCAAACATGTTGTATCTTGTCATACTATGTATTTGTAATGAGAACGGTTCTCTCTTTGGTTGATGTCTCCGATTGTTTGATAGATTAGTTGACCTGACAAGCTTTGTTGGTAGGCGCAATCTATGAAACATGTCTATGCATTTCCGACTCTGTATTCTGTGTTGTATTGTGGCAAGCTTCTCATTTCATGCTGTTGTGCTAGTTATATTGTGAATCCCAGCTTTATCATTACGATGATAGGCTTATAGTGGTATTCATGTGTATTCAATATTTATAACCCACAAAGTTCTATCACTACCTTGCTCCTCAAAGGTAAATTCAAATGCCTTTATTGACGTGTACTTTTTAAAAAATTCTAAATTTGACTCTTGCAGAATATTAAAAAATTAGGTAATCCAAAAATTATAATTGTTTATTTAATCATTTTGGAAGTTGTTTCAACTAATATCTTCATTCCTTTAATCATAAATATATATTGTGGTTATTAGTTTTTAATTTAAGTGAATATATCAATGTACTTTCTTATAAATTCATCTTTTAAACTTTTGTGTCTATTTAGGTGCAATTATATCTCACAATATTTTAATTTTTAAAAAGAATAAAAAATGTTCAGTTATATTATAATACACAAAACCGTTCAAAAACAAAAAAAATCTAGAATTCATATTTTTTCTAAAGGAACGTTAACTGTGGTTCACACTTTTTTATCACTCTATTCTTTTGTGTTTTGTGATATTATACCAACATTTTGATATTATTAATTTGTTATATTTTTTACTAATATTTATATTCTTTTATGCATTTATTGTATTTTTACTATTTTTTTTATATGTATGATTTATTCTAACATAATCTTGTAACTGGATAATTATATTCCATATATTTGAATACTATAGGCTTCGAAAATGAACTGAACAATTGTAAACGGGCCAAGTCTCTTCGGTTTTTATTCTTTAATTTTTTTACTAACTTTAAATGATGGCATAAGCCACCATGCCTGAAAAAAATAAACTCGTCTTGTTTATATCTCTTTTATATTTTCTTTAAAAAATCTGCGTTAATATTTAAAATTTTTGAGGAAATTATAAAAAAATCTTACCTATATATATTTAAAAAATATTTTAGGTAATTTCAACAAAAATAATCTTCCCAGTCAAGCTATCATGTCACACACAATACTCCTTGTAAAGTTTGATCTCACATGATTCACATTATCATATCATGCGCAAAATGCATTGTGAATTTTAGTCCCTTATCTTATATTCAATGACAAAGAAAAGCTCAATGAATAAATATACAGAAAGAGGATGGTACTTAACGAGGTTAATTAAATTTCATATTTCTCTTGATAAAGAAATAGCTTACATGCTCTTAATATTTAACAAAATTATTTTTTATAAACTTTGTCTAAAAATACTTCGATAGCTACAATGTTATAAAATTAATTACTATTCCAAAATGTTATAGTTTAAAAAAAATTCATCTTTTTAATTTTCCATTCTTATAAGTGCGATTTATTTTAAATAATATACTGCTAACTTTTATGTACTACAGCATATCAAATGTATGTCATAATATATGTAAATCAACAGTCTATAAAATAACGATGTAATAATAATGGAATATTATCGAAGCGAGTGACTTAAAATTTAGCTTTTGAATTACCTGATTAATCTCTTGAAATTGCCTGTATTTGTTGGCATGTTACTGTTTCAAATGATGTTCATTATCTCCTGAGAACACAGTCCAATTTAGTCCAGCTATTGCTGCAAGAAGCTTCATACCCTTCGCATTTGCGTTTATTAAATTGGATTTTATGATGAATGATGTATAATTTTCTGCATGATGTAATATATATTATTCTGAGCGTGAAAAAGTGACCGAAAAAAAAAACACTAGAAACAATGAAATTCAGTTAATTTTTTCATTGAAGATATCATATTTTACATACAATTGAATCGCTTATTGATTATTTAAATTTGATGCATATGTGAAGTAAAGCAAAATTTTTGTATGTTTAAGAAACCTCACAATTTAATAATAATACACTGATTGAAATGCAATTAAAGACACTCAAAAATTCACTTATTTTTCATATAAATGACCGTGATATTTTTTTGTTCTAACTTTATTTGAATTAAATTTATTGTCTTCAATCATTTTGTGCAAAAAACGTGCAAAGAAAAACTAATTTAATGAGTACTTACATCATTTAGTTTAAAAAATCCAATATTTCGAGTGGAAATGCAATTAAAGACACTTTAAATCTAGAATTTCAGCTACCTACTGCTTCATTTTTATTTCTAAAGTGCTTAAAGGATTATTCTCTGGTGTGTTAGATACTAAATATTTCAAAACATCTTGGCTCAAACACTTATTATTCATTTGTAGTTATAGAATGGGACGTAACATCGAGCTTTCGATAGAAGAGCGAGCAAAAATTCAAATTTTAAAGGAAGAAAGCTACTCAAATAGGTCAATTATAAAGAAAATTAATCGCTCTCCAACTGTTGTGAGCAATTTTTTAAATCTAGGTGATAGGTATGGAGTTAATGGGCGTCGAGGCATTTGTAGTAAATTAAGTGACCGTCAAAAGCGGCAGATAATTTGCGAGGCAATAAGACCTAACGTAAATTCCACTAAAATTAGGAGAGATTTCGACTATCTGTTACAACTCGAAGAATCAGACAAATAATCAGTCAATCTGGAGTTGTTAAATGGGCGAAAAAACATCGCAAACCTCTCTTAAGTATTCAGCATAAGAAGGCTCGTTTGGAATTTCCAAAAAACATGCAAATTGGGACTCTGAATGGAACAAAGTTGTGTTCTGTGATGAAAATTTAATTTAGAGGTACCAGATCGGAACAAGTCTTACTGGCATTGCATAGGGATCAAAAAGGAGATTTTAGTTAGTCGCAATTTTGGTGGAGGCACATTGATGGTGTGAGGAGCTTTCTCGAGCTATGGAACTACCCTCATCTGTTGGATCACACCTAAAATGAATTCCTCCGATTATATTGAACTCCTAGATAACGTTCTGTTAAATTATGCTGAAGATATGACATTCACAACTCTAAAGCAACAAAAGCTTTTTTCATGGAGCGAAACATCAAGCTTATGGATTGGCCAGCTAGAACTCCCGATCTGAACCGTATTGAAAACTTCTGGGGATTGATAACACAAAAAGTTTACGAAAACGTCCATTTTGAGACAGTAATGGACTTAAAAGACAAAATTCGTGATGCATGGTCAAATTTGCCATTAAATTGCCTTCAAAATCTTGTGAAATCGATGCCAAATAGAATGCATGCAGTAATTGTAAACCATAGAGGTCCATTGTCACTCATTATTAATCAATAAATTTGCTCGGAAAACAACAAGTGTCTTTAATTGCATTTCCACGCGAAATTTCTGATTTTTTTGATTAAATGATCTAAATTCTCACTAAATTAAGTTTTCTTTGCAATTTTTTTACACTGAATAATTGAAAACTAAGAATGTGATTCAAATAAAGGTAATTCAAAAAAGTATCATGCACTTTTATATGAAAAATAAGTGAATTTTTGAATGTCTTTAATTGCATTTCCACCAGTGTAGATAATTACAAGCAACAAGAAGTATATGTGTTTATTTAGTTGCTGAGAAATTCGCTTTTGAATATGCAGATAAAATCTGCAACTGTTGGTCTTTTTCTAAGTAACTACCATTAAATATTTGTTTTATAGAGATGACAACTTACTATATGTATATTATACCGTAGAACTTAAGAAATTAAATTCGAAAATAAGAATTTGCATCTTCCGTTTTTTAATTTTAATCTTATTAAGCTTGGAGTACAATGATTTAAAAAAAATTTGTTCTTCTAAAAGTCCTGGGGTGCAAGAATAGTGCTATATTTGTTAATCGTATTATCAATGAAAAGATTTTAATTTACACGTATTCATAAATTATTAAATACACCCAAACATTGTTTTGTTAAAATATGCTTTTAATACGTGTATTATGATATTTGAAACAAGTGACCGTTTGGAGTTCTGGTCTCTTTATGCTTGCACTCTTTAATTTTCAATTAATCACTCTTCTCTATTAGGAATAATGGAAAATAAAATAAAATGGCGTTTTAGGCTGATTTTTCATTATTATACAGTTTTTTGTGTGCTTATATATAGTCATTCGTACTAATATATAGATTTTAGTATCATGGGAGACATGGTTAAAGTATTAACTATGGAATCTCAAAGCATAGACAACTTCTGCACATTAAAATAATTTCTAATTTGGCATATTGTTTTTTAAGGTCAATTTCATTCATTTATCACAAGAAATCTAAGTTACTAATGCTAACTTATAGGTGCAAATTAAAATATCATTTTTAGCTCCTTGATATACTTTTATTCGATAACTATGTTAATTTTTCACAGAACAGAACATGCCTTTACTTCCCAATTGCAAATAAATATATTTTAGCTACCTAAAAGTTTTCTTTTTATTACTCTTTGTTCTATAAATATTATTAATAGAATTGGGTAAAATCCTAGGAGAGTCCACGCCCTTGACAACAAACTGAAAAAAAGTGCCAAGCCGGAAGGAAATTTCAGAAATAATTTGGTTTATTATATCTAGTGTATCGAAGTAGGGTTATCAAGATTTGCGCAAACCACAATTATCGCCAACCAAAATCATTTGCGCCAAGGAGTGGGCCTTCCTAGGATCCAACCTAGAATTGCTTATACCATGAATTAGTCTGTTCGATACTTAGACACATATATTGGCTTGAACTTCTAAAATATTAGGTTTCTTTGACAATTTATCACCATTTATATTAATTACAATTACACCGAAGATTACTTTGTAATAATAGCTTTTTTATGTTATATTTTTATTTTTGCATTTAAAATTTAAATTATCTAAATTCTAATACTTAACTTGCCATTATTTATGAATTATTCAGACATTAATAAAAAAAATTATTATTTCATTTATTGGTTTTTATCCTCGGCTATATTTCCTTATAAGTATGCACGATCTTTTCAGTTTTAACAATGTTGTTGCTTATCCTCGAAAGATCTGATACCTCAGATCAGCTTTAGAAGGTTGTTGACTGCCAAAAGAAATCTCTAATAATAAGGGGATTGGATATTGAGTCGCCCTTAAAAAGTCCAATGCAACCTGGAATGTGATTCGGTAAAGCTGGTTGATCATATTTAACAATGTAGTTTGACTTATTCGACAGTTACTTTGTATGAGCTATTTTATAAGCTTAGAATATTGCCCAGTTGTGTTATATAAGTCAGTCAGATATTTTTAAAAGCACTTATAGTTAATTTAATGATTATAAAACGAGTGATGAAAATTATGTAAAATTTAATTAATTTAAATTCTATCTAGAGTATAATGCCATCTCCAAAAATATTCTTATGTAATTATGAAAATGTTTTCTATAAAAGTAATGCATATTTTTAGTGTTCAGAGAATTTTGTTTTATCATTTGAACTATAGTTTTTTAGTTATTAGCAACAGAATCTCGATAAATTAAGTATAATGTAAAAGAAATTGTGGTTAAAATTTCATTCATTTTGAAAGCTTAATGATTAAATATGTGTGTCAAATTAAAACAATGAAGTATTGTAAGCATTTAATTACTTATATGATTTTATTAGGTAATATACAAAAGAGGCAAAATTGCTTAAGTATGATTTCTATTTATGGAGAAAACCCTTTGAAGGAAGTTGTATCTCATTTTCTCTGCACTAAAAAAAGTTAAGATCCTTCCCAATATGGATCGAGAAAGTCGTCAGAAGCTCAATTAACTGAAAATATTCTTGAAAGGAAGAAGAATTTGGAAGAAGGGGTTAGATCCCGCTCTATTGCAGGTAACAAAATTACAATAAAGTGGGTGGTACTTTAAAAAAAAGTCCTCTTCACCCAAGTCCATTCCGTACTCATTATTTGGAGTAGCGTTATAACAGAGTTATGGGAATGAAGTAGGATCATAAATTGAGTTTCGCCTTTGAAGGATCTCGAGAAAGATCATCGTTACACGCGAGTCGTTAAAGAAAAAGAAAGAAAGATCTATGGGGGGCACACAACGGTTCACTTAAATGTTCGCGAGCTACTTGGAAAAATTTTAGTGCGGGTCCTAACGTTGAACATCGTTTCTGGCTCTCTTGTTAAAGTTTCGGACACCAAAGAAGACGGTCGAAGGGCGTAAAAAAAAGAATTTTTATGTTGGGATTTGATGATAAGAGTGAAAATAAATTGGCATTTTTTTATATTTGAGAAAGTTAACATTTTTTTCTTTCCAGCGTGGTGTAGATATAGCTCTGGTTTTGAGAGTTAGAATCTTCTATATGTTTTTTTTATGTCTTTTTGTACCTATTCTAGTTGTTTTCTCGTAAAGTTGAATCATTTTATTATGACGTAATTTGAGCTGGTATTCGTGTTGTAGAAATAAAGATAGTTATAAATAAAGCTTGTGTTCAAGGACATAAATCCGTTTATGTTCTGAAATATGATATGTGCTGTCAAGGTTTTGTGTGGTTTAGTTTTTTTATTATTATTAATTTGTTCTTAACTTCTGAGTATTAGTGAAATTAAATTTCTTAAATATATCCCATATTTTTTAATTTTTTAAAACTAGATTTAAAGATATTTATGTTTATTGTGTACTAATCCTGTAAATATTAATTTATGTTGTATACATAATTATTTTACTTAAATGTTAATATACTCAAATATAAATTAGTTTATGTTAAGGAAGGAATATAATTGCCAATATAAATTCTTGGCTATTTTTAGGATCTATTAATCAATTTTCTTCCTTTTGTACGGTTAAGACTTAATTTGGAGAAAATAATGTAATTTTTTTTAAAAAAAATCAGAGAAGGTATAAAATTTTTATTTTTACAATATCTTTTATTTTTTGTGCGTAAGATTATAATTCTTTGTGTAGTCTTGAAATGTTTATATATTTTTTACGCCTAAATAATATTTTCTAGAATTTTGTATTTTCTAGACATTAAAATTGCTATGATTGTGAAGACTAAAACGTTTCAATGTTTCATGTAAATTATTTCAATCTAGAATATGCAGATGATTTCTGTTTTAACATGTGCATTCTAAGGAGGTATGAGTAAGGTATTCTACGTGTACATGTTTTTATTTAGTTTGAGACAATGTACTGTATAATGAAGATAAATTATGTCTATTAAAAACACAATAAACCCAAAGATAATTTTAAAAAAACGATTTACTAAACTGTTGACATTAAATTTGAAATTTTCAGCTTTTGCCACGCATTTTCATTATTTCGAGAAAAAGTGGAATTATAGTCTTTAAATAAAAGCACATCTTATTGAAACGATGCTACAGCATCTTTCAAAGTATAGAAACTAAATAATTTACTGACTGTTAAATTTTTATGTTTTCATTTGACATCAGTATACAGTTATAAATAATGAATTTAAATTATATCAAAGATATTCTGTTTATCAAAAATGCTGTTTCATTTAATTAAATTTACTTCAATATTATTCCCTTCTCCAAAAAAAGATTTTTATTGTAAATAAAGCTATAGATCAGATTTCTTAGTAGCATGTTAACTAAAATCCGTTGAACTATTTTTATATTTAATTTTCAAGTCACAAATTGAAAGTTAAGTAAACATTTGAACAATTTTTCAGTGAGATTCACTTCAACCAAATTTGAATAGAGTGGTCAGTAAGAATTTAGAACTTAAATATATGATTGTTTTCGTGAATGTTGTCTAAAACATTTTTTATAGCTTAGCATTCAATTTCTTTGAATGACTTTTTGTAATCTGTTAATTTATGTGAATGAGAGAAAGAGAAATGTGATACACATAATAAAGATTTTCGTCACGATATTTTTGTTTCAAAAATAATTTCTGTACCTTTTTTTAAGACCTATAGACAAAGTTAAAACGTATGAAAATAGATTAAACGAAATTATAAGATAGTTTTTGAGAAAAAATTTAAACTTTTGACACATTTGATCAATTAAATAAACCATTAGTTTAAAAGAGTTCATTAATTTTATTTCTAATTATTAAATAATATTATGAATATGTTTACTAAACTAAACTCCACATGGCACGACAGCCCAAGTGGGCCAAGGCCTACAGTGCCCATAACTGTTTTCATGACCGAGGGCCCTGGGGTGCGAAGCATATGTCCCGATTAGGTGGTCAGCCTAACGCGAAACCCCCAGTGTTTAGTTCCCAAGCATGCTTGGTACTCAGTTAATCTACCCACTCAAGGGATGAAAGGCATTCAATTGGGCTGGGCAAGGTTGACTCACAACCTTGCCCAGCCCGAGTATCGAACCTCGGACCTGTGTCATGGGAGCGTGAATCGCTGCCACTAAGCCACCGCGCTTCGAATATGTTTACTACAAGCATTAAAATAATCCAGGATTACTTGTTATTCTTTAACATATGTAGAGACATTTTGTTTCATAACATTTCAACATTGGTATTTATTATTTTATAAGTAGGTAATACTACTTTATAACCTTCCATTTATATAAATTGACAATTTAGATAATTTTGGTTTAACATTTTTATAAATATCAACTTCTTTATCGATATTTATATAAAAACGAGAAAAAAATAATTACACTTCCAAATAATTCAATCTATATATATTTCTTTATTAATAATTGAGAGTCATTTTAAAAGAATTGTTAGACTTTTTCATCAACCAAAATACAATCTCATTTAGTCACCCAAGACTTTGCATATAAATTAGTTGTAGATCAATTTTATTCTTTTTTATTAATTTTAATATGCCAATATACCGATTTCAAATTAAAAATTAAAAAGAATTTTCGTAGTTGATAATTTTTTCAACTTTGAATCGATTCTAAGAATAAATTTAAAATTTTCATATAAGCTGAAGTTATTAAAGAAGCATATGAAGTGTAAGAGAGATTAATGAATTTAGCTTCTAAGAATTTGTCAGTTATTTCCTATTTTCTTTCGAGAATTTTTGTTAGGTGTCATTAAAGTAGATAATTAAATTTTTGCAATTTTTTTATGTGTACTAGGGTATATGTGCTCTTTATTCTGATTAGTAAAGAAAGTATTTTTCTAAAATATACAAGAAAAATATTCATAATACTATTTTATTTAGAACAAATATCTAGAAAGCGGAACATCTCTAAAAACGGAAAATCTTCGCTTTATGTAGAATACAGACTATAATTAATCTTTTCGTTGCAATTAAGTTAAACTATTGCAGTTTTTAAGAATTTAAATAAGTTAAAATTTAACAACATAAAAGCAGTATAGCAGTTGAACATTTAGGAGGAAAAAAAAGAATTTTTATTTAATATAAAAAAGCAGACTATAATTAATCTTTTCGTTGATTTTTACGATAACATTTTGTTTTAAAGCAAGCTAAAAAAAATATTTAGTATGAAAAAAAGAGTATATTTTTCTTCACCTTCGTCGATAACAAATTTACGCCAGCCTGAGAATAAGAAGAAACAAATTGGGAAGTTGATAAAATACGTGCAAATATGCTGTAGTAAAAGGAACGTAAAAAGGTATAAAACATAATGTAATTATCAATTTGAAAATAAAATAAGCGCGACATTTCTCGAATCCAAAGAGGCAACATACGAAATATACCTCGTACCCATTTTAGAATGGATTCTTATAATATCTTATTAGTAACTTTGATTTAATTTGGAATATCATGCATTACTTTGAATAAGACATATAACAGAACAAGAAGAAAAAATATACCATCTTAAAATTTAACTGCAATGGAAGGAAGATTCTTTATAAGGAATGAAGATATTTCAGTATGTAATATGAACATAGATTAGACATCAGTAATTACTTTAATCAATAATCAGCGATGTAACATTAGTAATATTTTGTATTGGTGACAAAATTTAAATATTTAAAATTTAATGTTAGAGTTTCTTGAATATTTGCCTATTGCGATTATAAAATTTGATGATTTCCTTCCCATCGTATAAGCAAATAAATTCTTTTACGAAATACAAATGAAATAAAAATCAATATGATTCATAACTATGATTAATTATTATTGCGGTGTTTAAAAATGAATAATTATCAGATTTTTTGCATAATAAATGACAAAACAATAATTGTTAAATAACACTAAGCACTCTTAATGGGGATGTTTTTATCTCAATAACAATTAAATTCTTATTTGTCAATAAAATTTTTATTTTAAAGAAACATAGTGGAATTAAAAAAAAAGATTTAATATTATCTACTTTTCTGTATAAGATGGATATAAAAATGATTAATGATTACAATCTTAGGAAACTATGAATGATATTTGATAAATACTTAAATATATTCGTTATTTGTAATGGTTAATGATGAATCTCATTTTATGTTCTGCTTAAAATTAATAATCGTAAACCAGATGGAAAATGATACATGAGGTGCATAAAATAAATGTAAATATTATTGTATCAAATAACAGTAATGGATTCCCAATGTGTTATTATAGGGAACCGCGTAACTTCTGAAGGAATTGAAAAATTTTTACTCTTAATTGAAACAGTAAATACTCAAAAATGTGCAATCATTATAAAAAAGCATTATTATTTTTTAAGCCTTGGGTTGACTTTTAAGTTTGTACATAAAAATTATTTTTTAATTATTAATTATAATTTTTAATTAATAAAAATTATTACAAGTTTATTAAAATTGTCATTCTAATAAACTTGTGATAGGAAAATTTTTATTTTTATTATTCTTATACTTATATTATAGAGTTGATTTTTAGTTAAAAATAACTTGCCCTGAAATCTTTGAATTTCATTCATTTATTTGAAAAAAATCAAATTGAAATCTTATTGAGAATAAAGGAGCGCCTAAGAAATGTGAGCCAAAGATCCGGGCCGCGGTAGCCTAGTGGTTTAGGTATCTATCTTCCGTCCCGAAGGGCTGGGTTCCACTCCAAATGCCACCAAAGCCCCATTGAGTACATGCGATATATGTATTTGTTAAATCTGTGGAATCGAAAGTCCTGTGGTCGGTCGTTGAGCAGTTAACATGGGTGTAATGGTCTGTAGAAAATTTCCTTCCCCTCTCAATCAAAATTGAGGGAGTGGATTCTTTGGTGGTGCCATCTATCGGAGGAATCTTAGAGGAAAGACTTACTTTCACTTTCTTGGTTCTCTGCTTAAACGAAAGATGTATCCTTCTAACTTAATTTCACATAACCGTCGGTTAGTGAGCTTGGCTTATCCAAGTGTCATAAATAACAACAACAAATCAAAGATTCAAACCCCTTTATTGTAATGGAGCGTAAGATTATTTTATGCCAAGTAGAACATGTTTAAATATCAATTTATAATTTGTATATTTTAATGAAAATGTATAAAATGCGTTTGTAAGAAAAGGAATGTTGAATCCTGAAACAATAATATATGATTTATTACCCTATCTTTAAATATATCCTTTCATTCATATAGCTACACACGTGTAATTAACTTTCCTCACATGTGTTTTCATATGTATTTTACTTTTTTATTTAAGTTCCATGATTATGAATGTCATCAATAATTGTTTCACCGTTGTATTCAAGATTGGTTTTTAAAATATAAATGTTTCGAAATCTGTGCTGTAATTTTAAATGTAATAGCAAAAGTATATTTTTATCTATATTTATATTATATTGTATGTAAAATTATTTCATTTGGAAAAAATTCTTGTATATATTAAAATTAAAAAAAAAACACCTTTTATTTTTAGTTTTTCATTTTCCTACTTTATTTGAAACTTCTAGGAATTCTATGTTGCAAGACAAGATAATGAATCTGCTTTGTAAAAATATTTTTATCAATTTATTTCTATTAATGATTGATTTTATTCATAAGTTAACTTTAATTAACTTCTAACGTTTCTTCTTACGAAGGTTATCATGTTTTTATAAATTCATCAAAAAGTGTTTTTTAAACTTTACATTGAATCCATATCTAAACAAAAAGAATGACTGTACCGTAGCACAGAATACAGAATTGTGGTAACTCTGGCTCGAAATGTGACTCATGGTTATTGTAATCTCTATTGGAAGATATCCTGAGCTGTACTCTAGGAAATCGGGAGGTGCTCTTCCCGTTCGACGTATTTAATCAGGGGTTGTCAAGGACACCCTCTAATTAATCCACAATTCTTACCTCATTAATCAATAAGAACAATTTATTTCCTTGCTTCAAATTATAGGGTGGGAATAAAGGATGGCAGCCTTTCATTTTTTTTTTCGTTCTTTGAATGTAGGTAATAAGGATTTGCATTACTATTCATTACGCTTCTCTCTGTTCATCTTTTTGAATTCATTTTAAAGCACTGATTCTTTTAAATGCATTTTTATTAGTAAAATTTATGAAATTTTTTTTCTACGAAATTAATTGTGATAAAAGGATAAATACTTAATAAAAGTATTCTTAAATGACGGTTTATTGCGTTTTATTGTAATTAATCTGTCAGATATTTGAATAATCTTAATATATTGGTCAATAAATTGTGAGATGTTTATGATGTTCGTTAAGAGCAGTTAAATCATTTAAATTTTTGCTAAGGTTGAGGGAGTCTTTTTAAGTGCTCTTAAATTAATTACTTATTCGAAATTCATTTTCAGAGAATTCACATGCGATTTACGCGAAGTGTCTGACAGTAAACACATTGGCTATTTTTACCATGTGTATAACTGAAAACATAAAAGCATATACTTTTAACGTAATCACATATTTGCATCAGATATATTCGGAAACCAGGCACAGTCGGTGAAAGAATATAGGTTAGCGTAAAGCAACAATGCTTTACCTATTTCTCTTTGTTCAGTTATAACGATATCGGATGTTCTTATACTGCATTTTAGAAACAAAAATCCTGTAAAATTTTATCAAGTGAATTTGTTTAACTTATTTATACATATTTGACCAGACTAGTAGTCGAAAAATAAACTTTTCCTGTTTGGAGATTATTTGAATAAGCAAAAATATATTATATGCATAATAATATCACGTCTTTAACGTATTTTTTGATGAATGTGTGTATTATGATTGCCTATCAACGATAATTTTGCAAACAATAACTACCAGAGATTCTGGAGATACATTGGAAAACGATATTATATTTACTGGATTATAAAAACCCATCCGTGCTCGAACAGCTGCACTCTGTAGGGATTAAAAGTAAATTGGTCTTAATGTTACAGTATGTTATTTAATTGATAATGTTTATCAGGTATGATAATAGCACTAGTTTTTTAATAATAAACGTTTGATAGAGAAATAAATACAATGGATTGTATTAATATATTCCTTTTTAATCGTCGCCTTCTAGATTAATTTAAAAACTTTATTTGACAAGGCAGAGGATCAATAACAGTGGAAAATGTATGGCAAATATGTCATAATTTAAAAAGACGTCAAATTGTTTGCAAAGAAAAAATTTTTACAATGATTTTCACGATGCTTTTTGGTAGGATTGGAGCGTACTGGTTGTTCTACTTATAAACTAGGTAATGATATACTTTACTGGAAAGGAATCGGAACTTTTTTGATGACATTAAAAAATACCAGAAATAACTGTAGCTTTTGGTACTTAATTTGAAGCCAGAAATAAATCAACAATTTATTTTATGAATACGGCTATATTTGGTCATCTCTACAAAATTTCATACCTTTTAGACATCCATTAATATGCCTAAAAAGTTTCAAATTTTCATAATCTATGTAAAATATTTTACTATGTTCTTATATAAAACAAAATCTTCAATCAAAAAGATTACTTTAATTTCGGAAAAAAATGTAAATATTACTTCGAATCCGCAAACTTTTAAGTTCTAGATTTATGGGAAACTACTCAGAAGTAACTTCAAATATTTGACAATTATTTTTATTGTGTTGCTGCTACATTTATCTCAAATTTTATTAAACTATATTTATTTTTTTTTATGCATCAATTTCTTCCAAGTTGATATTAAAAGCATTAAGTTGATTTATTAAGATGTTAAATACATAATCTTTGTGTCAGTGATTTTAAAAATGAATGCTTGAACTGAAAAAAAAAACTTAAGCTACTGTATGTATTTTCAATACAAATAAGAAATTAAAGTGTAATTTTAATAATAAAAAAAGAAATGTTTCTAATCATTTATTATTCTTTATTACACTCTAAACGCAAAAAGGAAAGGAAATTATAGTGTACAAAAATTGTTCATAACACTAAACGATATTTAAGACAATTTTCAACATTTTACGATTAAAAAATTTAATATTTGTTTCCAGTGTAACTATAAATTTTGGGAAATTCATGATAAATCTTAAACTATACCTGGAAACTTAAAATAGTTTTTGTTATAAAAACCGAGCAAATTTCATATGATTTTTTTCCATTAATTTATGAAAACTGAAGAAATTTGAACTGCCAAAAGTGAATTCATATAATTAAAAAGTTTAGGAAACATATTGTTTATCATGCTGATTATATATATATATATATATATATATATATATATATATATATATATATATATATATATATATATATATATATATATATATATATATAAATATATATATATATATATATATATATATATATATATATATATATATATATATATATATATATATATATATATATATATATATATATATATATATATATATATATATATATATATATATATATATATAAATTTCGTGTCACGATGTATGTTCCCGATAAACTCCGAAACTACTGAACGGATTTTGATAAAATTTTGTAACCATTTATAATATGGTCCAACTTAAAAGATAGAATAGTTTTTATCTCTTAATTATTGATTTCAATATTTATTATACGACATTAGTGTTTATTTATTGGTTAGTTCTGTAAGTTCCTAATAGATGGCGGTTTAGCATCTAAGTTGCACAGGTATTCGGCAGATGGCGACGTGTTTATTTTTCTAGATTATACCATCTTCGAGAAAATTATCGTGCGCGCGCAAGCGTGTGGTTAAATATAGAATTTACATATATTTTCATGATGTATAATCATACTGTAACAATTTTTCGTGAATCATTTTCATAATTATACTTTGTATTGTGTTATTATTGTGCAGTGTTCAATTTGAATATTTTTAATATTATAAATAGTAAAATAAAATTTTATTTATTGCTGTTTTTCTCTACTAATTTTCCTACCACCTCGAAAACATGTAGGTATTTCTTGATAGCCTTTTATTATTTTTTATTTTTATTTTATAATTTGATAATTATTAATTTATTCAGCAGTACATTTTGATCTAATTTATTTATTCAAATGATAAATTCTTTTAATTTTTTTTATTTCAGTATAATGCCGCGGAAAGAATTTTTAGTTTTAATATAATTTAAAATTGAAATAATAATAGTTCGATGTTAATGTTATCTACCTCATTTATAACAATTTATTTTTAGATGTCTTTAATTTATATAGTATATTTTATAAGTAAGTCACTGATTACGAACTATAATTTAATATAAGATGAATAAAATGTAAATTCAGAAAGTATATGTTGATTTGTGCTTAATTTCAAAATTTCGATACTTTACCTATTACTTTTAAATTTTGGTGAAACGTTTTATTTTTAATCTCATATGAATGAACCTATTTTAAATTTTTTTAGAAAATATTAATTTGATTGTACCAAGGAGTTAGTAAAAAATTGATTCAATGTATTATAATTACTCAGCCACTGCAACGCGTGGCTAGGTCAGCAATTCTATATATATATAAATTTCGTGTGTCACGATGTATGTTCCCGATAAACTCCGAAACTATACTGAACCGATTTTGATAAAATTTTGTAACCATTTATAATATGGTCCAACTTAAAAGATAGAATAGTTTTTATCTACTTAATTATTGATCTCAATATTTATTATACGATATTAGTGTTTATTTATCAATTAGTTCTGTAAATTCCAAATAGTTGGCGATTTAGCATCTAAGTTGCACAGGTATTCGGCAGATGGCGACGTGTTTATTTTTCTAGATTATACTATCTTCCAGAAAAAATTAACAAGCGCGCGCAAGCGCGTGGTTGAATATAGAATTTACATATATTTTCATGATGTATAATCATACTGTAACAATTTTTCGTGAATTATTTTTATAATTATACTTTGTATTGTGTTATTATTGCGCAGTGTTCAATTTGAATATTTTTAATATTATAAATAGTAAAATAAAATTTTATTTATTACTGTTTTTCTCTACTAATTTTCATACCACCTCGAAAACATGTAAGTATTTCTTGATAGCCTTTTATTTTTTTTATTTTTATTTTATAATTTGATAATTGGCTCTGTAATCGTGCTATTTTGGCAGCAAGAAACGTTGATGTGAACGAAATTAACTTCCATATACAACAGATGTTGCCCGGTGATTTGATGTCTTTTAAATCAATCGACACAGTTATTGATGAAAACGAAGCCGTAAACTTTCCAACTGAATTTTTGAATTCTCTGGATATGCCAGGAATGCCACCACACAATCTTCAATTGAAAATTGGTTCACCAATTATTCTTCTACGTAATTTAAACCCACCTCAATTATGTAACGGTACACGCTTAGTCATAAAAAATGACCGAAAATATTCTCGAAGCAACAATTTTGACGGGAAAATTTAAAGGAGATATCGTCCTGTTGCCACGTATTCCACTGATAGTGTCAGAATCTCCAATACCGTTTAAAAGGCTCCAATTTCCGATTTGTTCAGCTTTTGCGATGACCATAAATAAATCTATAGGCAAAACAATGTCTATTTGCGGTTTGGATTTGAAAAACACATATTTCCCACATGGACAGCTATATGTTGCTTGCTCACGTGTAGGAAAACCATCAAATCTCTTCGTGTTAGCGAAAGATAGGTTAACCAGGAATGTTGTACACAAAGTAGTACTTAGATAATTTTTAGTTTTAATAATTTAAAATTGAAAAAATAATAGTTCGATGTCAATGTTATCTACCTCATTTATAACAATTTATTTTTAGATGTTTTTAATTTATATAGTATATTTTGTAACTAAGTCACTGATTACAAACTATAATTTAATATAAGATGAATAAAATGTAAATTCAGAAAGTTTATGTTGGTTTGTGCTTAATTTCAAAATTTCGATACTTTACCTATTACTTTTAAATTTTTGCGAAATGTTTTATTTTTAATCTCATATGAATGAACCTATTTTAAATTTTTTTAGAAAATATTCATTTAATTGTACCCAAGAATTAGTAAAAAATTGATTCAATGTATTTTAAAAACTCAGCCACTGCAACGCGTGGCTGGGTCAGCTTGTATATATATATATATATATATATATATATATATATATATATATATATATATATATATAGTAAATATCATTTTTAAAATTGGTATTTTTGCCAAACACATTAAATAATAAATGACAATTTATTTATATTTTTTGATTAAAAGCTAATATCGAAATATCTAAACAAAATGTCGATCATTTTTTTTATTGTTAATGTCCGAAAAAGGATTTGGGAAAATTTTCCCTTAAAAATCCATCTTCAAAATTAATGAATTTAATATCAAAAATACCTGTTGGAATTTTAATTTTCTTTAGTTAACCATTTGAATAATTTTGTAATAATGGAAATGAGCTATTAATCTTTGGAGTTTGGTGAATTTCTACCGAAAAAAATATATAAATATTGGGTTTTTCAGAAACATTTCTAAAGCATTAAGTTTCGTTCTTTATCGTTTCTTGCGAAATTTTATCGTAACATCAAAAATCCATGCAAATTCTCTAGGAATATGTTTTTTGTTCATTTCCAGAAAACGTGCACCGAAGAAATATATATATTTAAATACATTGCAATATCAGAAGTAAAATATTTCTATCTAATTCGAATGTGACTTAAGTTTAATTAAGTGAAAAGTCATTATTAATGAAGAATCCTTTTATTTTTCAATTAGAAATTTTATTTCCATGTTCTACGATCAAAGGATTTTAATTTCATAATTAGTTTGTCTTTACATTGTGTTTCTCTTATTAACCGAGTCGATGTTTTAAGAATATTTCACTATTTGAAGTTGAGTTAGTGAGAAAATATACTCTTTTTTAAATATTGTTGTGTTCATGGATGGTTCGCGGATTCATTTTTAAAATAAACTCTCAAAAAGCAGGAAACACACTAAATCTACCAGTAATTTAAAAATACATAGTGGAAATACCAAACATTTTTATATACTTCATAAAAGTAGTATAACTGCACTAAAATACTCGACATTTAGAATTTTACAAACTGCATAGTAATTATTATAGTTTCTCATAACAATTCTCATGTTACCGAGTCTTGCGAGAAAGCAAACGTTACAGGAAAGCTATTTCGCATATTTCTTATTCAAATGGATTTATACCATTAATTCATTTATGGTTTTACTTACGTATATAATCTCTATATTATTTATCACTTTTTATGATTTTTATTCGATTGTGTTATTTCTGTGCTGATTAACGCATATCATTGTGATTTTGATTGTTTAATGATTCATTATGTGTTGTTATTCATTATTTTGTAATCCACTCTTAGAGTGTACATTAATGCTTATTTTCATAAATGAGTGCTAGAATTTTGTTCGATAAAATATTTAAATTTCAGTTACTGTACTCAATCAAAATGTAGTTAATTTTATCATTGTTTATGAAAAACATTGGATTTTATGTTTTCCGCAAACGCAATATTTTTTCCTCCCATTGTTATCTAGAATAATTTTCCACTTTTGTGTTCAGAATTATTTTTATACAAATTTTTTGAATCCAATTACATTTCGTTTAAAAAATGTGGTTAAAATATATTGATCAAATATTTACTAACTTAGTGATATTTCTGTTAAATGAGATTTCTTTCCCTTAGGCTATTTCGACTCGTTATCTTTTATTTTCTTAAAAAATGTGATTATAAGTATTTTTCCTAATAAAGAATACGTTCTTTCACTGGATAAATACTTGCTGTTCTATTCTTAAAGATAAAATGGTTTCGATAATTAAAAAAATGTCTTTTAATGAAGAAATAAATAAACATTTTTAAATAATTAAATACTGATAAATTAAATACAATTTTAAATTTTATTATTGAGTAAGTAGATTTTAAATTTTATTATTGAGAAATTTTACTATTGACCTTATATTTCTGTGATATTTATATAAAATACGTCTTATTTAAATTATTAAAGAATGAGAACATAAAAATGTCGAAGTTATAACTTATAATAAATACAAAAGTCAAGTTTTGAAAATAAAAATATTAATTTAAATAATTATAAGACAGAAAATTCATGAGGTTAATTCTTTCACTGTTGCCAAATGGGTTTCCTGAAAAACAAGAAAATGTAATGTAATAAGTTTAATAATTCATCTTTATTTCGCGACTTTTTAAACAAGTAGATTAGCAAACTGCTTTATAATATTTTTGGCATCGAGACGTATATGTCTCATACTTTTATAATATAATCTCTCACATCTTATTATTTTCTATACTCTCCAATGAATTAGGAGTTTTTAAGATTTCAATTCAAATGCTAGTGATGACGCCTGTAACTTTTTTATCACTTGGGATTACACATTGTCAGAACGCTGATATTAGATGTAAAAAAGGATTTTATGTAAGTACAATTGAAAAAATGAAAGATCCTTCACTTTGTGAAAAAGGACGTATTGTTGGTACCCATTTAGTAGGAGTCTCAATTTCAAAGACAGCATATTTTACTGGGTTCTTAAAAGCAGCCTTATCAAAGTTCTTCAACAGTTGTAGTTCGAATACACAGTTCTTATCTAGAACTGCTATTCAAGCAGTTTTTTAAGAACTCGGTGTGGTCTTGATTAATTGTTACACGGAATAGAAGCTACTGCGCTATAAATGACAAAAATCGCCTACCAAGACATTTCCCAACAGATTTCTGTTCAGATTCAGCTTTATGCTCAGAGAATTGCAGAAGAATGTATGGTGTGCTAACTATGAGAAAATTCATTCCTACCTGAAATGTGTTAATGTCTGAAGAAAATACACTGGACTGTCTGAATAAAAAGCGGGTAATCTGTTTGATGGAATCAGGCTACACCTTATTTTGCTCTGAGTGAAGATGCCGAACTTGACAAACATTTCATTAAGCCATGGATCTTGTACTTGCACTTGATCAACCAGTATATAAATATCTCGTGGCTGTTTCATTAAGCCATGAATCCTCTTGCCTTACTCGCACAGTTCAAGGATCTAATGTTAGTATCATGATATGGAGGCATGTTTTACTTGTCAAGGAAAAGATCCTTTGGCGTTCCTCAGGGATGACCAAACAGCCATAAGGTACTTAGATATACTGGCTGATCAAGTGCTCCTTGCAATATATTTTTACTGTGACAGATGGACGATAATCTAACTAAACAGGTGTCAAAAACTAAACAGGTACAAACAGCCATAAGGTACTTAGATATATTGGCTGATCAAGTGCTCCTTGCAATATATTTTTACTGTGACAGATGGACGATAATCTAACTAAACAGGTGTCAAAAACTAAACAGGTACAAACAGCCATAAGGTACTTAGATATACTGGCTGATCAAGTGCTCCTTGCAATATATTTTTACTGTGACAGATGGATGATAATCTAACTAAACAGGTGTCAAAAACTAAACAGGTACAAACAGCCATAAGGTACTTAGATATATTGGCTGATCAAGTGCTCCTTGCAATATATTTTTACTGTGACAGATGGACGATAATCTAACTAAACAGGTGTCAAAAACTAAACAGGTACAAACAGCCATAAGGTACTTAGATATACTGGCTGATCAAGTGCTCCTTGCAATATATTTTTACTGTGACAGATGGACGATAATCTAACTAAACAGGTGTCAAAAACTAAACAGGTACAAACAGCCATAAGGTACTTAGATATATTGGCTGATCAAGTGCTCCTTGCAATATATTTTTACTGTGACAGATGGACGATAATCTAACTAAACAGGTGTCAAAAACTAAACAGGTACAAACAGCCATAAGGTACTTAGATATATTGGCTGATCAAGTGCTCCTTGCAATATATTTTTACTGTGACAGATGGACGATAATCTAACTAAACAGGCGTCAGAAATGTTCAAATCAATTTTGTCGAATATTAGTCTAACTTCCAGCACTTTCTCTGACCTTCGTAGAGCAAAATCTTAACCCCGTAAGAAATGTGGAGTAAATGGCGGAAAGACGACAACACTTTACTCTTCCCTCTATTAGTCTTGTCTTTCTAATTCACTGGCTAGTGCGTATAGTCTATCTCGTTATGAGACCTCATGTATATAGCATCCTATCCTTTCAGATATTATTTTTCACAGAAGAGAATTTTTCTCTTGAAAATGCAAAGCAAAGGTTAACTACATTCAACGAAAAATTAGAATTACTTATGTGGCCTGTATTTTATCGTTTGAAAATATCAACTTTGTGTCTAATATATTTAATCTTTACAGTAAAATTTCATCTTATCAAAAAATTATACAATGAAATATATATATTTCCTTGAACCCACTGTTGTGCATTTCTTTTCTATAAAGTACTACGTTGGAATTCATAAAATTTAGATGGATGACAATTTCAAACATAGAAAATGTTATTTCCGATTATTTGAGTGTAAAAATTATCGAGAAATCGGAACTAATGTATATAAGTTATTCATAGATGAAAAAAAAATAAATAAAACGAGTAAAGGTTTTGAAAATAAATTTATTTTTATTTCAAATGTTACATAGATATTTCTTTTCTTTTCTTTTTTCTTCTTTTTTTCATTGTTGTTGTTTTTCAAGCCAAGCTTGCTAGCCGACAATTATGTGAAATTAAGTCACAGAAATATGTCGTTCGTTTAATCAGGGCATCACGAAGGTGAAAGTACGTCTTTGCTCTTAGACTTTTTCGATAGATGGCAGCATCCGAGGATCCACTCTCTTAATTTTGACTTTGATCTGAAGGGGGAGGAAATTTTCTCCAGGCTATTGCACCCATGGTAACTGCTCAACAACCGACAACAGGACTTTCGATTCCACAAATTTAACGAGCACGTATATCGCATGTACTTCTTCATTGCCGTGTAAACTACCAAGCCTTCGAAAATGCCAAATTTCAAATAATCTGTAACCCATGCTTGCTATCTATACATACTGATGAACGGATGAATATACTGTGTGTGTGTGTGAAGAAAGCTTACCTTTTTCGGTATCCATGGTTCTTCCTTTCCTATAGTATTTTTATATTAATGGCTGCCACATTAAGTTGATACTAGGAAGACATTAAGTTGGACCTTCATCCCGGCCAATATGCATGCAGCAAGCATAAATCGATATCTATATCACTCTTCTGTGATCTTATAACTAAACCATGTTTTTTATTTATTATTATTTTTATTTTTTGAAAATTTTTAGCTTAATATAAGTTGTATTAAAATATATGTAATAAATATGTATTTTTATTTTTTAATTATAGAAACCAGTTTTATATTTAAACGCAAAATAGTGAATAAAGAAAAAATGATGGTTGAAAAAAATTAATATAGCATATGTTAAGAATTAAAAAATATTTTTAAGGAAAAGAAAGATTGAAAACCTTATTTAAATAAATTCGAAAAAAAAAGTTTAAGTAGATTTAGTTATATTTATCTAAATTTGTATCTCTAAATTAAAGTAATAATTTAGAGATACAAATATATATATATATACATATATATAGGAAATAATTTTTCATTAGTTTTTTAGGATTTTTAAATTTTGAAAAAAATTAATAAACATTGTTTTGTTTTTATAGTTTTTTCTTTACCATTTTTAACGTTTTATCCTTTATCAAGTTTAAAATTTTTTCTTGTTTAAAAATAAAAGAAATTTCGAGAGATAAAATTTTTTATGTATTTCTTTCTTAAATTTAATTGTAAGGATTTTTGTTAGCAATACATAATCACATGATTGAAATTTATTTATTATTAATTTTCGTAAAATAAAGCAATGATGATTTTTTAAAATTAAGTGATGGAATTCTTTTGTTTTATTAGTTGCACGCGTTTTTACTTTAGTTTAACACCTAATTAAAAATAATTAAGTAGCGTATATATTTTTAGTAATTTTTTTTCTTTTTTTAAACTTTCCTTTTTGGGATGATTTTTTGTAAAAACTGTGACTTACTGCGACATTTACAATCATCGTAAGAAAGACAAATTTGATATAAATTTTGAAATACTCAATGACACACAATGCAAGAATATGACAGGTTTCGTATTATTAGGGGCAGAACCGAACGAACCAACGATCAAAGCGAAAAAATATCACAAAATTGACAATAAATATTGCAGTGCAAACTCCGTATTATGAAATTTTGGAGAAAAAATAATATTACGTATAGACTTCTTTATTTATTGAGGATATAATAAAAAGTAATAATAAAGTGCAAATAAATATTCTTATCTGGTATTTACGACAGTTGCAACAAATCGATATTTGAATGTATTTACACATTTAGAAATCATGCATCACTTTTTCTGCCAATTTTTTTAGCATTTTGTGAAAGAGAATGTAAAATCAAATTTGAAGTTCTGAATGTCTATTTTTTTATTGAATTAAATCTGAGAATACAAAATTACAACGAATCACCTTTCATCTCTTTGCAATCAGGAACCATTCACTCATTGCTACGTGTCTTACCGATTGGATTGAAGGAAGAAAGAAAACTCATTATGAGAACTTTCATTCTCAGGTTCTTTAACCTTCCCGCAAATCTCATAATTGGGACTTCTCGCCAAATCACAGCAGGAGACAAGCAGTCACTCACTTTCGCCCCCGCATCCCCTTGAACCTTCACCCACCCGCTCGGAAATATCTCATTTCCAAGGGATGATATAGATTGATAATCGAGTCGAATCCCGCGATAATTCTCCTTCTTCTCATTGTGATCACCTCTTTGATTGTAATAATCGCGCCACTCCACTGCACCGTCACCCCCATCACGTGACCGACCCCGGGAGAGCTTTAATGGTAATTTCGTCATCCGCTAATCGCTATGACGTCCAAGAAGGAAAGGGCGAGTGGAAACGTTGGATTGATGGATGCGATAGCCTTTCTTGCTATGTATTTTTGATGCACCATCTCCGGTTATTAGTAGTCCTCCAGGGAGAGGAATCGATGATCGTTTTTCTATCGATTAATCGTTTTCACCCCTCCAACCACTCCGGGCGGTTGTGATAATTGATTCGATAGAGCAAGACTCGTTATTGTTTCGATGGAAATCGGAGAATGCTCTCCTAATGTTATTTTCATTGAAATGGGGATAGATAACTTGATTCAGAGAGTACAAGACTCGGATGTGAAATTCTGTATGTTTGAGCAAAATCTGTAGTGAGAGATAGTATACAATCTCTGCTAAAATTGAATTCCTATCTGATGTGCATTTCTATGTTAATCTCTGGATAACTTTAAATCTTTGTTACTTTCAATAAAGGTTAGCTAACTTTTTGAAAGCTCGAGACTATTCATTTGCAAGTTCATGCCATATCATGAAAACCAATGTTATTAAATAAATTTTATGAAAAATACAATAAAATGGCAGATTTTTGAACAGTTTAGTTCATAAAAGTTTGAGCATAAATTAACTGGATTGATTTCTATTGAATAGTGAATGGCTCCTTAGCTGATGTAACTTAAGGAATTAATAAGATTTTAACAGTATTTTTAATGAACCTCGTATTTTACTGTTATTTTAGATGATAATTTTCGGTTAAGTATACAATTATCAATGATTGTATCGGCTGAGGAACAAACGAGCGCGTTAATCATTGAAGACCAAATAAATTTACTTTGCGTAACACAGAAACTAGGAAAGAAATTGAAGAGCTGAAAATTTTCTTTAATCACTAAAGTGTTATTCGAAATTTGAAATATGTGACGAAATACAATTTTAGAAATTACTTTTAGATTATTCATAAGGCTAGTGAACAAAAACGGAAATAATGTATTCCTATCAATATTGAAATTTTATTGCGATTCCGTAAATAAGGGAATTTAATTACCGAATTGCATTATATTTCTTATGTATGTCTTGTAGCTTGATGTCTATGTAAATTAAAGTAAATATATATAAAATCACGAAATGTGTATTGCTAAGCAAAACAAAGCAATTGTAAGATGGTAAGTTGTTTCCGGCAAACATTTTTGGACCCCTGTGCTAAGTTATTTGTAGCTCACATTGAAGAAAATGGGTAGGCTTTCGTAATTTAAAGCAGGAATGAACACTGTATTACCAGACTTGGTCTTCCACCTCAGAAGTATTATTTTGCATGGAGGACATTACGACCACGACGTATTTTACATCCCCCAGACGTCATTAGCGAACACGATGAATTTTCGATTGGGTCAGGATTCGAACTCACCATCTTCCGAGAACGAAAGCCCTAACCAGCCATGCAACCGCGACTTAGAACAAGTGTAAGGTATTTGAATATTCAGCGCGTTATTCCTTTCCGAGAAAATTTTTCATAAATAGTGGTCCATATTCACATGATACCTGAGAAGAAATCTGAAAAATTCCCAAATATTCACCACCGATTGTTGGACTGTTAAATTGGAAACCTCAAAAAATTGAGAAGACTTCCATGTTCAATAGTTTAGTATAACCATAGTCACATATATACGTTTAATCAGTAGGCCCTAACTATTTGTTATTCTAATTAACATAACCCTATTTTGATAACTATGGTTACTGTGTGTGATCATAGTTATAACAATAATTAGGAAGCCTCTTTTCGATTAATCCAAATATAAAATTGGGTTTCTTCTCTATTTTGATTAATTTAAGCTGTCATTCAAATGCAACAATCATCCTTAGGTAACGCGAAGTTATCATGTTTTCCTACGTTTAAATTTACTTCGCTCGAATTAAGGAAAAAATGCAATTTATGTCTCAGAATAATATTTTAAATCCTAGAGCATATACTGTAAATAATATAGAGTCAATAGTAAAAAATATTGCCATCTTTTTATGGTATTACTTATAAGTAAATTGGCTGTCTGGTGTCCAGAGAACGAAAAAAAATAAGATGACGTCTAGCCTGAAACTTGTAGAGAGGTGTAACAAAAGGTATATGTGTTCACACCACTTCAAATCGTCAACTATCATGAGAGCTTTACGACTTTCTTCCGGTTTTCGATCAAAAAGTTGTTTCTTCTTTTAACGATATTTTTTTTCCTCTCAAAAATCGACCTTATTTTTGACGAAACGGAAAAACGACTTGCTTTGTTGGTTCAATAAATAGAAATGTAACAAACGACCGGAACCATTTTACGGCTTTCAAAGACATTTGGCGGAATAGAGTTTATTGAAAATGTTTTCAAGAATTTTCACATTTTATCCATTTTCTTCACTTCCAGTAAACCGGTGATTTCTTAAGTTGGCATGTTTAGCATCTTGGAAATGAATTCGATAGTATTGTTTTTTTCCTTTTTTCTCCTCAACGTTATTAGAATTCTTTTGTATCTTATAGAATTATATTAATAATATAAAGGAAAGCTTGTTATGTGCAAATTTCATCACAATTTGTTTAGAGTTATGTAATGAATATATGAATAGCATTAGCAATAATTATAATAAAACTCTCTGGTAATAGTAACTTGTAATTTTATATTATGTTGCCATTTAATAAGCATTAATAAAATTTAAGTTACAATTTGTAAAATAATATAAATTTAGTATTTAATAGCAGTTTTCTAAAATTTTTATCTTTTATATATTTAACTTCTGTTGCCGAATTAAAGAATATATAAGATGGAATATATAGATATTCCATCTTATATATTCTTTAATTAGATATAAAAAATGGAGAAACGTAATGTTTATTTAGAACTTTCTAAGAGATCTTTTCAACAGCTCAGGATATTTTTAGGAAAAATAAAACGGAGCAGTTCCAGTAATATTTAATTATTTATTTTCACAAATTACAAAAAAAAAAAAACGAACATTAGAGCAGCAATTTTTATATAATGGTCTATGTAAGAGTGATTATCCATGATTGTAACTATATTTATAATAAATTCTAGAGAATAAGGAATGTCAAAGAAATATATTTTGCGCCATATGCACTCCCGATGTTTCCCGCTTGGCATACATGTACCGGTTATGTTGTTGTTACTTATGACACTTAGACAAGCGAAGCTCGCTAGCCGACGGCTATTTAAAATGAAGTCAGAACGGTGCGTCTTCCGTTTAACCAGAGCACTACTAAAATGAAAGTACGTCTTTGCTCTAAGACTCCACCAATAAATGGCACCACCAGAGGAGGATTCATTCACACAATATTGACTTTGATCTGGAGGGAAGGAAATTTTCTCCAAACCATTACACACATGATAACTGCTTAGCGACCGACCACAGGATTTCGATTCCACAGATTTAACGAGCACATGTATCGCATGCATTTGGTGGCATTGGAAATCAAACCTAGCCCTTCCGGATAAAAAACCGATATGATAATGACTAGGCTAGCATGGCCTTATACATCTAGTACATAACATCCTCACCACAAAGTCCAACGCCAAACATTGCGCCATAATCTCCATTGACATCAAAGGTGCCTTCGACACAGCTCCTCACAACTCAATCCAACATGCTCTTCATAGGAAAAACTGCCCCACAATTCTAAAAAACATCCTCTTTAGTAACCTGACGGACAGAATGGTCGCAGTTAATACAAATCAAGGGATTGCGACAGACAATGGGATGCTCACAGGGCTCCTGCAGTGGCCCATTGATGTGGAATCTTCTTGCAGATGAGCCACTCCAATACAATTGACCCATAGTGGCAAAATCTCATGGTCCTCACTCCAGCATCACCTTACAAGCCTTCGCTGATGACTTCACATTCGTTATTGCAACTAGCAGCGAAAGGAAGCCGGGGAAAGTAGCCTCTGAGGCCCTTACTCTCTTTCGTCAATAGACCGCCAAGCATCACCTGGAAATCTCTGTGGAAAAGTCCTGTTATATGTTATTTACAAAACTTCAATGTGGCTCAAAAATTTTCTGGGACAACCAAAAAATAAGAAGGTCTAAGTCCATTAAACTGCTAGGACTCACTTTTGATGAAAAATTCAATTGGTCCCAACATATAAAAATGCAAGGCGCCAAAGCTTCCAGGGTCCACCAACAGCTTCTTAGGCTCGCGGGAACAACCTGGGGCTTCTCACAGAAGCAAAGAGTTATCCTGTACAAAATAGTTGCAGAACGTATTATCGCACACGGAGCTCAGATCTGGGGTAGGGACCTCCGCATTAAAGACCAACTTCTCCCCAACAAGATTCAAAGGAAATTCCTTCTAAACATAACTGGAGAATTTAACACCACAGCCACAGCTGCTCTACAAGTTATTGCTGGGATACTGCCATTACATCTCTTTATCAAAATGGAGGCAAATATTAAGTACAGCCTGAAGAACACCACCAACATTCTAATAGAGGAAAGAGTCACCAAATTGTCCATCCATCTAGGTGATTTTAATGTAGATAACCACATAAACCTCAACCATTCGATGCACTCTAATGAAAACCAAGATTCCTTCCAAATTTTTACGGATGGGTCTAAACTGGAGGGCAGAGTAGGAGCGGCATTTGTTGCAATACATCACAACTCATATCCTCTGAAAACTTCAAGCTTAGTGAACATAACACCGTCTTCCAAGCTGAACTCTATGCAATACAGCATGCAACAAAATGGGCAATACAAATTAACCGCCCCTGTCACATCTGGTCTGACAGCCAAACTGGGCGTAAGGCAATTGGTAACCCAACTACCACTAGTCCCCTGGCAAGGAACATCCAAGCTGACCTAAACATAGCCACTTCAATCACCCTAGGCTGAATAAAAGTCCATGTTGGAATTACAGGGAATGAACTAGCGGACTCCCTAGCCAAGGAGGCTACTACATTGAATGATGAGCAAACTACTGTCCCACTCCCACGCTCCTAATTCAAAAAGAAGCTGAAAGATGAGATTCACCAAGAGTGGCAAAACTATGGGATCAGGCCACAGCGGGACGCCTACTCCATAACATTATACCAATGGTGAAACGCTACACTCTTTGTTGGCTACGCCAAATTACTCTCTTCGTAACTAAACACGGGGCCTTCCCCACGTATCTCCACCGGATTGGAGCCCTCTCAAGTGACAATTGTGCTTGTGGAGACACTGGAAGCCCGTACCACTGCGCCACCACCTGCCCACTTACTACCTCGTGGCACTTTAACAGACCAAGTGAACATCTCCGTCTAGAATGGACTCGGAACATCGTTAGCAACCACTATGCCAGACCAAAGCTAATCGACCTCATTTCATTCCTTCTCAATCATAGAGACTTAATCATACCAAACGAGAACGGAGATGATGATGACGATAGCCAAAGGGACCTGTTTGACTCGGATACGGAGTATTAGGAGCCACTCTCCCTCAACACCTATCACGCTAGTGCTCAACCTCATTCGTACTCTTCTCATGATTACTAGGACCTGTATCACTTGTACATACTCTCATAGCTTATTTTCCCACTCACAGAACATTTGCCCGCAGTTCATCTGCTGCTCTTATTTAATCAAGACTTTCACCTGTATTCTCTCCTCCTTGTATGTTACTTTTATCCCAATGTATTATGTTTTTATTGTCTTTACTCCGCAATCCTGCTTATCCTTTTTCTACTTGTACTCAATAATCTTATTTTCTAAATTGCGCAACACACATACGCAACTGTCTCCCTCATTCTTCCACCCTGTCCTCTTATTGTTTCTTCCTTCCAGCAAATCCTACCCAAACTGTTAGAACCCTTCTTGGGTTAGGCACAGGGGACCTTGCTGGTGTAAACGTAAACGGCCTTATACACACTTTCCACCTAAACTGGTAGAACCCTTATTGGGTTAGGAACAAAGGTTCTTGCTCATGTATACGGCCTTATGCATGTACCTTCCATTGCATGAATGCTTATTTTCGGAAACGTCAGTTGATGCACATGCGTCAAATTTTATAAAAATTAAATCTTAAAAGAATTCATTTTTTAACTATGAAATTTTTCTTAGTTATTGTTACAAATGTCTATTATGTGTTGAAAAATGTTTATTAAAAAAACTTCAAATTATAGTAATTATAACTTTTTCATTATATTTAAGTATATAATTATACATTGCAAGTAAAAATTATTACTACTGTAATCATTCATATATTTTCATTTTATTCATATACATTTAGAATTTCTTTTTAAAAATTAAGGAATTTAATTTTTTTACACTAGATTACTACTTATTTTCTTACAGTAATATTTGTGTTTAAAGTTTCATATATTTTTTTATAAAGTTATTAATCTAAATTTTATTTATGTGCTTAGTTTAAAATATTTTTAAAATAAAATTCACGTTCGAAAAAAAAATTATAAGCCAAAGGAAATATATGTTTTTTCCCACGTCAGTTAATTTATTTTTATTTTTCATTTATAGAATGTATGTTTAGATTTTTTTAATTATCAAGAAGTTGCATATCACTTCTGTTTACTCTTTAAACGATGTGGTACTTTTATATAATGATCCACTTTAAAATAACCGTAAAAAAGAAACTCGCTCACACAAATGATGTCAAAGTTTCAACTTCTCGCACTGAAATCTTAGAGTATTAAGTAGTTTTCCAGCGTAGAATAAAGCTGTATCAATAGTACTGGACAAAAATTGTACTCGAGGATACGAATTATAATGTTTTCATTGTTTTTACCTCAGAACTATAAAGATTTACGAAATGTAAAAAGTTCACAAGTGATTTACAATGGAAGGAAAATTTGTAATATGTTTATCTGCTTTGCATACTTTTTTGTTTTCTCTTTCATTGATTTTTCAGCTATGACATCACGAAATGAGCCTTCCTTTATAGATCTCCTAAATACAAATCGAAGGAATCGTGGAGTACTTTAAAATGTATTTTCTTTCGATAAAAAGTTATTAAATATTGGAGTAGGGGCTTTTTACATTATTGTTCCAATGCACTTAAGATTTTCGCCATTTTCTGAAAATCGAAAGCATTTATTGCACTGGCTGAAAACAATACTTTTCCAAAACAGATAAAAAATTATCAAATATCTTTTTTTATAAATAGTAATATTCACTAATTTTTAATGTATAGAAAGAGGGTTTGATTTACATATTTTTTATCTATCCTCAGTGGATATGCACAGATAACAATTTTAAAAAAAGAAAAGATCCATACACACATCGCTTTTTGAAGCGTGGAAAGTTCCGTAATGATGTGCATCGCAGTTTAAACAACTTTACTGACTTCATATTAACACAAGTGAGGATTTTAGTTAATTGCAAACTCAATCGAAATTTTGAAATAAAGCATCATATTATTAAACTTACCAGGGACCGAGATTCTTTTATAAATTTCATTCTGTCCTGCCGTCCTCAGTTTAACCTTGGACAGAATTTTGGTGGACATGCACAATAAGAATTCATTTAAATTACAATTTTAAGAACTATGTAAATTGCAAAAAACCAACATTTTGATATCGTTCTCTTACAATTGAATATATTAATTTATATTTTTCGAAATTTAATTAATCGAAAAATCAGTTTCTTACACGTAATATATTCTGCATAATGTATAACCATATATATTTATAGATATATGAAAAATAAATATTTGTTCAATATTGTTCTTTATTGAATACCTTTTTGAGAAAGATGTGTGCTTATCCTTATCTTTTGTCACGTATTTTTTATTTATTTATTTTTGTTTAGCAAATTTATAAAAACTGTAAAATTAAACTAATTGAGATTTATTTCATTTAAAATATAATTCAGCAGTGTAAAATATTAGTATTTTATAAAGTTTTAAAACGTGATATTTTATTTTAAGCTTATTTTTCTTTTCGAGGTATACCTTTTATTAAAATTTTATCATAAATATGTTAAAGTAAATTAAGCCAAATTGAAATATGAATATTTTATGCTGCAGCTGTTGTTCCTTAATAAATATTTTAATAAGTAAAATATACGATCATTTTAAGGAAATTCTATCAGAAATGTTAAAATTATGGCATAATAACAAACACCAAGAAAATTACGTAATCAGCGAAAAATGGGACATTAGGCACGTAGAATTTTAAAGACAAGGAATATTAAAATTATATTCGGAGGCGGAGAAAGATAAAGCTTTTTTATGTATTTTTATTTAATATTATCGTAGTTTAACACAATTTAACTTGCCTAGGGTAATTCCTTAAAAACTTAATTTCTTCTAATTTATTTATGAAAACATTAATTTTATTTCGGAGAGAAAAGCTCTTCCTCTATTCCCTTACCTTATGCGAGGCGGAAACATTTTAGGGATAAAAATAGTTTTTTCCCTTTTGCTTTTCATTAAGTTTCTCTTAAAAATTATTTATACTCGGTAGATATGAAATTAAGTGCTTCTGCCCTTAAACCCCTACAGTCTTTAATTTTGAAATTACGTCTCTCTTGACTAAATTAAATATTAAAATTTAATTTTTTATCTGTGTTTAAATTTTTTTTCGTCTGATGTTAATATCACTCTTCATATATCATGAAAATTATTAAATGCGTTTTAAAAAAGCAATTTTTTTCGTCCCATATGACTTATCATTTCCAATAACTAATTTTTAAAATTCTGTACTCTTAAGCTCAAACACATGTAAAATGAAATCGTTTTGACATGATGTTTAATTTTATTTAATTTGGAGAAAAATTATTTACTGTCAACAGATCATTGTCTTATAAATGCTGTTGTTACTTGCGTAAGTTTTGTTAGAATGAATTTTGTACAGAAGTCTCTTATTAAAATTATAATGTTTTTAATTCTTTACAGATTTCATTTAGCAGTCGTTCTATTTTTGAACGAGCATTGTCAACCGAACATGAAATGCTTGTTGACTCATCCAATTTAGATCACTTTAAAAGTAAGATGGTATTTCTAATTTATTTTAGTATGTAATGAATATGATAACTTTTATTTAAAGAATTAATAGACATATAAATTGCTATATTGTAATAAATGTAAAGCAATCTGTCATTATTTATTACTTTTGCTAGATTTTAAAATAACGCTTTAAATATTTTATGATATATAAGTATTACTCGATCAAATATAATCCAAACGGATGAAATTTCAAATCAAACGAAGAATACAATGAATTAAGACTACTTCCTTTTTAAAATTTACACTTAGATTTTGGTGAAAAAAAAAAAAACTTGCAAAGGGTAACATAAATTTACTATCCACAAATAATATATTAAAACTTACTATTTTAAAAATTATATGTTAGCTGTTTTAAAATTTATTTTTCTTAAAATTAGTAAAATTTATCATGGAATAATGTTTCTTAAAATTAAGAAATTTTATTCTTCCGCTGTTTGTTTCTATTTCATTTATTATATTTTTTAAATTTATTTAAAATATTAATATTAAATGGCAGATAATTAATGTATTGAATAAACATATTTCATAAAGCATTCTCTTTTTCCTCACTGATAAATTGTTTATCACTGTTATGAAGAATACCTTGATATAAAGTTTATATCATACTCTTTGTTAGTTTCGTCAGTGCAACTAGATTAAATTTTCTATTACGCAATTCAAAAAGGAGTAAGTTATTTAAATTATTATAAATGTGTAAAAAAAAAAAAAAAAAAAAGAAAAGATTTTGATAGGAAATACAAAAAGTGATGTTTGTATTTCTTATTTCATCATGCATCCATTTCCTAATTGTACATTATAAAATTTTTAAATGAAAATTTTTCCATCAATCCAAATAAGCCAAAGGAACATAACAGGGATATAAGCGGAGATTAAGTTAACTTTCACTGATTTTATTGAAAGTTTGTCGCAGTGATGGTTAATTCGATCGTCATTCGGGTTTTGAATGGAGTGTGAATCAATACAAATATCGACTTCCTAGATGGAAGCTGAATTCACTAATTGCTGAACGTAAGCTCCAAGTTCCAATTCATTCTTTACACTGTTTACTAGTCTGACATCCATGAAGTTAAGACAAAATTTTAACAGTTTAAATTTCTCTTATTGGATTTTTTTTTAAAACTTAAATCATGTAATCATTTTTGTAAATAAATGTGAATCATATTGGCATTACTGAAAAAATTTCATTTGTAACAGTGAGCTAGAAGTTTACCAAAGGTTTTTACATTAATATGCAACACATGAAAACTATTTTTATTTCCCTAACGAAATTCAATTTCTCATCATCTCGGATTTTTTTGGTCTCTTCAATCCTTGAAATTTTAAAACCGCCTTGTCGTAAGGTGAAGTGTTTTCTTTTCTATTCGCTTTCAGCCCACAGCCTTATTCCGTCATGGTAGATAGATTTCACCCTTCTTATTGTGTTCTCTCCCAAAGTGAAAGCGTAAAAGAAGAAAAAATGTGCCATCAAGTGCCTCTCTTCGAATAAAAACGTAAAGAATTCGGAAATCCTGAGGCGTTGGGATATCTGAAGTAAAACCAATAAGTACTAAAAACAAAGGAAAAAAAAATTATAGCATCTGCTTCGTGTTTCTGTTTTTATTTTTTCGCTTGAAAAGATAAATAAATAGCTGTAAAAACAAGCTCTAACATAGCTTGTTTCTAGTCAGTACTTTATATCAATTTTTCTTCTCTGTGACTGTTTTTTGCCGTGTTTTTTTTTGACAAGATGTTTTCTTTAACACCTGCTTTTGCTAAGTTGTCTAGCAGTTAATATTTGTCTGGTTTTATCTCTTATAATTATGTTTAAGAATATCAGTTTGAAATTAATACGGTAGTTTTTCAATGTGTCAATTTTTTTAAAAGGAAAAATGAATAAATGATATTTCGCAACAACTGAGCTCATCATATCGCATTTCAAGAATGAAGGTATATTTCATTTTTGAAATTAATTTTTTACGGTATAACATTAACAAAATTGTATTTATGTATTACTGAAAATAATAAAACGTTTATGTGAATTAATAATATCGTATGAAATTTTTATTTCAGGTCACATTGACCTTTTTTATGAAAAGAATTCGTTCTTTTTGTAAAATATTTTTTCATCAAGAAAATTTATAAATTTAAATTTATATAGAGCAAGATGGCGCTCCTCCACATGTAGGGTTTTGAGTCAAACGTGTCTTAAGTTAATAGTTTGGTGACAGAGTTATCTTTCGTCGTTTCCAGTTTCCTTTGCAACGAAGGTTGTTGCAATTCAGGCACATTAAATTCCTAAAAAGGGAATGATAAGCGCATCTTCCCTATCCGATGGGGAATCTAGTTCAGTTGCTATTTGGATGCGGTCGTATGAAGACCGTATTGGCAACAGTGTATCTATGGTGTGGAACTCATTTTATGGAAATTAATCGTGAAAATTGTTAATGTTAGGCTGTTAAAAAAATATTAAAGACAATAGGACTTATTAATAAATAAAATCATGCAACCAAAACGTAACGCAATAAGGGTCTCCTGATCTGATGCCAATAGTTTTCTGGCGCTGTGAGGATATCTGAAATCCAAAATGTATCAGTTTTGCCCGCAAACTGCATCTGATTTAAAAGATGCCATCAAAACTGCAATTCGAGAGATTCCTATTGTTATGGTACTTGCTGTGTACCGCTGGCGCATATGCAAAGTCTCAATGTATGTGAATGAGCTCATGTGAAAAATTTGTGAAAAACAATAAAATGCTTTATTTTATTCTGCTTCTCTGTCCTCATTGGTTGTCCTCACTTTTAGCCTATATACCGCCGGTGATTTTCATGCTACATTTGCCGTTCGAACACTATATAAGGTTTTTCTCAATGGAGATCACATTCCAATACAAAAAAAAAAAACTTAGTGTTGCCATTTGATATTTTCGGAATTTTCTCACTGTAACCGTAACTGTTAAAGTGACATTGTTGTTTTCCATATCATTCTTGAGCGTAGGCCTCAGATTACCTTATGACAAAATTTTATTCACTTTCTGTGAATGCATGATTGTTAGAAGTCCCTATCTCGAGATATTTTTTTTATAATCACACTGTATATATATACTGTAATTTATAATGATAATTCGTATAGCAACGTAATATTTGTCCTTTCTATAAGAATCCATGGCCTTTATGTTTTCCTTATCTAATTCCGTATGGTTGCTTATTATAGGATTATTTAACGAACCGGATTTATAACTATAGTACGATCACAACACCAAGAGACTTGGGCCGCCGTGGCCTGGTTGGTTAGGGCTTCGTTCTCATTATCGCAAGGTAATGAGTTTGAATCTCGAATTAGCAAAAGATACGTCATGTTCACTAATGGCAGCGTGGTCATAATGTCTTCCAAACGAAAGGATCTTTTTAGTCTCCTCAAAGAGTGATTTTTTTTTTAAATTTGTATTCGAATGATTATTTAATGAAGTTAAATGTTAACATCTTGACCTTTTTTTAACTTTTCTCTTCCTTTTTTATAATGATTTATTTTGTTATTACAATTTTAGTTTGTCGAAAAATTTTATAATTGATAAATATTTCTTTGTTATACTCCGAATACTAGTTCATTAAGAAGATTTGCCGAATACTATTTTCCTTTGTGTGTGACAAATCGTATCAGGCTAGTTATGATCAAATTTAGAATGCCTCTGACTTGAAAATTTTCATGTAAACAACGCAAAAACATAGGTCAACTTCAGTTACAATGAATTGAAGATAATTTACATCATTTTAATATTTCTTCTTATTTCTGAAAATTCTTTTTTTTATTTTATACACATAATCATAAGTAATATTTTCTTTAAAATTGAACTCTAGAATAAATTTATTGATCATTAGAGAATATGTATATAAATATTGATTGACATCCGAAATTGTAAAAAAATTGTTTCCAATTATTTTATTAATATGCCCAATTATTTTCCAATTATTTTATTACTGTGCTTCTTCGCATTGTTTAAAAATGCTACACGAATTTATATCTCCTAGATTTGTTTGTCGTTAATAAGTGTTTCATCAAAATAAATGATTTTCACTGTTTTTTTTTTTTTTTTTTTTTTTTTTTTTTCTATTTTTCAGATTCAGAGTTATTAATGCAACATATACATCTTCGATACTTAATGGCGAGTACTTCTGAGCAGCCAGATAATAGTGGCCGAACGTCTACCTTCAGTATATGGTTGACTATTTTGATTGCAGCGTTAGCAGCTGCCATTTTGTCTTGATATTAGCTTATTTATTTAGATTGTATTCCCAACTATGTTTTCCATAACATTAGAATGTCTCCCACTTAAAATATTATTTACTTCTCATCTCTTAAAACGACTTTTTTTGCAATATGTAACTATGACTCTAATTGTTATTTTTGTATTGTGAAATTGAATTTTTGCCTTAAAAATTATTAGATTTACCTATTTTTTTAATAAAATAAATCAAATATTATTAAAATGTTATTAATCTATATGTGTTATCAAAATTTTATAAATATCGAAATGTTATTAATTATTAGATTTTATTAATGTTTCATTATCCATTAACAGAATTCAGTAACACTTTATTACATTATTGTAAAATAAGTTTGATTAAAGTAAATAACTGAAAAACCAATTTAAGTTTGTTAAAATATTTTTCTTGAATTTAATTATTTTCGTGTATTGTTGAAATGTAAACCAATCAAAAAGTAAATATTTTATACTATTTGGTTTTATTTATACTTGAATAAATCGATTGCAAAATATTTTTTTCCATAAATGTGATTGTGAAATAATCTTAACATTAATATGAATAAATGTTACAAATTATTTTACCTGTTTGTTTTAAATTAAATCTTGCACAATATCATGCTTATTTAGTTTCAATTACCACTAATCTAGAATCTTCCATTTTATACTACTTGGTATAAAAATATTTCATTGTAATTTTACTGTAACGCATCTCATATTTACATGTGAAATATTAAGCAAAATACTTCTACAATTTGCATTTATCAATCAAATATAAATTAAATTTTTCTTCATTACATACTTTTGTACTTTTGCAGATACTTACAAACGTACTTCTTTACTAATAAAAAATATTTCTTTGATAATTTACCTTAATTTCAACTACTTAATGTGACTGGTTACTTAAAATGTGATTGCTTATAAATCATTTTCAAGGTTCTGGATTGTTATATTTACAGTTTGCTTTTTTATTATCGTTTACTTAATTTTTTGTGAAGAAACGTTTTCATGATGATTGAAAATACTCACTTTATAACATTTTACTATTTATTTTAAAAATAACTCATTCTATGTTTAAATTTTTACAAATATGAGTACCATAACAGTATTATATGAGTATGTAATGAATTCAAGATGAGATGTCTTCGAATCCTCAACTGCTTGAAATCTTGTTAGAGATTCACATAATTTCGAAATTCGAATCTTAAGGACTTTTCCTTGATTTGAATCTTTTGAATTTCAAAAAAAATTCTATCGCATGTCTTAACTAACATTTTTTAATGAATTTTGTTGTTATTTTATACTGATATTTATAAAATAAAGCTTTGATGATATGGAGTAATATCGCCCAAAATCGTTATTTCTTCAGATATTTTCTCCTTGGAAGCTTTCTTTTGGCTGTTAGTCTATCCATGTGACCTTAAAATAATTCTTATCAAATATTAATGTTGTTGTGTTGCGTTGGCTTATCCTCCAAGTATCTGACGAAGTCAGACAAGGTTCATCATACCGTTGACCCTAAGGAAATCGAGGACCAGAAGCCCTCAGCATGAGTATATATCCTCTCTGGAAAGTCCCAAAAACCCAGTATGTAATTAGGAGAAGCCTGCTTAGTTTTACATTTAGAGCAGACTTCAAAGATTTTCCTGCCTTCGAAATACGTGAGACCCCTAGTGTGGCCGCTTGCTTGTCTAGAAATTGTGGTTCTAGAGGCTCTGTCCCAATTGAGGGCGAATGAAGAGCCAGGCTCTTTGCCCGCGTACCAGTGATGGCAGGGAGGAATCCTCCACCCTTTCGAAATTTCAGAATAAACTATGGACTGATATTCTAAAAAGGTAAGTGTTGAAGAGGAAGGATTATCGTGGTAACAGGTCTCCTTGACCAGTCTGTCCGCCTGTTCATTGCCGTATATGTCTACAAAATATTAATGTTTAGTTATTAACTAGGATAATCCTAGTTAATAACTATTAATAAGTTATCTCAGTGATTTTAAGGTGTAATCCACAGATCTCTGGTGACAATCGGACCTCCAGTTATGCAACCAATATTTCGGCCTAACAATAATTGCATAATTTTTCTTTTGAGCTCTTTAAAGTTTGAGTCCACATTTATTTATTTCTAGCTTATCTTGTGGCAATATCCTACATCAGACAGCATTTGCCTCGCTGCGGGTCTGTATAGAAAAGAATCGTATCAACAGCGTTGCTTTTTCAATGATCAATCATAGTTATGATGGAACTCTATGCATAGCATAATCCCTATCCTTATTCCTACTTTCTCTTTTTTTATTTTTGGCTTCTAGTATTATATTGCCTTTCACCTCTCTGAAGAGCAGGATTAATGATATTTTATACAGAAGGGCACCCAATAAATGTACTTTCTTATCCTGCAGAAGTACGTGGGATTTTCAATTTAAAAGCAGGGTCCAAGCACTAGACACCACGCGTCACTTGCCTCTCTAGAGGTATTATTTCATTTAAAAAACAACGGGACTGCGACCTATTTGACATGCCCCACCCTCCATTAGTGAACACGATGGATCTCAAAGTTTTTTAGGTATAAAACCTACTACCTGCCAGTAACGAAAATAACGTCTTCCATAACCAAGCCAACGCAATCTATAAAAATACGCTATGTTGTTTTAATTACAGCGTTTTTGTAATGAATATAGTGTGAACTAAAAAATGACTTAAAGATATTTTTCATGTGAGGTAAAATGGAATCAAATATTTTATTTACAAAACATTTCAAGTATGTGTGTATTCTCATAAAACAGGATCGTGATGTAAACTTTGTGCAAACGTTATTTCAAATTCAGTTAAAAAGTACATAATTCTGAATTCTTAAATTGGCATAACATTATAAACTGTTGTCATTTTGTCATATATGTAGTGTTATGATAATGTTGTCATATCTTTATTTAGATAATATAATTTACTGTAATAAAACAGTGTTTTTCATTTGATTTAATAATACTTATTATTCATAAACTATAGATCATGCAGTGTAAATTGCTGGTGTTTTTTGAAATATGTAATATATACTAAAATGAGTTTGTAATTACTGTGCACAACTTTGGATAAATTAGAAAACTGGATCCAGATTCTTGTAATTTTGAAAAAATTGTAAGCAGTAAACTGCAATGCAATTCTACTTTTAAAATATAAGTCATTAAACGTAAGTCATTAATACATAGGAATTCAAGCCTATAAATCTTCTTACATGACATAAAATTGTCAAAATGCGATGTAGTTATTTTTTCTCAAAAGTTCGTACAAACTCAAATTTTCCTAGTTGTTCCTTTGATAAACGGAAATAATATGGTTACCTGCTTTATTAATGATATTCGGAAATTAAATGTATTAGAAAATTATGATCTTATTTTAAATTACTTATAATTGCATTTATTTTATATATATTTAAAATCTAATTAAATATTTCATTGCATATAAAAGATATTTTCATTTTTATTTGAAATACTTCTTCAAAATAAATTCAAAAGATGCTAAAGTTGGGATTCGAATAATTTTAACAATTCATTCTGTTTTTATTATAATTATTTTTATTTGTCTTAAAAATAATATATTTTACGTTGATTTTCCTCTTACTTGATTGTTGTAAAAATATGTTTTATGAGCTCTGTATTCAGTAATTATGTATCAGTAATTATTTTTGTTTTGTAACAAGAGAAATAAAAGATCATTTTCTTCATTTAATTTTTGTCTTATTTATCTTTGGTTGCATCATTTTAAAACACAGAAATTTGTTTTAGAGCATAAGAACACTGGAAATTTTTTGATCATTAAAATTGAAGACAATTTTTATTTACTTATGAGAGATTTACATAACTTTTTTGCTCAAAGTTATTTATTTTTCTAATTTTTCAGTGCTGACCTGAATTATTTCTATAGAGAAATTTATTTCGCGTAGTAAAAAAATTAAGTTATTAATTTGTTGACTGAAAAACTTTTATCTATTCTGTTTGGGCTATGTATACATTTGTTATATAATTATTAAAAAAATTTACATAAAATTATAATTTGATATAAATTTTGTTAAAAATTTTATTAAATTATAAATTTTTGCTGAAAGAGATGATTTAAAAATATTCTGCTTTTAATTTATAAAATCTTTCTCAAAATTATTTCGGAATTTAGTAATGTTTCTTTACACAAATGAAATAAATAAAAATTATTTACTTAAAATGTTTTATAATTATGAAAGTAATAAACTTTTTTATGACAATAGCATGATAAATATAAAGATAATTTTTTGATGGTTTATTTTTGGTCAAAAATCAATGTTTAACAATAAATTTTTTTATTATTCTTTAATGGGGTATTTAATACATTTAATTAATATGACATTTTGATTATGTCTATTTCAATCGTGTTTACTGCGGAAGGTAAATAGTTGTTTATTATCTGACGAAATTGAATAAATACAGTAATTCAATAATTTGCACAGCAATGATATATTTTCTTAGTTCATACAGTTAACTTTATATTAATATAAATTACATAAGTTCGAAACCTTTTTTTACCATATACAAAGTAAACACATTTTCTTCCTAAGAAGAAATTATATGGTCAAAAATAAAGCCAGATAAATTTTTAATAAAACTTTATTTGCAATAATTTTATTTTTCTTACAGTTATAGTTATGATATAAATTTTTCTTTGAACATTTTTAATCATAGATCTTAAAAGACGATAGATTTATCTAAAAACCATAACTTAAATTAACGGCTGTGTTTCTCAGGAATGCGAGCAGTATCAAATAACAATTGTTATTGGATTTATTCATAATAATCGAGAATTTCAAACGGTAACTTACTTGTGATTAAATATCTTAGACGTAGATATCTCTTCTGATTAAATATTTCTTTGATTAGTTTTAATTAGAGTTCTGAAGAAAAAAAATTGACTTAATGTTCATAAATACGCGAGGGTTTTGTGTTTCTTTCTTTAAAAAAGTTACAAGTTACCAAATAAAGAAAAGGGAATAGATTTTCAAAAAAACTTCAATAAAAAATTAGTATTTCAAGATATATAACCAATAAAAAAGGGAAATTAGTTCAAAGTTAACACTAATTGCAAAAAACGTCAGATAGAGGGTTATATATCTTAAAGAGTCAGAATATTCATCAGATGATTTCAGATCATTAAGAATCTCGATCTTTTTATTTAAATAATCTCATGCATAATAAAATGTGGCTGGAACAATTATTTCATCAATAAGTTTCTTTTGTCTTACATACTCAAAAATCTTATCAATTCTTGAAAATGATTCAAGCATATAGAGAATTTAACTTTCTTGAAATATAGATAGTTTTTTTAATAAGAGAGTTCGAAGAGAAACATGGTATCGATTAATCGGAAAAGTTGGTTTGATTTTCATTTGAAAAATCCGAGGGGATAAGAATTAAAAGCTTCAGTTTTTCTGCTGCTCTATCAAGTCTCCAGCCAGTATTCCGAGCCTCCATCTTAAAAAAGAAAAAGTGAAAACTTTTGAGGAAAAGAAAAGAAGTTTTTACTCATGTGCAATAACTAGTGGATGCAAAAACAGAGGCCACTAGAATGAGGAATAAAAATGGACAAATTGGTTTTCTTACTGTGGGAACAATATCTAATCAAGCTAATCCTTTAAAATATAAAAGAAAATGCTGAATATAATAATATCACTTAACACTCTCATTAAAAAAATCACAAATTATGTTGGAACAAAAATTATGTTGACAAGAAAGTAATTTCGGTTTGGGCCAGTAGATAGCGTTATGTTTGTTTCGTTATTCTTTTGTCAATGTCTGAATTTTTCTCTTTTGAGATTTGGTAGTCGCTATACCTATAGGTTGCTATAGAAACAAATGCCGTGTAATTTTGTTTACAACTGCCAATTTACGGTGAGTGAAGTGCAAAATTAAGCATTTTCGACAGATTTTACTTTCATAAAAACAGGAAAGTGGCTGATACGTGAAGTTTATGGTGTTGATTGTTTAAAAGAAAGCACGTGTCAGAATTGTATTAAAAAATTTCTTTCTGAAGATTTCTGTCTGAAAGATGACTTAACGTTCTGGTCGACCTTCTGAAGTTGATGATGACAAAATGAAACCCATAATTAAATTGAATTGTCCTATAACTGTGCGAGAGACTACAAAATAGTTAAATGTATCACGTACAAATAAAAATCATAAAAAAACGTCTTGAACTTGTTAAGAACCTCGATATGTGGGTTTCGCACGAATTGAAAATAATTCACTTAACACAATGAATCATTATGTGTGATACCTATTTCAAATGTAATACATGTCGTAGTGTAAAACAACTTAACCAAACCCGCCCAACTTATCTAGTAGTTAGCGGTTGCGGGTAAGGATGTCCTGATTTCGAATCCCGGTTCGGGCATGGATGTACTTTTTCTCTCTATCTATCCTGTTTTTGTTCTTTCCTTGTATGAATGGCTTGTGAATGGTTACCAACCCTATAAACGGGTTTTTATAGCATGAGCGTACTGAGGAAGTCGGGCTCCACACCAAAATATGGTTCAGTTGAAAAAGTGGAGCAGTGCACCTCATAATGCCAGCCTAGCTGGTACAAGACAACAACAACAATTACATAGCTGGTCAAGTGATATTCATTAAAGCGCGGAAGTGTTAGGATTTTCTCAAATTTTCAGATTATGAAATCCTTTAATGAAGATAGAAGTGTTCATTAAAGATCATAAAAAGCGATATGCTAGCAATAACTAAAAAGGAAAATCTGGATTCAGCAACCAGAAAAATTCTGCATTATAATCATCATATTTTTGCAAAAACCTTTTCCGAGGAATATTAATGTCATTTTATTTTTTACACACTGTTTAAACTCCATCATATATGGGTTTGTATCATCACATACTTATATAGTTTATTATTCATTAATAGAGAAATCACGGAGCTTCCCCCAAAAGATAGTCACATAAGAATCTAGAATAAGGTGGGTGAAGAAGCTAAGTGGCATCACGAAAGCGTCCCTCTTCAGAGTATAGTTTGATAATAGGTGTCTTACAGAAACTTTCAATTTTGAAAAATACCGCATTGGTTCATGAAAGTATTTGGTTCATTGAAAGCAAGAAGAATGCCTTGATCGATATTTTTATCAATGTTTGTCTATACATTCAACACTAATGGCTCAGTAATATCAATATAAAACCCTCATACATTCTGTATCTAATTGCTTTTGAAGATGAAAAACAACTGCAGGTGAACTCATTCTTTTAGATAATAACGCAAAACCCCATTGTGTTCGAATAGTACAGAATCTCTTTTCCATTAAATGAACTATGATGGTTGGTTTTGTTTTCTTTGTCACTCAAAGGTCACTGTTAGCACACAAGGGCTAATTAGATCGGAACCTCTCTAGTTAAAAGTGAATTTTGAACTACTTAGAGCAACCATGCCTAAGATGGGATTCGAATTACGATTTGTTAAACCAAAAGCCAGGACACTAACCATTCATCTGCTAGCTAGGCGTGGAATATGATGGAACGAAAAATCAATCTGAACAACATAAATCCCAATTTATTTGAATGAGTCCTTGGAAGGTTCAAATATTAGGGATATTCCTGAGAAGAACATAATTGGCACATTCTGCACAGAAGGGCTTCTAATCATTTATCATTCCCGGAAACAATACAGAGTTAGTCATCTGCAGAAAAGGGAGAGAATACCGCTTTTCTCATTGATTTCTTCCCTCGTAAATGTGTATGATTATTTTCGGCCAATCAAGTCAATACACATTGAAACTCATTTTTGTCCTCAGATTTTTTTGTTTATTTGTATGACATATACGATTTTTTGAGCCAAAAATACAATGTTCCGTCCAAATGTGTAATATTTATATAATAACTATTTTGAACAGTCATTTTCAAAGTAATATTTATAAATTCAAAAAATAATAACCAAATTTTTAAGTGAAATATAAAATAACATTGATCAATTAAAATTACATTGATAAACCAACTTTACTTTATGAAAAAATAGCTTTTACGAGTTATTAGTAAATTAATGTGTAAATTCTAACAATATTGAGACTTGTATGTATGTTATGATGTGCCTTTTCAATTGAATGCTTAAATAAAATGTATTTTTTTCATAAACTATCGTAGCCTGACATTTTTTGCAGACATTACATATTGTGTTTTGATAATTATTATTATTATTTATTTTAATTTAATAACTTACGAAATAATATAGAAGCAATTTACACTCAGTTGAAATCTTCCCCAAGCTTTTTCGTCATTGGTAAGACTTAAAAAAAGAATCATTCGATAACTAACAAATATTTATTTGAGCTTCATTGCTCTTCATTGAGTGGTCTATACCGCTGCAATTACAATTCGGAATCAAAATTTTCTGAGTGAAACAAGAGCGTTGAGCTCCATTGCTCTTCATTGAGTGGTCTATACCGCTGCAATTACAATTCGGAATCAAAATTTTCTGAGTGAAACAAGAGCGTTGGAGGTTGCCATAATTGGCACACTTATTGCCAGATGAACATTTTTTTAAGGCGGCAACATCTCGGCCCTCGAGGAATGGTTAACATTCAACAACCAATCCAACACACACACAATAGCAAATAATATGATTTACACAATTCTTAAGCAATATTCTAACACAATAATAAATATTACATAGATTAAGCAAATAATAATCATAATTAACACACAGGCTCAAAGTACTAAATAGTAAAAATAGTTATATTAATGCAATTAAACAATACAGAAAATAATAATGATAACTAATAATCCAGAGACTACAGTTCTATGGCACAGTATAATAATTGTAATCAATATTTACAGGAAGTATGCACAATTTTATAATGGATCTTTTTAAAATACCATGAGCAGTGCGTACATTGACCTCTCTGACACAATTGTCTATAGGCCGCGAAAAACTCCTACTATTCTCCTAAGAAGCCATTTGCATTTGGGTAGATTAGGCTCCTTTATTACTACTAACATACCTGAGCTGACATTCATTTGTATCACAGAAAAGGTTTAAGGAATTTAAAGAACCTTTACTTGGAAGAGGTTTACTTCCCTTTAAGGCCTTATATTCCTCTCTAAATTCTTCTAATTGAACTCTGGAAATTAAATTCGTTGCTGCAAAATGAAATTCTACACTGTAGATTGGTCCATAATGCTTGTCATCCCTTGTTCTAATATTATGAAAAAATCTGAAACAAAAACTTAAAATTATAATTAGTTTAATATAGTTGTTGGTAATTTTAAGAATATGACCTAAAACTGTATTTTCTATTGTGACTATTAAATTAATGTTCTCGGATTGTTTCAGTTCCTGTAACTACTTATTATTGTCCACAACAGATTCTGGAATACTAGTCTTTAATAATTGAGTACCTTCCTTAAGAAATGCTTGTCCAATTCACTGCAGGTCTTTGTTTATGTCATCTGGAGCTAAACCTATCAGATCGCTGGATTCTCCCTTGAGGGCACATGTCGCCACTGATAGTTTGCAGTAAGTTCTTGTATGGCTATTATTTGATTGCTTACAAATGTTTTAATTTCATGAGCCGATTTTTTATCCAAGCCAAAGCGATATGGAGTCGGACCACAAAATTTTGGCACAGTCCTGGATGGCTAAAGCTTTATATGCCTTCTGTGTAAATTTAGTCAGCAGCAAAGCTGCACAAAATTCTAATCTAGAAACAGTGATCTGTTTTACTGGAGCAATTCTGGATTTACGACCCAAAAAATGAACCGAAATAGTTCCATCTGGTAACTTGCACTGCTCATAAGCAACTGCATCATGAGCAGCAGTAGAAGCGTCTGCAAACCCTGCTGTGATATATTCATCATTCCAACAATGTCTTGGAATAACTAAGGTTTCTAGTTTTGGGAGAAGTGACACAAATTCTATTCGCCGTTCCAAAAGTGCAACTGGAAGCGCAACATCCCAATCTACTTTTAAGGCAAAATTGTTCTTTCATGAACAATTTTGCCTTTGTCACAATAGGACCGATAAGTCAAAGAGGATCGAGCGTTTAGTGTAAGTGTTTCTATGTTGAATTGTTATCTTGTATGAAAGGCAATCAAGTTGAGGTTTCCACAATATGCCTAGAACCTTAACCGAACTAATTTTCTCAGAATCTTGAAAGAAATACTATTCACTACTAGTGATACTTTCGAGAAGACTGTGATCGTTAGAATTCCACTTGTGAAGGAACATACCTGCCCGTGCAAGTAGCTGGATAAGCTATAGTAATTGTCTTGTTGATTCCCGATCATGTGATCCCGTTAATACACCATCTATATAAAAATTATTTAGACCAACCCTAGCAGCATCAGGGAACGAAGTTTCTTCATCATCACATAACTGTCCAAGCACTCTCATGGCAAGGTAGGGGGCGGCGGTATCTCCATATGTCATAGAATTAAGCCTGAATGTTTTAACTGAAATGTCAGGACCTTCCCTCCAAAGAGTTCTGTAAATCTCTTTGTGAAGGATGGACTAAGATTTATCTATACATCTTGCATATATCTGCCGAAAAAACAAACTTATGCTTCCTAAACTGAAGCATTATGGAAAAAAGATCTTGCTACGGAGTTCTATCTAACTTTTGCAGCTGATTGAAAGATGTACCTGTAGATGTAGGAGCTGAAGCGTTAAAAACTACCCTTAGCTTCGTTGATTTTGCTTTCAGGGCGCAAGATTCCATGATGAGGCATGTAATATACAATGTTTGGGGTTCGATCCTCTGATACTTCCTCCATATCATTTAGATCCTTATATTCTCGCAAGAAGTCTTCATATAAAGATTTCATTTGAGAATTGCACTCTAACCTTTTACTTAACGATTCTGATTACTTATATGCCAGTAATTTTGATTCCCCTAACACACGGTCTGTTTTAAGGGTGGTTTTCAGGCTCTAGAATGCGTTTTTACGAAGTGTTCTTCATACTCCATTTCTTCTGAACTTAAAATAGGACTTGTACTCGTATTTTTAATTGATTCAAGTTTAAAAAAATTTGTGAAGAGTTTTATCAATGTTAATTGAGTCCTGTATCAGCCCACAATAATGATTGCTGGTCGTGTTAGAAATATCATTTGAGCCACTAACAATAAAACCGAACACACGATCTTGAAGAATTAAGCAATAGTCCTTAAGCGCTTCAATTTTTCGCGTATTTTAATATATCAAAAAATAATTCTGCCCCAGGTAGACCATCGATTTTGCTAGGTCTGAAAAATGCGAGATCTGCCAGTTTTATATCGTACAGTAAATTTCTAAAATTAATATTCAACTGTTTATGTTTGAGATTTTCGGAACAATTTCACAAATTCCGAAATTCTAATAAAATCTTTAGATGAATTAGAAATTTCCACTACTGCCTTAGATTTTACATTTCTCAACGAGCCACTCAATCCTATATTTGCATATTTACTTGGCTTTCCTATAACCGCAACAAATCTGCAGCCTTGTGACTTTTGGCATTTATCATGGAGCCACAATCAAACAAGAAACGCAACGCATCCCGCACTAAAACGCGAGCAGTAGCCAACACTAGTGTTTGAGATTTATGTCCGTAATAATTGGCGTTTGCACATGTATTTTCCGAAAGCTCTGAGGAGGGAATGTTGACCTCAGGGTCAACTCCTTGCTCTTGAGTGTTGTTGCTCGAACTTTGACTTTTATTTTTTTATTTAAGATTTAGAAAAGTCATGCAAAAGCGATTCATGAAACAGTGACTGGCAGATTTTACATTTATACTTGGAATCACAAAATTTTAATTGATGTTTCGAACTATAGCATCTTAAACATAACTTGAATTTCTTAATTTAAAGAAATCTTTGTTTCACACTAGCCTTTAAAAATTCTAGGTATTAGAAAATTGGGTGATATTGTGGTGTGTTACAAATTAGTCACTGTAATTTATTTATATTAGAGTCAACGAAAAAACTTTTCATTTTATTGCTCATTTTCCGCTTTAACTGAGATGCGTGAACATTTTCCTAAAATTGACATTGTCCTTTTAAAAACTCATACATTCATCCCACTTAGGTAATTCGGATGTGTTAAGCGACATTTCGTAGAGCCTTCTTGATTCCTTACCTACTTTTTGTAAAACATTAATCAAAATAACTTTACTTAAATCATCTAATCCCAAATTTAAAGATTTAAGAGTTCTAACGTGTTTAATCACTTTGTCTAGTAAACATCTTAATTCATTTCCTGTATATATAAATTTTTCTAAATATATAATTTTTTTCTAAATTTATTAATCCCGAAATAATTGAATTAACTATAAGCCTTTTATTATCGTAGCGCTCTTGTAACGTCTGAAAAAACTAAGATAAACTATCTTCTGCTGTTTGAATTTGTCGCTCATTTCTAGTTAAGGAACGATTGCAAATAAAATAATTTGTGACCTCCATCTAAATTCTCATTAGAAAAAATCAATGTTTCAAACTGTGTTTTAAAATTTTACCAGCCCTCAAAATGTCCCGAAAACTTTGGAAGAGGAAAATGTCTGGTAATTTTACCTTTATACTACTCAAGTTTTTTCATTAGCAAATGAATCAACTTGAAATATTTCACAATTTAAGGAGAATTTTAACTTTAACAAGAGCTTACCTCGAAATCTTCGATTTCTTCTACCATTTGATCAAAGATTTTTTCATTATGCACTGCATCTTTTTCTTCCAAGATAGCGCGTGGTACTGTAGATGCAATTCAATTAAATCATTTTTTGAACATTTCTAATTTTTACATCAAAAGTAACTGCAACATCATTCTTGGCTTTATCACTTTGAACATATGCCTCTAATTTTCCAATTTTAGCTTTCAAAGTGCCTCGTTTGAGATTCAACACAAGTATTACTTTTTATAACGATACTCAGCAATTTGAGTTTCAAATTTTTTGTGTATCCATAGGACGCTAATTCATCTCCCAGTCGACTGACCAATAATAGTAGGACTTATATAAAGAATCGGTCGATAACAATAACAAATATTTATTTGCGCTCCATTGCTCTTGGCTGAGCGGTCTATACTGCTACAATTACAACTTTAAATCAAAATTTTCAGAGTCAAACAAGAGCATAGGAGATAGCCATAATTGGCGCACTTTATAGCCAGACGAACAGTTTTTTAAGGCGGCAACAATCATGAATTCTTCCCATAAACAATGCTACAGAATAGCTCAAAAAGGCTTAAGACAATTCATTAGCACTTTAGTTCTGTGTTAATAATTGACTTTTTTATACAAGTGAACAGGTAAAATGAGGAAAGTTTAATAAATTTAATACGTACTGTATTAAAGAAATTACATATATATATATATATATATATATATATATATATATATATATATATATATATATATATATATATATATATATATATACCGGGTGATCCAAAAGTCAGGACGAACTTTAAAAATGAATAATTCGAAAACGAATCACGATACAAAGATGCGGTTTGCACCAAACGGATGGAAAAGAAACCGGGTTTTGTGTGGCAATGAAAAAAATAGTTCTGTTGGCGACCAACAGATGGCGCTTTAGTGTTTTATTGCAACAAAAGATGTTTTACAAATGAAACAATGATTAATGAAGTCAGATTAATTACAGTTAATTAGTACTTACTACAGTAAATGTTCAATGTGCTGTCCATCATTCAGAAGTAAAGCTGTGAGACGAGTCCCTACACCATTCACAACATTTAGTAGCATTTCTTGCGTTATGGCAGACACATTTTGGCGGAGGGCATCTTTCAGTGCCGCTAGTGATGCCGGTTGTTCGCTGTACACTTTTGACTTCAAGAAGCCCCACAGCCAAAAGTCACAGGGTGTGAGATCGGGAGATCTTGGAGGCCATGCGTGATTAAAGTAGCGACTGATAATACGATCCTCCCCAAATGTTGAGCGTAGCAGGGGTTGCACAGGCAGAGCAATATGAGGTGGTGCTCCATCTTGCATAAAGGTGACTGTTTGGAGTGCCTGTCGCGCTTGCAGTTCAGGAATAATGCTGTTCTGTAACAGTGCTAGATATCGCTTACCGGTGACAGAAACTGTTTGGAAACCTGTCTGTGTGACTTCCTCGAAAAAAATGGACTAATTATGAAATCAGCAGTGAAGCCACATCAGACTGTCACTTTAGACTGTTGCAAGGGTACCTCAACAAATGCATGTGGATTTTCTGTGGTCCACACTTGACAATTGTGGGTGTTAACAGCGCCAGAGAGTGTGAAATGTGCTTCATCTGTCCAAAGCACAGTGTGAAGCCAGTCGTGCTGCTCTTCCATCTTATTAAAGACCAAATTCGCAAAATGTCGGCGAGAGTCGAAGTCAGAAGGTTTCAGTTTTTAGTTATGTTGCAACTTGTAGGGATATCGTTGCAAAGTTACTCGCAGCGCTCTCCAGACACTTCCATACTACACTCCTGTCTGCCTCGAAACTTCTCGAGCACTGCACTTCCCATGTGCAGCAACCGCCGACATGGCTTGCACCGTCTGCTCCACTGTCGTGGCAACAGCAGCTGCAGTTGAGGGACGTCAACTTCTTTGACGTGATGCCAAAGAACCTGTAGCTTCAAATTTTTTCACAATTTTGTTCAATGCAGAAGACGTTGTTGGTCCTTTGTTATCTCGCATACCCTTCATGTAGCGATATGCTCGCAATGCCGCAATTTCACTTTCAAAATTCTTATAAAACAGTTTAACTAAGAGGGCTTTCTCAACTATGGACAAGCATTGCGATGCATACCAGCTTCGACTACCATTACCTGCTGCAGTTGCTTCTTTTTATATCGTTTGTTGCTTTGCATAATCCTACATCAGAAATCCGACAGCGCCATCTGTTAGTCGCCAACAGAACTATTTTTTATCATTGCCACACAAAACCCGATTTCTTTTCCATTCGTTTGGTGCAAACCGCATCTTTGTATCGTGATTCGTTTTCCAATTATTCATTTTTAAAGTTCGTCCTGACTTTTGGATCACCCTGTATATATATTTGAAAATTTATACACAATTATATATATATTTTTATAATTTATATATATTTTTGTTAGAGAACAGAATTATCATCTTTTTTCATAGAAATGTTTTCCAAGCTGAAAAATTGAAACGGAATAATTTGTTATTAAATTATTCGGGTATTGTAAAAATGCAACATTTTTGATAATTTACTATATACGCAAAATTTGCCTTTTTCAATTAAAATATTAAATTTATTTGTTATAATTTAAAATCTTATTCACATTAATAACGGAATATTTATATACAAAAGGACACTTAATTTTGATTACTTCATTTTCCATTAAAGTATAAAGTAGATTGTATTTGTTTTTGGCATTTTTTCTAATGGAAGGAAAATAAAATAGCTTATTAACTGAGCAGTGCTCTCATTTTTGTTCTTTTTCCCATTACATTTATTAATGCAATTTTTCATTAAAATAGCCCATCTTTTTGCAAGAACTATGTAATAAGAGGCAAAATTGTGATTTTGTTCAGAAAAAATCAAGATTTTGTTTCCAGAGTTTCTTAGTAATATTTACATCAAACTCCCTTCTTTTTTCTGTTTCTTAGATTACTTCGGATACAATTTCATGATATTCTAAGAAACATAATCATTATATTTTTTATTAATTTTATATTATAGTTTTATATCCAAAAAATGAAAAAAAAAATCGCTCATTTATGTTTTTACCCAATGAGGATGAAAGTAAATCTTGATTAAAATGATTCAAAAGGGGAAAAATGGAAATTTGGGTGCTGGAGTTCTTTTTTAATTTACAAAAGTATTTTATTCTGTGAAATTATAAATTGAAAATGTTTTGAATTTTGTTTCACGTTTTATACTCAAATTCAAAACATTATTTAATTCATCGCAATTATAAAATATCTGCGACTGTTTCGAAATTAGTTTTTATAAAAAAAATCAATGAACAAAAATGATTCAGAAAATATATCATCCATCATATAATAAGTTTATTATAAAATAAATACATAATCACGCAAGGTAAATTGAGTTTGAAGATAATTTCATAGTTAAATGAATTTAAAATAAAGTACACTGATCAAAATAAATAAAGGATATTGTAAGTCGCTTAAAAATAAAGGTATAAGCAAAATCATTTGCATAAAATGAAAAAGACAGCTAAAAATGCAACATTTTATCATTTTTAAACTTCGCGGTATGCAAATTTTGAGTTTGACGTCGAAGACAATGCTTTAGCGGCAATGAATGAGATTTGGTCTTCAATTTTATGTAAGACAAAGCGGAAAAGAATGTTAGACAGTCTATAAACACGTTGTTCGATGAATGCCATATCTCAACTAAGTCATTTAACACGTTCAACGTAATAAATTTTTTTCTTCATTTTTACTCAAATGTTCAATTAAAATGCATTTTTCATTCTGCCAAACAAATGTCACTTTTATCCTATATAGCTTTCAACGTCTGTCAATAATATTTCAATCAACCAAGCAATTACTCAAGTGCAAATTTAAACCACAACTTCAATATTTTTAATTGTCTTGAGCAGTGTAGTTAGATTAAGAAGTGTGAAGTTTTGGTTCTACTGGAATGATATGTTTATTTTCTATGATTCTTTTTAGGAAATTAGCTTAATTGGTAGTTAATGGTAATGACTTTTATAAAAAGATGTTATTTGAAAAATATTTTTTAAAAGATAAATATTTTAGCTCTAAAAAATTAGCATTCTTTTCTATTTTATGTTTTATTTATTTTACAATAAAGAATTAATAAATAATAAAAAGAAAGTTGAATAGACTTACATTGATTTAAAATATTTAAAAGTATTTAATTTTGATTAATATATTGTATTAACAGCTGGTGTAAGTAATTTAGCATTTTCATATTTATGAATTGTATTATGTAAACTTTTTTTTATATAAAAGTACTTTGTAACATTTTGAATTGGTCTTAACTGAAATAAGTTTTGTTTTGGTTAAATTATTGGGTTGTTCGGAAAGTAATTTGGTTTTACCCACCTCAATCAGTTGTTTGTTAGCAAAAACCAACCATTTTATGAGTGTGGAATCAAGCTACCACCGGAAAGATGGTAAAAGATGTTGGACTGAAATTGACAATATACAATTTAATTAAATATTTATTCATTATACGTTTTCCATTTTCATAACGAACGAAACTACTTTCCGAACAACCCAATATTTTAGAGTGTTATATTTCAGTAACTGCAACTTACATACTTAAGTAATATTTTATGCCTGGATGAAAGGGAGAGGTAAAATATCAGTATCTATTCACAACATTTGAATCTATTCAAATCGCATGAAAATCGATTAGGAAATTAGTTTCAAATGCATGTAGTTTTACTGATGCCTAGATCTAATATACATACATGTGAATCACACACTGTATTTTAAGGTTATCAGGTTTTTAATTCTTGCCCATCACTAATCGCCTCGTAATTTTGGATCACGTATGATGAAGTTACACTTGAGCTGGCAACCTCCACCCCACATCCACGCCACACCAGCGGAAGGATTTTCAATTTCACACATTAACTTGGACAAGTCCCCAATCCATGGAGCTCCAGCAACCTAGTGAATGAGAATTCGGCCATCCTCCCAATCATGGAATGGGATGATTTGTTATGCAAATAAATCGCGGTCTTTTAGTTTCCGCGAAAAAAGTTAGTTGTCTTAATTCGTGTCAGTATAAATTCGGCTCTTCTTAAGAATATATTTAACTTTTTTTTAAATACATATTCAAAAAGAACTATTTTTGTAATTTTGCTATAAAAACTATACGTACAGTTTGAAGAAAATTAATCACCTGTATTGAATTTTATGACAATGCGCATTATTTTATAGTGGTATCCATATAAAATAAATTTATGCAACTGAAAGCTAAAAATATTTCTGCACATTTTGATTCTGCCATGAATTTTCTGGCAAGGTTTCAGGTGGCGAAAGATTAGCTGTTGAATATCCAATGGATAGATGTTTATTTTTATTTAAGTGGTGCTGCTAAAAAAAGGATAGGATTGGCGCATATGGATCCATCGATCTTTATGCAATGCAATAAAAACCGCTGTTTTCCACATACATCAAAGCGTGGTTGGAATTAACTTCGATTTTCAATTTAAGCCTTTTTTCTTGAAGAAAGACACAAATAACAAATATGTTCGGTATAAGGTTATAAAAAATGATATAAAAAGCTTTTGCAAATTCATGTTGTCTCATCTTTAAAGCAAAGAGTTTGTTTGGTCAAGTAATTCTTAATACATGATGAAGCACTAAGACACATACCGTTTATTTACATATGTGCAATATTTAAATTAAGGAAGTTTTCCATTTGGACGAGTTATCTCACATCCTTGCCCACTTAAGCAACTAGCGAGATCACCAGAATTTCACTGTGGTGATTTTTGGCTGAAGTCACGTGGAAGTGGACACCAGAGAGCTTCCCTGTACCTATCTTTAATGGAGGTCAATTAGTTTGGTTGGAAGCCACTGGAATAATTAACACTACAAGAAGTAAAGTTATAAAAACAAATTATCTACAGAAGCCATTTAAGTGCAAAATAATTGGAAAGAAATCGAAAAGATTATAATACAACTGAAAGTTACATTACTGGAATGGAACATAAAATAATAAGATTCACTAAAATTGTAACAGATCATATAACAATAACGATAAAAATTGCAGTTTATGTAAGATAGAGCTTAAAGGTGAGGATATACATATGTAATTCAGTATAACCGAAATTGAGATTGTTTGTTTGTTTGTTTGTCGCTCAACGGTCATTTTTTGCACACGAGGGCTGATTAAACCGGGACTTACGGCTTAAAGTGGATTCCGAACCACTACAAACATCCATGCCCAAGATGGGATTCGAACCCACGAACTGTTGAACCGAAGGCAAGAGCGCTAACCATTCGGCTGTCAGCTCGGCACCGAAATTGAGAAGAGATCATATTAAATGATAATAAATTACCGAAATTATGCATAAAATATAAGTCACATAATGCAAAAGAAGAGATTACAAAGGGAAAATTCTTTGCAATAGAGTTTAGAATTTTAACAAGGAATGCTATTAATGGAAACAGTAAAAATAAGGGTTACATGCGCACTGAATAAATCACAGTTTTTATGGTGATAGCGGAGAGAAAACAAAAATATTTACGAACGGAAAGAAAATGACATACATTGCATTTTAATGTTATTAAACATAAAGCTGCAAAACAGTGATACAAGCGTATGGAAAAACAATACAAACGCTGCAATTCAGTAATACAAAATCTGTATTAACGAAATACTAAATCTGAAAAATAATGCAGATTTTGCTATTGGGCTAAAGTTACGGGACAAATTTATCAAAAATTTGTCACTAATGAAACGAACTTGAAATCGCCATTGTCAATTATATATCCACTAATACGTTGTGTACTGCTGAGGTCGTATGCTTTTTATATATTGTTGACTAAAATATATGCGTACAGAGCAGTTGTGCAAATAAATATCATGTTATTTGTTGTGAATCTTGAGTTTCTTTTATTAGTTTACAGCGCGCTATCTGATGTTAAAACTAAAAAATGGGCAGTGGTTGGGAGGGTGACCTCGGTGTACTCTCCTTCACTGGGTTGCTGGAATTCCGTGGGTTGGGGACGTGTCCTCGTTAATCTGTGTCGTCCAAAGTCCTTCCGCTGGTGTGGCGTAAATGTGGAGAGGAGGGTGCCATCTCAGGTGGGGCCTCGTCACCTGACCGTGGTTAAAAAAAAACAAAGTCGTACTTTCACCTTCGTGGTGCTCTGATCCAAACGAAAGACGTTATCTATTGACTTAATTCGCACTGCCAAAGGCAAAAGCGAGCTTGGCTTGTCCAAGTGTCATAGGAAAACAACAACAAAACTGAAAACTATTTTTCCCGAAAAACTTTGTCTCATATAATCTATATAAAATATATTTAAAGCTCCTTTTTAATCCACGCAACAGAATGCTAACTACGGCCGTATGACTATCTTTAATTCTATTTTCACGTTTAAGTAATTTAATTCAAATATATTATAATTTTTAATCAATTTTCTACTTACAAATATACGAAAAAATAATCTTATGATTTACTTTCTGATTGATTAGTAAGCATGTTATAAATAATATCTCTTGCTTAATTAATACGCTATTTTTTTTAAAAATAACTTTAGATTTCGAAATAATTAACGGATTTAATTCTGCAAAAAATTAACTTGAGATAAGAAAATAATACATTTCTCATACTGCTTTTTAAGCTCTAATAAATAATTTAACAAAATTTTTCAATATACATTTATCAGAACTAGAATTGGAAGTGTCAATTTCTTTACAAACATATTCATTTTACATCTTTGCTAGATTTGATAATTTGGTATTTTCATAATTTACCATCAGTGTAATTTTTAAAAAAGAAATTACTATTTTCATTATAATAACCTCAGTTCCCATGGCGCCAAGGCAAACTGCGATCTACTATTTTTATTCCCATAAAAATATTTTTTATTAAAAATATGTAAATATCAAATAATTGTTAACTCTCTGAGAAAATGAACATGCTAATCGATAAAATTAGATAAAACATCAAATATAAGTCATTCATAAAGATAAATTTTTCTTATAAAAAAATCACAAGTATTAATTGGACATTAAATAAAGCGTCACGCGAATACAAAAAAGTGTGATATTACTTTAACAAATCTGAGTGAATTCATTTCAACTTTGTAGATAATCGAAGGGAACTTAACCCCATCAGCAAAACACGAGGTGAGAATAAAAAATAAAAAAAAGTCGCCGAGGTAAGCCGGCTCTAAAAGATAAGGTTGATGCAGTGGTGGAACATGCTGCTCTCTCCAACTCTTAACTGCTGATCTAGCGAAAAGAGGAAAAAAGGAGTTTGAACTTTAGGCTTCGTACCGGGTCACATGAAAGAGTGAAAGCCATTAGAAGAGTGATGAAATCTCTGCTCCTTCAACCATTTGAAGTGGAATCTCAAATGGAACCTTAGAAGAGAATTGTCATCATAATAGGGAATTCTTTATTTAATCCTAAAAAACCGGCTTCTTGACACAATGAAATACCTTGTTTAATGTATGATATCGGGTGTACTATATAATCACAC